>NW_010588662.1:32421-56353 GCF_000705375.1 Tinamus guttatus | reverse complement strand
AAAAGTGTTTAATGAAAAACCAAACAAATGGCTCTTAGGAGATACAAGCTAGTATGGAAAGACAGCCAGGCTGTACTTCCAAAGACGTGTGGCTTAGCAAGATTAAAATCAGGAGTTGGAATCTCGTTTGCTCATCACACAGCCTCCAAGATAAGATTTCCAATAACCACAGATTTGTGCTATGTGTCAAGAACTCCTTTCTGAGAAAGTGTACCTGTCATTTAAAGATCCCGTTCACTCCAACAGATACGGGTGCTTCAGAGAAGAATGTGCAAGGGGTTAAATCACACCTTACTTTCCAACATACCGAGTCTAAAGCCTAATTCTTCACTGGTTTGTACTTTGCTGTCATGTAACCGAATGGGCAGTGAATAAAAGACTATTTCAACAACATTTAAACCTCTCAGTGAGAACAATAAGTAGAGACAAGTTTGGCCACATGCTGTTGCATTTCTACAGCTTTGCAACCAATAAAGTCAGACATTAGTTTTGATCTTTTCAGGAGACTTTTGTAAAATAAAATAATGCATAGCCTTTTTCTGTGTGTGCTGTTCAAGGCACAAGATTTAGGTGCTTACCTCTGTGGTTTCTGCCTTTGGAGCTTCAACTTGTTTGGCACTTGAAGCATCTTCCAGAAGGTTACTGCTTTCCAAGGAAGGGCTAGTACTGGCCTTAGTAACTGTTTTCTTCTCTGGAATTTTCTGAAAGCATTAAGACCAGAAGTCAACACAAATAGGGGAAAAACATGGCCTGAAGGACAAATAAAATCAAACAGAGCTTTTTACAATCTTGTTTTCACTTGCAAAGAATATTAGATATCTTTTAGCTTTGCAGTGCAGAGCTATTATGTATTCGCTTTGTAATAACAAGGAGCTATTCCTTCCCTTCCCACCCTTTATGACTTAACTCAGCCTTTTTTTTTTTCTCCTATTTTTCTGGAAATTACACATAAAATTAGTTTGGATAAATTTCCAAATGCACATACACTTTACATACACAGGGCAGCAGGAAAAAAATATAACTAAGGAAAGCTATTTCTTCATTTTCAAGCAAGCAGGCTCCATATACAACTGCCAAACCCTCATTACTTAAATCCACTCCTTCCACAGTCCTCAAAGAAGGAAATTTCAGGAACTACTGCCAGTTTTCTAGACAAACTTCCAACTGCAGATATAAAAAAATAGGTTAAAGGAAGAGATGACCTCAATCTAGTTAAACTCTAAATACATTTAGAGTAGCAGTTCAAAATATATGTTAGAACTCTGAGCTCAGGCTATCTGTAATACACACCAGTTCATTACTGCAGCTGCTCACTCTCCAAACAATTCAGGTAACAGCTAGCTATAAGGAACATTTCAACATCATGTTATTGCCTTAAATTAAACCATTTCAATGGCATAACTCACAGCCCAAGACCTGGGCATGTATGCCTGACAGGCAAGTCATAGTAGCAAATGAAATATCACTTTCAAGTAAGCAAAAACTGGGATCTGAGCCTGGATCAGCACGAACACTATAAAAGATGGAAAGTCTTACAATGAAGATTTAGATTTCCTCGGTAGAAGGGCTGGACCTAAAATCAGGGCTCACATAGGAATTATTGCATTGTTTTAATACTATTATTAGCCAAAAGAATTAGAGTGGAACATAGTCTGTAAGGGAGTCGACTTTTCAGGATACATTGCCAGGCAATTACAAGCTTTGTTCTCAAGACCAACGTTCAACCACTGGGCTAATGACCTGGGGCTTTTGATCTAGATAAACAGTCAGAGCTTCCTACATAAACCAGTAAGGCTTCTGAGGGAAGAAAACAAAAACAAACAAAAACACACTAACATTTACTCCCTGGCTTTTTTCAATAGAAGTTGTGGTCTTGAAGGAACAGATTATTTTGTTTTCTTCATAAACCTTGTAGAACTGTCCATTTATCCCTAAACTTTGTTTTAAAAAACAACATCTAAATTCACTTTTAGGAGACATAGAAGCATGTGAATCAGAGGTGCTTTTGCTAAAAGCATAGCTATATCCTGAAGTAGTTAGTCATATGGAAAGAGATGGGAGTAAATTGTTACAGTCCTCACTTCTGACAGGGTAACTATACAGTTAGGCTACTATAGCAGAAGTTAGAACTGGTTCATTTGAACTCCTAAGGAAGTGGTTCAAGCTACTTCATATTGCAGTGGACAGAGGGACCCATGATCACATAATGCCTTGATGAAGGGACTATGATTTTTTTTATAGCCCTTTAACCTGTTTCCTAGCCATTAGCTATCTGCAACTTGGCTAGGCAGAATGCAGGCTTACATTTACTACTACCATTCCACACCACATACAGTGCCTAAAGAATGTCACTGCCCTCTGGAGCAGAGTCAGCTGGAGTTTTCCCACCTTCAAGAAATCATCATCTAGAAAATCAGACAGACCCCGAGTAAGACAAATACAATTTTACCACTGTGACTTCTACTCAGGCCCAACCTCCTACACCTAAGTCAGTCCCAGCAACATACATGGCAGGAAAGGAATCCAATTCTCCCATCCCTTCTTTGGGAAATCAACTGCATCTATTTGTTCCCTATGTCTTCAGGGTTACAACAGTCATTTCTGTTCTCTCCCTTAAAAAAGATAAGATTTGTTAATCATGTCACTTCGTTTCTTGCAGGAATATATTTGGAAAAAAATCCCTTCTACACATTTATTTCCAAAGTCTTTTACAGGAGGTATTTACAGTAAAGAAGCAGATACCAGAGGCTTTGTTTTAGCAGTGCTGAAGAGATCATCCTCATCATCATCCCCAAAGAGTCCTCCTCCAGATGATGGCTTCATGATATGGTTTGCAGACTAAAGAGAGACAGGAGGAAAAAAAAAAAAAAAAGTGTTGCAAAAGATTAAAAGCACATGTCCTACTACCCACTATGCCCAAAATGATTCTAGCCCTCCCTGGGCACTTGGCCCTCCCTGAAGGTCAGTATCCTTTAGGCAGTGTCCAAAGAAGGAACACTGGAAGCTTCAGAGGCTGCATATTGCAAAGACTATTTTCAAGCAACAGATTCAGAGAAGGGTTTGGAACTGACCCTGGATTTCTTGGGGCTGGCAAAGAGGTCAACATCTGGATCATTGTCCTTCTGAAGCTTGTGACTGAAAAGAAGCTCTTCATCTTGAAAAACTCCAGTGCTTTTGGGACGGCTGCCTTTCTTAAAATGCTGGAAGGAGAGAAGACCACAACTTTAAGCATCAGTTTTATATTTAAGTTTGACTGCATTAGCAAAACATACCATAAAAATGTTTGTATTACAATATAAAGGAACCGTTAGCTAAAACATGAAGTTTTAATTAGAGCACTCTGCTGACATGGGAAACTGCCTCTACTATTTACCATCTCTGCCTCTAGGGATGCAGGGGAGAAGGTTTTTGCTGACTGCATGGCTGTTACTTGCTGAATGCTTTCCAGGAAGGCTTGAAAGGACTTGGGATTTCCTAAGTTTATAGGCCAGATGTGGCCCACCTCTTAATGTAATGACATCCACTAGTTCAGAAAAGCCAGAATATGGCAAGTGTGAGGAGAAGAAAACAAATCTATATGCATGCCTGAAAATAGAATTAAGCATAGAATTTAAGATACCTCTATATGAAGCTAGTCTGCATGCAGATATCTACCAAGCAGATTGCACACATACATAAAAAACACACATGCACAAAGAAAAGGAATAAAACATACAACTTCAAACTCCTACTTTCTAGTTCCTCTGACCTAAGCAGTAACTGGTGAATGAGTTCTGTACAGCAGACATCAAGCAGCTACACTGAAACATCAGTGCAGAATTTCTTCTTTTGTATGAGCACACACTAAAATGCTTTAGACTTGATGCGAAAAGTTTCCAGGCAAAAGGATTTTGGATCACAGGGAAGGGCAGGCACAATTTTTCACCCACACACTTTGGAAGCTTAGAAATAAAGAAGGACCATTCTGCATGGTATGAGAGGAGGAAAAAAAAACAAGAGCTCTCTTAGAAGAGGCAGAATGGGCAAAATAGTATTTCATAATGTTCCAGAACTTTTCGAGACTCACCTCACCAATTTCTTTCTGTGCATTTTTAATGCCATCATCATCTTCCATTTTTTCTTCTTCCTCCTCCTCAAACAAGCTTAAAGCCTTCTTAGCCTGGGTCTTAACATCTTTCTCCAGAGCTGGTGACGACATGGCAAACGGATCTGAATTATAGACTTGTTCAAAAGACGTCGCTGCACGAGTCTCTAACTGTAGTTAAAGCAAACAAACAAAACAAAAAAACCCACAACATTACTCACACAGTAAATTAGCTCAGAGTTGCCCAAAAATGCTAATTTTCCCTGGTTAAGTACCACCAATGGTCAGAGTCCTACAATCCAGTATCATAGCAGACAAGTTAATTCATTTTTCCTATGCATGATAACCATGCAGATAACCAAGAGACACTATAATAGATAAAGAAGGGAACACACTTTAAAGTTCTGATGGAAATACAAGTTTCCTCTTCCATCCTACACATAGCACTACAAGTACCTTGCTGCATGAGCATTCCTCTCCATATATACACACACCAGGTTGCATCTGCTGCACAAGGCTACATTCAGCAGCTTTGCTATTCTCTCCAGTATACCTAGTTCATACAATTTGAGATTCTTCAAAATGAGCAGCACTACCTAAACCCTAAGGGTACTCACAAAACCCTTTACCAAGCATGATAACACTAACGTTATAAAGCATGATAACACTATCATTTATCAGCTGGTAATTCTCCAACAGTCACTTAGAAGCATGCTCAGGAGTCAGCTCTCCAGAAGCTTTTTTAATCATGTGCTCAAGTTTCATTTTGCAAACAATACTGCCTAGAAAAAAATCACAACTAAAACCACAGTTCCACAACTCTTACATCCATTTACATTTATCAGATGGTATGATCAAATAACAAAGTTGCAAAGCCTACACATTAGTATATGCTGTTTTTTGAAGCAGAGATCTATACACATGAATAAAACTACTCAGTCTTAAAAAAAAAAAAAAAGGAGAGAGAGATAACTCCTGTCTATGCCATTTTGGAAACAAATTTAAAATGTCATTTATTCAATTTGCTGGCTGACTGGCCAACAAGTGATTTTGCAACAGAGAAACCAAGTCTTTTCTCCTTAGCATTAGGAGAGGCAGTCATGAAAAAACAATTCTACCCCAAAGCAATGAACAGATTTTTAAATTGAATCTTTGCCAAGCTTCTGATTAATGTAAGAAAAATCCCTCACTTTTTCATCTGTCTGGTGCCCTGCAACATTTGCTCCTCCAGATACAGGAGCTGCTCCAGGCTCATCTAAACACCACAGCGTATCTTCTGCCTGTTTAGACTTTGCTGTGTCTGGCACATCTTCCTTTTCCTCCTTTTCTTCTTCATTAAACAAAGGTGGTGCTTTTGCTGGTTTTACTTTCTCCTGCAAAATTGAGAATGATGTTGATACAAAACTGATGGATATACAGGAAGTAAGTATACAGTAGGCTCTCAGCTTGACATGTCAGTCTAAGACACTGCCCACAAGTTTTCTCTCTCCCACTTTATTCCCATGGCACATTGCAATTTTGAGTTTCTATTTTTAGTACTATAGGCTCTGAAGCCTGTTTGAAAAGTGCCAGGAACCATTTTCAGGCTCAGAGGGAATGTTTTGGAAAGCTCGTCCAGATTACTGCATTATGGCCTACTGCTGCCAGTAGCTAAACTGTGGGTTGGGCAGTTCTTTTTCTGTTTTCAGCCCATACTGGACTCAATCTAAAAAGGGCAAGGGCAGGGGGAATGTTTACTGGCTGTGACAATTGTTTGCCTGGTAAATAGAAACCCTGGCAGGGGAGGAAGAAGAGGAGGGAAGAGATCCCATCAAACACACAGCCATATTAAATTTAGCATTCCTTTCATTCTAAAGCATCACTAGAAAGGCAGTACACAGTGGGCTGAGTTTGAGGCAGAATAAACCTCAACAAATGGCCAATAAAAAGCCTGTACACATGTTTAAAGGGTCAGCTTGAATGGTAACACAAAAGATGAAGTCCATCTCTTTTAGTGGTACTTTACAGTCCAAGCTCTCAGAAGATCCTCAGCAAGGACTTCTAGCCTAAGCTGAACAAATCTGGTGGTAGAGGTCAGGGAGATTTCAGAATCTCCATTACACTAAAGGTAATGAGAAGTTTTACATGCATGAATTCAGCGTGCCCTGATATCATGTCAAGTTTGCTAGAACTCCCAGCATCTAAAAGAAGCTGGGCCTATACTCAGTCTCTAGCAAGGAAGACGCACTATGAAAAAACTGATTAATGTTCAACATGAGATTTAAAAGAGAAGTACCACTGCAGTTTTAGCAGCTGAAGCAGGTAGCGCTGACTGGGAGCTGAAGAGTGATTCTCCACTAACAGCATCATCTTCAAACAGCAGTGACACTTTCTGTGGCTTTCTTTGGCTGTGGCGAGGGAGAGGGAGATGAAAAAAGCTGAAGGCCAATGTAAGGACAAGTAAAGGAATCCTCACTTCTCAGCAATTCTACCACTCTCCCAACCTCCTCTGCAAGGTCCTCTGCAGAAATGGAAAGGAAAATGGTTCAAGCAGAATTCCCTATTAGAAGCAGTGAACTGAGGAGCCCAGTTCTGGAGTAGTGAGAGGAAAAAAAAAAAAAAGAAGCCACCACACAGATAAAAGAGAGGTGAAAGAGCCCAGCCCAGACTGTTTCCATTCCTGCATCTCTACTTCCTTCTTAGCAGCAGTAACATGGGAGAACACTTGAAGTATGTCTGTATCTCTCAGGGTTGAGAACAATGATTGGCTGTTCTGAAGAACTTTTCCCCATCAAAGGTTTTCACCTCTCTTTAGTGATTGCGAATAAATCCTCATCATCATCTTCCTCAAAAAGGCTTGTCTTCTTCACAGCTTTAGCCTGACTGATGGTGCTGGCTGGTTTTGCAGGTTCCTCTTTTCGGTCATCATCAGAAGGAAGCAAAGCTGGTTTGGAGACATTCCAGTGGTCCTTAAAAACAAGGAAGTCTTAAGTTTCTTTCACCTTGGTTAATGCCACTTTCACATCATCACTACAAGCAAAAGCATTTCAGCACATTGGCAGTCCTTGCATCCCTCTATTGGTTTCTTTTCCTATCTTTCTATTAGGAACTTTGAGTCAAAAGTGTTCAAACTTTACAGAGGACCTGACCTCCTTTTGGCATATGGTATCTGTGCCACAAAACAGGATACACACACTTCCTTGTTATAGCTGCTTTCCAAAATTAAGGTCAGAATAGCAGAAGTAAGATCACAGCTGGTCTGTGCCATTTAAATAAAGTGCAACATATGAGGAAATACAACACATGCCATGCATGGTAGGCATGAAACTGCATATATTAGTTTCAGCAATTTTTACCCGTATTTTTTCTCTTTGGAGATAGCATTTAATCAAGTCAATCTATTGATCAAGTCAAAAAATAACAACTGTATTAGGAAGAAATATATTTCTGGGAGAGTTTTCTATCTGATCCATTTTCTTATTCCCAGCACTTCACCTGGTTTGTCTCTTTCCTCATCTCTCTCTTTCTGAAAGGGAATTGCTTGGACTTGCTTCATTTTACCTGAAATTAATGCCTTGCTTTAGTCTAATGGTACTACTAGTTGGTGAATAAGCAGTTACAGGACAGCTACTGAAAAGAAGTCAGAGCAAAAGAGCATTTTGTTGTTGTTGTTGTTTAAAGTTCTAGATAGTATTAACATGAATTAATTCAAAGACTTCCAGACAAGATTTTAGAAGATTTGTTATTCATTTTTCTGTAAATTACTTGAAAAATCCTGATTTATGCCTTCTGCATAGACCACTTCTTGGGCTGCATCTAAGTAATTTTGAGCCAAGAATGATATAATTTCCTTAGCTGCAAACAAAGCTAGCATGGCGTTTGGACACAGAAGAAAGTTTTGCAGTGGGTTCTAGTACTGGTTCCTGTCTCAAGTTTTGTACTTGCCCATTATAAAACATATAGTGACCCCTTTAAAGCAAATCTCACTCTTCAGTACCTCCTCATCACTGCTGAACAATAAGCTGGAGGCTTTCTTGAGTGGTTCCGACTGTTTTGCTTTCTCTTCCAGAGGTTTTGCCTGTTGCTTCTTGGCAGTCACCACACCAAAGAGATCCTAAAAAAAAAAAAAAGCCAAGATGGAAAACTGAGAAGTCATCATCATGCAAGACTGCTGTCACCCACTGTTGAGCCAAGCTGGGCAGAAAAACAGTGTTTCCTGAACCCTTTCTGAAGAGAGTCAAGTGTGATACAGTATTGTGGTACAGGGAGTATCACACATACTATTTGATAGACCAGAAACCTCTAAAATCACAGCTTTGTTTTAGCCACAGTTTCTCCACCATAAGGTTTGACTAGAAGGCAAAAACCCAACAAATCCGCTGCACAGCAGCTAAAATAATGAGGAACAATTTCTGCACTTGCATAATAAGATAGGGAATTAATGCCTTTTAAGAGGATGGACAAAGGAAAGCTGAACCACTGCTAGTGGCAACAATCAAGGCTTTTCACTCCAAAACACTCATGCAGACTATTGGACAGATACCAGAATAAATACTGGTAGATGCTGCATTCTCCACCTAACATTCATATTTATGCTTTTCTGCAACAAACTTGCACTTCAATTCCATTACAGAACCTCTACTCCAGAAGTCTTAATCGTACTACAAAATGTTTCACTATGCTGCCAAGTGCATCTGCAAATGGCTTCTACCCAGAAGAAGGGAGAGAAGGAAACAGCTCTCTCCTCAAAAACAAAACAATAAACACACACACATACACACTTTCATCCCTCAAGTCTGTTGAGGTTCCAGATCTTATGGCTCTGAATAGACCTCCTTTTCGCCCTAGGCTATGATTATGGAATAAATTAACTCCTCCTGAAGTCTGCAAGTTCAGAGTGGAAAGTTCTCTGGAGCATGTGTCTGACAGAGAATGGGTACAAAAGATACCAATCCAGATTTGTAAAGTTCCTTGCTCTGATCTCACTCGCTGGGCTAGAAAGTGTGATTTTTACACACTGAAACTCAAGAGAAAACCAAAAAAAAAAAAAAAAAAAAAAAAAAAGGAATCCGCCAGCTATCACAGACACAAAAGAAACAAGTATTCCGTGTGGCTAGGTACCCCGGGACAGGGTAAGACAGCTTCTACAAGACTATACCAAATCTATAGTTTGTTTTTCTTTAGCCATACCACAGGAATCATCTCCTTCAGCTTAAGTCCAGTGATGAGATGCACCGAAAGCAAAATTCTAAAGATACACCAAGAATCCAGAAGAGCACACACACACACACACACTCTCTCTGGATGCTGTCTGTTTTCATGCACTGGACTTGTACACAATGTACACAATTTGTGCTCTAATTTAGAGCTTTAGTTATAAACTCTTAATGTTTTAAACTTGTATTTAAATACTTTCTTTTGCATTCACAACTGGCTATCCAGGAAGGTTCATATATGTACCCAGTATCAGGAAATGGTACTTACCTCTTCATCATCATCAAACAACGAGAGTGAAGCTTTTGCTGTGGACTTGTTGCTGGGCAGAGATGTTGCTTTGGATTTCACAGTTTTAGCTGATGAAAATAAATCCTGCTCAAACAAACAAACAGTTACTTTGCAAAGCACCGCTCTTTTTTTGAACACTTAAGTGTGACATTCCCATCTTTCGTTTAGAAAAAGGAGCATTGTGTCCAAGAAGCAAGGAAAGATTGTCCAATTCAGATGTCCTGACCACCTGCAACTCCACTGGAATCTCCCTCAGCTTTACAATTAATTGCTAGCTTGAAGCCAAGGACACAAGATAACAGATACAGTCGCACACAGAGACACACACACAGACTCTTTCATGATTCTTGCTCTCAACTGGCTGTTCTTAACTCTTCAACATTTCAGCTTATGATTGAGTGGACATGACAAGTTTGAGTTTCTAATACTGGGGGAAAAAGTTCTCAGAAATTTTACCCTTGGAGAAAGAAGGAACTTTCAGGAGGGCTGGGAACAGAAGCCTGGGTGTCAAAGTTCCCAATCTTACACACAAACAAGTAGTCCACAGATACCATAAAGTCACAGCAATTCAGATCCCAAGGAATTCTGTAGGGATTTATTAGAAATACTCACTTCAGAATCTTCTTCATCAGAGAAGAGGCCCCTCTGTTTTGGGGGAGTTGTTTCAGCTAAAGGCTTGAAGTCCTCATTTGAAGATAGTTGACTCTTTAGAATAAATAAAAAACACAGCATAAGCACCAACTTAGAATGAATAAGAGCAGGCAAATTCCATGATCTTTTGTCTCTAGGAGGCACGCTGCTGGCACTGCTCAGCAGCAAAGGACCAGGACACAACCTTGTAGTCTGGAAGTCCAACACTCATGTTCTGAATGAGCTTGTCCAGTGTAGCCAGAGCTATGCAATGGGATTTAATAAGCTGTATTCTGTAAAAACCTCCTGCTCCATGACAACAGATACTCTTGCATTGCACGAGAGGTAAAGGGTGGTTTTAGGTGATGTGCTTAGGTGATTTTCATAGGGCGATAAGAAAAAAGTCTCATAACAATTTACATTGGGCATCCCCAGGACTGTACACTTACAGGTTTGTAAAAGGAGTAAAAAGGTCCCCTTTCACTATGTGCCTCCTTACATTCATACACTCCTTGGACAGTGAAGATACATATACATATATACACATATAACACACACGGATATACTTTATATAATGTGATAAGCATACACCACTCAAATTCAGTTCCTATCAGTTCATATTTTGATGACTCTACATGTGAACATAAATAGTCTCTGACATAGAAAGAAACAGAAATATTGCTTTGCTCAAGACTCTGAAAAGGAAGACTCTCTTTGGGGCTGGAGGAGGTCTCTAATGCTACATACTCAGAAGAAAAACTGAAATACTCTACTATTCAAGAGCTTTAAGCTGAAACAGCCCTTTTGAGTATTCATGAAGTACTGCATATACTTAGAAGCACTGTGACACTTACCCTTCCTCCCCCACAAGCAACAAGTTACCAGTTAAGCTGCTTCCAGGCTGTGGTCGCTGCACAAGTACCAACATGGTATCTGCAGCACACAGTGCTGCCTCCAAAGGCTTTAGGTCAGACTGACATTCATCTCAGCCATGCATATAATGAACAACTCATATTAACAGGTACTTCTTACATTGCATTCACTGAAATCCTGCCTTAATGAAATCCTCCAGCCACTGACCAGTCACAGACAGTCTTTAAGGAACTCAAAATTTGAGAAGCAAAATATATTCAGGGACCCCTGAAACACTCTGGCCACTGAAGATCCTACAAATTTGGTTCTGCCTCTCAAATATGGCACTTCCACATAGTTTTCTTCTGTAGAATAATGTCAGCTTAGGAAAAAAAAAATCTCAGAACACTAGCCATAAAACTATATTTCTATACTAATACCTTTTTTTCCATGACTGTCTCCTTATGGCTTTCCGGTTCCTTAGTTATGCTGGCAGCCACAGGTGGAACAACAGGATTTTCCTTGAATAAGTCACCTTCATCATCATCAAATAGATCAGATGTGGACTTGACTGCATTAAGAGACAAAACAAACAGGGAATTACTAGAACAGAATAGCCAGCTCTGACCCAGACAAGGTACCCAAGTTCTAGAAGATATGAGGCTCAATTCTTCAGAGGTGATCAATGGAAATCTTTAAGAGAAAAAGCTAGGCAGGCTTACAAAATAAATTATGACTCACTTGATATCACTGAACATTGCCTGACATCACTGGTAACAGACAGTGCAGCCCGTTAAAGCTGTAGTGTCAAACCATGTAGTCATTTGGCACCCCTAAGTCCCTGAACACAGCAGTTCCCAATAGCTAGTATTTCTAAAGCTCTAAAACTTGCCAGTGTGGAGTGATGAGAATCGGGACTCAAGAGTGACTGAATAATAAGAAAATATAATAAAAAATGATTGTCTGATCTCAATGTTGTCTTAGAAGGAGCCTCTCAAGACAGGAAGGTCAGTGGACAGAATGTATAAACAAGTCCTGTCCACCACACACCCCAAATCTCCAAATCACCATCTAAATTTAAACAAAAAACAAAAACCACTTCTCCTACAAGAACAGAAGTACCAACAATAAGGGACAGAAAGGTTAAGTAATAGTGGGAGAGCATGAGCAGCAACACAAAGTGCTTGGTGTGAATTTTGTAACTCAGTGATTCCTAAATTCAAATTTTGATAATCTTTGAGGTTTAACTCTTCACCAAATATAGGTACCTGAATCTGGAGGCTTCCTAGTTGTCCCAAAGAAGTCATCATCATCATCATCATCATCAAACAGAGCAACTTTCGCAGGCTGTTTGGGGGCCTTCTCTGTACTCCGTGCCACAGGTTTCTTGTCTTTTTCCACAGTTACGGAGGAATTAAACACATCACTCCCACCTGCAGGTCAGATGAGGAAATGACCCCCTCACAACACACATGTCACTGGAGGAGTTTCCAGAAAGTTAGACTTGCACCTCAGTAACCGGAGCCAGGCAAGCAGATTCAACCACAGCAACTTTTACACTAATTCCTCAATCACTGCCTTACCAAAGCACTAGCACCTCTTGACAGATGCAAGCCAGAGACAACAGTCACTTGCTCATAACATAATCACTTCTTCCTCAAACCTGTCCATCTTCCCTAGGATCGCCGGCCAGGTTCTGCATTCAAGGTAGAGGAGCCCTCAGTCTCACACTGAGGTTTGGATGGATTTCCCAAACCAGAATGGCACCTTACAGTGAGCCATGCCACTGGGGACAAATAAAAATGGCAAGATGGATGAGGACAGGACAGAAGACCAAGACCTCCTAAAAAGGAGTACTTGCCCTTGCAAAACCACTACTACTACTGCAGTGTGAGGACAAGTTTGGCCCCAAGATTTCTGCACACTTCACATACTGCAATGATCAAAATGGATTCTGCATCTGGTGTGAGAATATCCTGCTTCAATGATGCACATAATCCACGTAGACTCTCTACAGATTTTTAGCCATTTTGTTAAAATCAGAAGCCTGTCTTTTTGTTCCTTATTTATAGATATTTATAGATGTTTGGGACCCTTAACTGAAAGGCTGATGTTAGAGTAAAATTGCTGCTGTTTGGTTAAAGACAGCAAATTACATGAATTTTGAGCATTACAACAGCAACTTAGTAAAAACAAACAAACAAAAAACTCATGCCCCATACACACATCTCACCCAGTTACAAAGTGCCACAGAATTTACACAGCCACAGAATATGGTTAGTTAATTGTTCTTAAAAAGTTCCTAAACAAAACATCCACTGCAAACTTGTTCATCATGCAAGTTCAAATAGCAGATGAGCCTCAGTCTTGATTTCTCTCTGGTTACTTTAGTCTATTGTCTACAAGTTACTCAGGGGAGCAACTGAAGACTGAACAAATGATACATATAACAAGGCATCAAAAACTGGAGTAATACATAGCATCAGAATTATGTAGAAATTCACAGCTTATGCAACAGTATCTCCAAGATAAAGTCACAATTGCTATTTTAGAGTTTTCTACCAAGTTTTATAATTACATAGAACATTCATTGCTGATGTCAGAGTTTGATCCTGGAGTAAAACACCTGTGGTTTTTATCTTTCCTATTCTAAGAAATGTGCTGACTGAAGGCTCAATTAACAAAAGTAAGATTTTTAAACTGGATCATTCTTAATAAAGGACAAAACTAAAAAGATGAAGTAATTCCTATACATCAAGCAAAGACTCTACACAGAGCCAAAAACACTACTGCAACACAGTAGATTCAAAATGACTGGGGATATATGTTTATTTTTGTTCCTCAGGTTTAAATCAAATAAGAAACAGGCTTTTTAGCACAAATAAATTAAAACCTGCATTTTTAGTTGCAGGTTGTAGGACTGCTTCCTCCCCATGTAAGAAAATCTTCCTAACCAAAAACAGAAAAAACAAGAGGAGTAAACTGGCATAACATTGGAGGCTGACAGCAGCTAGCATCTGCCAATACCTACTCTCAGAACCATGACAGATCTATTATCCATGAAGTATGCTGCAGATTAGGCTTAGCATGGTAGAAGCACCTGTATTTGTCATTAAGCGCGTGCTTGAGCAATGCAGTGCTGCAATGTTGTGATATTTTTCTTCTTTAAAAACTTCTTGGTACAGTTTAAAGAAAAGCGCATTTTGTGCATGAAGCAATTTGCTATTGAATGAATCATACCTGGGAACAGAGACACTGCACCTGCAGGAACTTTCTTTAAGGACTTTGTGGAGGACGCTGAAATCACAGGAAGTACAATACAAACCAAAAGCTTAAGGATGGATGCATTTTCTGTATGCTGCCAAAGCCTTCAGAATTCTACCACAGAGAGAACAATCTGAGCAGTCTTCTCAGCTCCATTTTTTTTGCTCAACAGCCCAGAACTCATTAAACACTCACCTTGAACTTTTGCTGTTTTTACAGATATTTATTAGAGCTGTCTAGCTCTTTTCACTGAATTAAAGCCAGCCTATGACACCAAAGCTTATACATATGACACACATCTACACAACAGCATTACTTACAAGAGTACACATTCACACTTTTAATACCTCAAAAACATTCAGCAATTTTGTCCCCAAGCTCGTATCTGAAAATTCAATGAGTGTAATCCTTCAGTAAAAGCAGCTGTGGTACAGAACATGTCCGATTCCTTAGATGTCTAGTGAAGTAGCTAATATGAAACTTAAACATACCTACATCTAATAGAAGAAATCTTGTCCCTGCTTAAACCCACCACTGGAGTTTAGAAAGTATTCCTCAGCATCAGGAACTCAATGCAATGCGTGCAGTAAGCTCTGGCACCATCAATAAAGCCATTTTTTAAACTCCATAAGAAAAGGTGTTTGCAAGAGAAAGAGCACTTTAAACACTTGCATTTAAAATTCAAGGAAAAGCACGTGCTGGCAACTCTCCTCTATTTCCCAGTTTTGATAGAGAGCAATTGCTCCCTCAGACTTACTAGTTTGGAAACAAAACCCTAGCAGTTAAGTGAGATAAAGCACTGCATACACAGGACTACAGGAAGCAAAAATTCGTTCTTACCTTCACTTATTGGAACTCGCTCCTCTTGCTCTTTTAAGTCTTCTCTTTTTGGCGCTTCAGCAAAAAGATCACTCTGATAGTAGAGGAAGACACAAAGAAAGGAAAAAAATTGTCAACTGCAACAAAAGGCAGAAATGCCCATATTCATACCTTAAATATCCACTTCAGCCAAGACAAGACAGGTAACCAGTATATCTGCATATATAAGCTTTAGATACTCAAACAAGAGTTCACTTGAGCACACACAGTCAGAAGAGTAGCTTTCTATCTTCTAAAATATAGTTTACTCTAATTTACACTTACTGATTGTCAGTCAGTTCACTGCAGAGGAGCAAACAAGAATAACAAACAAACAAAACAGGTAGCTTGCTTGGGTGGTTCTTTTTTCCACCTTGAAAGCTAAACTGTCCCAAGATGCTTCAAAGTTACCCAGCAACAAAGTGTTGTTTCCTCTTCCCACTTTCCCAAGGTTGGAATCTGTGTAGGCTTTTTGTTTATTTTTGTTGTTGACGTTTTTTAAAGGAGGACACACATAGGGATCTCCACTGCCATCCTCTCCAGTGTTCTCACCTCCTCATCATCATCGAAGAGGCCTTTCCCACCACTGAAGAGGCCACCTCTGGAACCAAAAGGTGTGAAGTCTTCATCAGTCAGCTTGGGGGGCTTGAATATGTCATCTTCATCATCTAGAAAACACAAGAGCCAGAACTGTGGTGGGACTATCAAGTGGCGGGAAAAAGGATTTAAGATACAAACAAAATCAGCACTTGCTCTTACAAACATGATATAACCCACTTTGTCTATAGCAGCTTCTCTGTCTGTGGCTGGTCTACAAGCCCACATCTGAGGAGAAACTCTTGCTGCGCCTGCTTCTTACCTTGTTTTACAAGCCTAGGATACAAGCCTGGTGATATCCCACCCTGCTTCTACAGTATATAACTTGCACTTTCCCAAGCAGTTCCTTCCAATCCAACTAGCAATTCAGAAGCAAAGAGAAGGAAATCCTACCATCAGATGGAACTCTAACTTCTTTCTTCTCTTTCAGATTTTTCCTCACTTTGGTCTCTGATGACAGGGCTTTAAGAAAAAAAGTTCAAAGCACAAACAAGATAGTCCATCTTTACCTGTGACCAATCCATACTAAGAAGAATCTAAATAACCAAAGCAAGCTGATCTACATCTTTTCCTATATAGCACTCTGCTGAAGCAATGCCACAAACTGTAGCTTCTAAAATTGGCACTTTGAAAAGTGATGGCATCATTATGTCACTACTAGTTCAGTACATTTGCCCACACAAGCGCTGATAGTAATGCAGCACTCCAGACAGTACAGGTCCTGCAAAGGGTACACGAAACATCTGAGCATCTCAAATGGCTCAGGACACAACGTTAGGGCTTAATCCAGTTACCTAAGAAGGTGAAGACAGTTTTATTCCCTCTCTTCTTATTCCTCCCCCAAGGTTATTTCAGTGGGCAGATTTCCCCATAGATGAATAAGGCAGTAAGCTTTTCGGTTTTATACTCTGATATCCACAAATCTAACTTGATTGTTTTAATGGAGTTAAGAACAAACTCACATGGTTTTTACCTGTTCATGCTCATAAGCTACAGGTCAAAAGCAGGCTCACAAACATTTGCCAACTCTGTTTCAGACAGCTATATGCAACTGCTGTTTTGCTGCACAACTAACAGCTTGAAATAGGTATTTTAAAGACAAAAGATAAAATATTTAGTCTAAAATATCACTGAGAACATTAGCAATGAAATTTCCTCAAGAAACACAGTATATTTAATCCACAAAGAGAAAAGCGGGGGAGAAGAAGAAGAGAAGGAAAAAAAAAAAAAAAAAAAAAAAGCCATGAGAACACCAATCTATTGTTTGGCAGGTTTTCCACTTCAGAGCTCAAGGAAAGAGATTACAATGACCAGTGGCTTTCACTTACCTGAAACAGGGAGAATGTAAACATGGTCAAACATTCAGTTCTTGTGCTGAGGGACAATCAGGTTGGATTTTCCTTTCCATTACCATGTGTATGTTTATGGAGTGGTTTCTCTCACCAAATCAACGAGTTTTCCACTACAAATCCTAGTGGACTCCAATTTATTCATATAACTTATGGTAAAAAAAAGTCTTTCTTACAGCACAAAACTGTATGTTGTAACTGCAACTTTAATCCTTCTTTTGGGATTTTCACCCTTCAATAAAGGCACAAATAACAGATCTACATGACTTCCCATACTGCTACATAGACTTTCAGGAGTTCCCCACTATGTCACGAGCACATACTGAAATGGAAGAGCTAACTTTTTTTCGCTCTTCATCCTGTTTGACTGGTACCTCTCCTTTGATTCGGGCTGCCAGTTCATCTGCAAAGGACGTTGGTCTTTTCTTTTTCTAGGGTGGGAAGGGAAAACAAAGAGCACCATATTTCTTATTTGTAAACCTGTTAACAACTTGGTGAGGAATAAAGTGGTGTAGAGATGAAATAAAGATATTTAAACTCCCAGTACTTAGTCACCTAAACTAACAAGTCTGACAGATTCCTAGAAATAGAGGTAGAGTTCCCAGAAAAAAAAAATGTTAGCCCTCCACACTCCCAGCTCATCATTTCAAGCTGATTAACTCAGAGAGGAATGGTGCTTCTGACCCGATACAAAGAAAGGGGCTCATGGCACAACACTTGTGGGTTTTTTTTTTTTTGACACAATAAAGGGTCTTTCAGCTTTTTTATGAAGTACTTCCCAATACCCAGCTGTAATAACAAATACTATATTCTACTGCCTCATCTGTACAATTTTTTGTCTAGACTTTGACTGAAGCCATCAGAATAGGCAATGCTGCTTTATATTAAGATAACTGTTAAGAGATTACACATTCATCAAGAAAAACAATGTGTTTCTAATCCTTTATAGCCCTATAATATTCAAGTGTCTTTCTGTTTTGGGAGCAGGACAAGCTGGAACTTATCTACTATACACAAACACAACAGATAATTTTTAAGGTCCTTTAAAGTCAGTGCTGATGCCAGCTTCTGAGACAGGAATCCTGTATTTTATAGGCACAATGTCTGACCATCCACATTAAAATACCATACAAGTTCCTTACAGGCCCTCTCTATAAAATCCCATTCTAGGTAACTGGGAACTATCATTATAATCACACTGAAGTCATGAAGGAAATTAAACCTCCCCCTCTCAGGGCAGCAGCAATTACTTACAGGCTTTGTGGTTTCATCTAACTCTCCATCCTCATCTTCCTCTTTTTCAGAGTCAAAAAGGTCACAGCCATCATCATCATCTTCATCACTCATCAGTGCCGTCCTCTAAGAAACAGTAACACATGATTGTGTTCTCAAACAACGACACAAGCACAAAACTCCATCTGCTAAGATAAGATATTCAGAGCAAACTTACTGGGAGGAAGGAAACATTCAGCCAAACTGGGGTACTTTACAACCTTTGAGGTAAGGAGAGAGTGCCTCTAGCTCCAAGCAACTTGCTCTATTCTGCAGTACAGCCCTGTGCTGTGTCACTGAATGTTTCTGGGTCAGAGATGCAGCCTAGGGCACTGAGGAACTCATCACCAGCAGTGCACCGCCAGCACATACAGGCCTAAACAGCTTTGCTTGTGCAGCTTCCTTTATTAATTGCTCCCCTGTGAAGGCCTAGCATTTAGCTTTAACTCAGGAATGATGAGCTCAACTGGTATAAAAACAAATAAACAAAACAAAAAGAACTATACTGCCTTGAGTTAGTCTTAATGTGATTGGCAGAATGACAGAAAATACATGTCTCCTACTTCCTGCAGTGAAAGTCTGAAATTTTAATTATAGATACAATATCACTGCAGGAGCCTAGTTGCCCACAGGTTCTTGGACTTCTGAGGGCTCCAAAGCTACTTTTGAGGAAAAGGGACATTACGCAATGCCATTCCACATGGCTTGCAAACATCTCTAAGCCCAACTCAGGTTCAATTTCATAATGCCAGTGCCACTGCCATCTGGTCAGGACAACCCACGCACACAAAATTATACAAATCAGGCTTAACCAAGTCTTTTAATAGTCAGTTGTTTAAAATTCTCATCTCCTCCTTCCTCCTTCCTCACTGTGTCAAAAGTAAAAAGTCTCTCTGCTTGTATCAGGGCATATGACCATACCGTCTTTGCATCATCTTCACTAGGGTTTCCAAATTCATCATCTGATTCCTAGAACACAACAGATCCAAAGACAAGTATTATGCATTACTCTGTCCATTAGTTGAGGAAGAGGGTTTGCAAGCTCTGAATCTGATTAGCTTTGGACATTCAGATCACTTCATTACAGCCTGTATGAACACAGCTGCCTATTATTGATTTAGCAAAAAGTGAGAGCTCTGTTTGAAATGGCAGTTGAGTAACTTAAATGATTTAATTTTAATTGGTGAAAGGAAAAAATAAATTCCTCAGGAAAAAGACTGCTTCCATAGTACAAATTAGAAAGTAGACATATCCCAGCAAAGGCTGGCAAAACACAGTCCAATGCAGTGTATTTTATGAGGCAATGCCTGGAGGCATATCACTGACACGTGTCAAACTTTTAAAATTATTCTTGTTATTCTCCATCTTATTCTTCACTATCATAATCTACACATAATATAACACACATTTTTCTCCGCAATTCCTGTCCGTAATTCCTGATAAGCATCTACTTTGCTTCAATAAAATAAGTTGGACTGGAATAAAATGCTCCATTAAAATCTCTTGGTACAGATAGCAGTTACAGACAACACCTTTACTGCTTTTTTGAAAGGCTGCAGAAAAAAAAAAATACTTCATAAGAATAGTAAGGGGAAAAACCTATGGAGTAGACACTGTTCTGGTGGGGTCTCAAGACAGTACTGACAACAGCAAAATAGCTAATGGCCTTACCTAACCAGGACCCAAAAATGCTTATGCAAAATAACATCTCTCCAGAGCAGTTCTCCCTCACTTACCTCTTCATCCTTCTCTTCACTGTCAATTACACTTCCACGATCACTGTCTACTGACCCTTCTATTAAAGTGAAAAACAGAAAAGTTAACAGAAGTTCAAGTTAGAAGTTAAGATATCAGACATGACATCTGCACATTGAAATTCTCTGCTCACCAATCATATCTATTGTGACTTTAGAGGCTTTGCGAAGAGAACCAAAAATAAGGTGGAGAAGAGACTGTTTTGAAAGAGGTTTAGAGGCTGCTGAAATTCAGCACTTTAGCTCTTCTAACACAAGGAGCACTAGTTACTGACGACACACTGTGTGTGCCAGGTGGGAGAGTGTTACAACATGCTGCACATTTTCCTGTAGTTAATTACAGTGTGCCTCTATATATGCAAGGATGCTGTGCATTATGACCCCTCACTATTCCGCTAAAACAGATGAAAATTTCACATTAGGAAAAAAGTAGTCTCACAGAAATAAAAGGTAACACTGCACCCACCTTCGCTAGAGAGATCTCCCAAGCCAACATCATCTTGTTCCATGAACTGCTGAGAGCCAATTAAGTAAGGTAAAGGCCTGTCAATATAGAGATCCTGGAAAAAGGCAACAAAAAGACAATAAGGTCTCTTTGACATCTAGGAACAGCTCTACATTGCTCCCTAAGATAAGTCTTGCAACCCTTATTTCAGCATAAGAAAATATAAACCTAGCTCAAGAGAAACCTACCAGACAAACCTAACTCAAGAGAGACCTACCAGACATGCGGTACACCATGGTGCAACTGCATAGGTCAGAGGAGATTTATTCTTATTTCTGTTTGTATGGTTCCAGCATGTTTCTTATGTGTAAATATCCCTGCACAAATTGGCAGATACTGATCTTACCCGAACTGGTGCTTCTAGCACTCTTAATTATTGGGACAATAAAACCCACTTACAAATACATGGTTTCTACCTAAAAAGCATGAGATTACAAGGTTCCATTCTACCCAAAATTCAGGCTTTACTTTCCAAGTTCTCTGCCACTGAACCAACTCCCTTTAGGAGTGCCTTAATGACAGCCCAACTACAAGGCAAGCAAGCTACACATGCAAGAGCTCAATACGTGGGCATCTCTACTTCTGATGCAGTAACCAAATGCTGTTATTGGGATACCTTATATTAGCTGCACATTAGTGCAGTGACACCACTAACAGCAGTGAAGAGCGAGTCCAGCAAAATGCAAACCCCACGCCCCCACAAGAAGATGTCTCTGTACCTTGGGCTCAAGTATCAGTTCCAGCCTTCCGTTACTTTCTTCTTCTTCAGAGTCAGAGTTGCCTGCTTTGATATCCAGCTGCTCAAAAGCACTGTCCAGAACTTGCAACCCATAGTTCACTGCTTCTTGGATTTTAGGAATCAGATCAGCTTCCTTCTGCTCACGGGTCTTTTCCTTTAGTAACACCAACAACACATTCTTATTACATTTTGGTCAAACTCAGTAACTCAATATGCATTAAAAAAAATTTAGCTTCAAATCAGTATGATGAGAGCAATTTCATTACATGTAAAAAAAGAAGTACCTTCAACAAATTTTTGTTTGTTTATTTAATTCATCTTTATCAAACCCAAACACAGAGACATTCTAAGCATCTGTGCCAGCACAGTATTGTCCTATTTGTGCTCCCAGGTGGCAAAGGAATCTTGGTATAAAGCATTAAATTATAAGATATGCATACATATATATATCAATACAAAAATACATTCTCCAAATTTATATCCCTGTGATGTGCCATCAGATTCTACTTTTACTGTTCACTACATCTGTATTTGTTAAGATAGTTTGAGGCCTCCATGCTCTTAATAAAAAAGATACTTTATTTTTTAAACAACAATGTGCCTACTAGATATAAGATCAAGGTGGGGGGAGTCTAGTAGATGATATAGTGTAGCAGCCTCTAATGGTACTATCAACTTTATGTATGTTTTATTGAATGATATGCACTATCTAATAGGAAGATTTCAAGGATAAAGAAAGCAGTTTGGTTCATGAGCTGTAAACAGCTGCAAAAGAAGCTTGAAAGCAAGAAGGTAGACAAGAGCTGCAAATATGATGCTAGTGTTCACTGCAACTTAAGGTAGCTACCTGCTCTGTTTTGTCTCCAACATCAGCTTTGGGAATAGGCTCTTCCACTTCTTCATCATATACTCTCTATGAATTTAAGCAAAATAAATTCAAGTAAGAACAACATACTGCTGCAGAGGCTACACCATGGGCAGCACTCATAAAGTTAAAAAAAAAAAAAAAGTTGATAGTACAAGTAGCACAATTTTCATTACACATTCCAAAACTATAACAACAAAACAAACAAACCAACCAAAATCCAAAGACCATGCTAAGCATCTTCAAAGCCTTTTTCATTCATCAAAATCATCCTTCTGAAGCAGCCATGAGTTAACCTCTCAACCCAAGACAGATAACACAAGACTACAAGTGTGACCTGTCCATGGCAGTGGCAGACAAGTTCATCATTTAATTCTGTTCATTGACTGATCTGAATGTAATTAAAAAATAAAGGGGAAAAAAAACCTGTTTTAATCCCAAGTATAAAGCTATTCTTGAAATTTTCAAAGTCAAACATCAGTTATGAGCATTCTATTTCCTTAGGTTCTTGTGTGTTTAGGAGCTCTACCTCCTTACTGCTCACTCTTTGCCTAGACTTAGGAGAAATCCTTTGAGAGGGATCCCCAGGCTTCTTTAGCACTTTTTCTTAGGAGTCACTGCAGGAGATACAGGGGAATAGAAAGCCTTCACACTTGAATCCAATCCCTTTCAAATCCCAAACAAACATGATGTAACTATCATCTGTGAAGAGACAGGGAGAATTAAGAACTGGGAAAGAGGGGGAACAGACATTCCTGTGTGCTTAAACTGGGAGAGGAACAGCTTGAAGTACCCAAGATGTAGCACATTTGGTACCCATTCTCCTCAGATTACAATGCTAGTTTAGGAAAGACACTGCAGCACTGAAAAAAAAATACTAGAGATGCAGATTTTCATTCTCTTGTCCTCTGCTAAGATCTTTCAAATTATAGCACTGTGGTTTTAAAGGAGACACATCCAGACTGATAGAACTCACAGTACTTAAAAACAGCTATATCTCTGTATCTTTGTTACACATGTGCTCTTACTGATGCAATGTCATAAAAGACTTTCACTTCTAGCTTTTACCTTCCTCGAAAATAGCATTATTCACAACATGGGTGCATTAGCCAACCAGCACTGAAAAAAAAATACTAGAGATGTAGATTTTCATTCTCTTGTTCTCTTCTAAGATCTTTTCAATTATAGCACTATGGTTTTATAGGAGGCACATCCAGACTGATAAAACTCACAGTGCTTAAAAACAACTATATCTTTGTATCTTTGTTACACACGTGCTCTCACTGATGCAATGTCATAACAGACTTTCATTTCTAGCTTTTATCTTCCCCCAAAATAGCATTATTCACAACACGGGTGCATTAGCCAATGGATACACCCATCATGACCAAACATAACAGACTACTATCTGCCACCCATCACCCTGAATACAGTCTACTTTCAATTAAAAAAAATAAAATAAACAGGCAAACCCTACAGTATTGTACAACATTTCCCACATTTAGACAACTGAGGTGCACATCCTATATTTATGTTAATTGCAGAGATACACCAAAGATCCCTGTAGAGATCTTGACTCATTCAGAGTCATAACAAGCAAGTGAAAAACCTCAATAGCAGCAGCAGCTGCTCTGCCTCCCAGTCACACATAAACAAGGAGGAAGATGCCTCAAGATCTG
>NW_010588662.1:0-31600 GCF_000705375.1 Tinamus guttatus | reverse complement strand
AAGAGCCCGAAGGGTGGCGCTCTGGGGAGCTGCGGCAGCGAAGCGTCACCTTATCCCCTTGAATTCTGTTTTTATGCCATTCCTGCGCTGACTGTAACCCTCAACCCCCGTAGAACTTGAATAATTACAGTAATTACTGGTAATAGACCAGAGAATCAACAAAATAACCCCCCCAAAATTAAATAAATAAAGGGTGGAAAAAGCGTCAGCCCAGGCTAGTTTCATAACAATAACTTGAGTGTAAAAGGACAGGCAGACAGAATTAATCTAAAATTATTCTCAAAAGGGCTTAGTAGTGCTGTAGCTCCTTCTCTTGCTACACTTAGAAACCCAGAAAATTGCCCTTAGTTTGGTTTTCATGTTCCTTGAAATGTTTGAATTTAATCTCACAAATTCTTTGTTGATAATACAGTGGCTTTCTCTACAGGCATAAAACTGCATATATTAGAATATGAGGATCACATGTTCCATGCCTAGTGATGCTGCAGGGCCTTACCTGAAGCGGGGCCTTTCCTGAAGTAGCTTCAGGTTTGGGGGGGCGTCTTGCAAATTTGCTTCCTTTAGGAAAACACATGAATACAGGATGCAAATGAATACAGGATGCAAAGTTATCAGTAATCACATATATCACTAGAGACTGATTTGCGTGGTAAGAAACAGAATATGTAATATTATGTAGAGCTGAGCTGTCTTTTGTCACATTTACAGCCAGACCAAGCTCTGCGGCATGGCCTGAAACATCAAGTCATGAAAATTATTTTTCTCATTTCCACACTGTTCCAGATTAGGCACCAAGCTCCCTCTCCCTATCTACTACTAGTATGTGGCACTCGGATCTGTGTCAGTGTATCTCAGATTATCTAAGATGCTTCAGAGCAGGTATGTCCCAGAATGGTCATGGGACAGCTCATCTTTTCTGCTTAGCACAAGGATGCACCTCCATCAGTCCCATACAACTGCTTGGCTTTATACATTTGCAGCAGTATGAGAGGAGTCAGAGGTGTCTTGATGGGGATCTGGAGGCTGCCAGGAGTTGTTCAAGATGGAGTCAGATAGTCAGAAGGTTCCTGGAAGGCCTCTGGCAATTACAGATGTGGGCCAAAGTACAGGACACACAGGATTTGAAGGAAACTTTCATGAGACAGATTTGTGCAACATGACACATATTGCAGTTGGTGCTCCTTTCTCCTGGGTACCCCTTCAGTTTCTGGAGAAAGAGAACTGGCACTGCAAAATGGGATGCTATAGCTATGCTAATATGAGGAATAACAAACCTTAATGGGTCTTTTCTAGGTCGTACTTCAGTCTACTTTCTCTAGCCATGTTTGATGGTGCAAAAGGAACTGTATGTACAGAAGCTGTTTTTTAGTGCTGTCTAAAAATTCACTAGTCCAAGCTGCTGTTGATCCATGAATCCTCTGGTTGATAATAGTAAGATGGCATTTAAACTGGAAGCAGAAGTGCTGAAGGTTCACTTTTATGTAGACATGGCATTTTGCCTGAATTTGCAGCTGACTGAGATTTTCTAAATCAATTGGGTATACAGATGCAAATATGTATCTGTAGTTTGCTTCCTGAGTGCAGGACTGAAACTAACTCTGTCGAGACTGAGCGATTGGGGGCTACCCTGGCACACTTAGGGATTCTATGCCCTGGAAATGTAGGTGGCTTTATCCTGGCTTAGGTCCCCAACTTTCTTCTTTCAGAAACCAAGGCATGGGACGGGGAGAAAAGGAAGTAGGACAGGTAAAAAAGATGTTTGGGGTGCTTACCCAGACCAAAGAGCATAGCAGTACTCCTGAATCACCAACTTAAATTATCTTAACCACAAAGCTAATTCTTTATGTTCACAGGAAAATATCTCCGAACATCAACACAATAAATATTAACAAAGTAAAGGAGGAAATCTGGCATTTACACTGTTGCACAAGTGGACCAATATTCCTTCCAATGGCCCTGGCCCTCAATGGCATCCCCATTAACCTCAGAATGCCCGTGGGACTGCACAGGATTCTCAGCAGCTGCAGAATACCAGTTGAAGGCTAACGGCAAAACTATATAAGCTTGAAAATTATTTGGAGTGCACTTAGTACATACAAACACATCTTACTTGCTCTGCACAACTTTTGCAGAGTTAAAGGCAAATATTTTATTTTGGAATGGATCCTGACTACTCTCAAATCAAGTAGGAGATTTTTTTTTGTCCAGAAAACTTTCCTACAAACACAGCCAACTTTCCAGGAAGGCATTAGATATCCTATACCACTCACTTTCAGGATATGACAGGACTAGAAACAGAATGCTTTCTAATACATACATTAGTCAGATTATGAAATAATCTGTTTTTTGTCTTTCACTTATTTTTAAGCTCTCTGGACAAAGTGGTGTCTGAGTTCCCATGAACGTTTCCTGAAGAGTTTACTGCTTACAGTGGACCAAGATACAGGCTTTTGATAATAAACTAAATAGAAATTAAAATATAATTCTTTTTAGTAATCTGGGGTAATGAGATGCCATATTGCCACCTAAATAAAAATATTGGTTATCTTTATCTCTGGGTAGATTTTGGCAGAAATGCTGCTTCCTGGTGCTTTACAACTGAGGTGTTATCAAAAACTTAGACACAGCACTTTGGTAAACTCTCAAATGTTTACAAAGAAAAGAATAAAAGAGAATGCCATAGCTAGATTTCTTGATAGCTGACACAAAGCAAATATGCTTTTACAATATTAGAACAGGATGCAAGCAAAAGAAAAAATTCAAAGTACAATAAAAATACAAGCTATTATCTTTTCCTGGGTAAACTTATAACTGACAGTACAATTTGTTTTTCCTCAAGGCGAAAAGAATGAAGAAACATTACATGGCATTAAATTCCTACCCTAAAGAAACCGAAGAACCACTGAAACATTCTTTCTTCTTTCCACTGGCTTGTTTGTGAGGCATAAGCAGCAGAAGATACACACAATATCTCATATTCAGACTGTTTTTGTTTTGTTGTTGGCTTTTTTTAAAACTTCAAAGAGGGTTTTGGGGGTTTTTTGTTTCCTTTTTTTTTTTCCTGTAGTATTATTAACATTTTTTTCTGCAGACAGAAATAATAGAACACACCACTTGCCCATTAGTGAGTCCCTCTCAGGACTCGCTAATCAGTTCGTCTTTCCTACAAAAACACTTAATCATGATTTGCCTGTTAAAAATAAGCAGACTATAATTACACAACACTATTTAAAAGACCTTCCTGTCTTGCACTGAGCTAGATGAAACAATCTTTTTCTTACTGGAAGACCGTTGTTATACAAGCAGAAAAAATAAAGATGGCTGAATGAAAGATTTCCTTTCTAGTTCAATATGAACTCATTTCAGGTAGTCAGAAAGAAGAAAAGAAAGAAGAAACAACAACAAAAAAAAAACTACTTATGGCAATACTATAAAAGAACCTGGAAAAAGACACAGATGCTTGACTTTGTTGGCTCATCATTTTCCCTTTTTTTTTCCCTACATAGATCTGAACCTTTTTTATTCCTCCAAGGTCACCTCTCCCAGGAAAACCACAGTCTTAAAGGATGAGCACTACCCTGCAACTGGTTCCCTGTGGAGTGGGGTAGGGATGCCTGGTGTGTGGCGAATGGGGAAAGATGAGTATTGGGCTCAGTCTGTGGTCCTTCACAGACATGCCATAAGCTCTGAAAGACATAATTGCTGACATACTTACTGGCGCCATCCAAAACTATGTATCAAGTCAATACTAAATTCAAGGTTGGAGGGGCAGGGAGAGAAGGGAGGGAAGAAGGGGAAGATCCTGAATCAGTCCCATGGTTTTCTCCTCCAGGAGCTAGCAAAACTTTGAAACAGGAAACTCACAGGACTGGTAAAATAATTCTATCTTCTCTCATTTATAAACTGGTCAGGTACACCCTCCATACCAGTTGACATATCATAGCTAATAAAGTAATCAAGAGCAGGATGACTGCCAGTTTGTGCTTTCAGTGTTACCCAGCAAAGCTGTCTGCCAACCATGTGCTTGAGAACAAGGAGTGGCTCTACTGTAAACAATGAAACTATGTACAGCTCTAAAGCAAAATATATATTTAAGTTTATAAGTACATAACAGTTTGAATAGTTTTCACCACAGATTGCTTCTGAAAATAACCCTTTGTCGTCCTGTATTTGTAAGGATTGGTATTCAGGAGATCAAGAAACTCCTCCTGAATATTACATCTTGAATAGACAACATAACAGCATACACCTTTTATGAACACAGTAGCTCACAGATGCACAACAGACTGACACTATACTCACACTAAAAAGTCACATGGCCCACGTCTTTCAGAAATAAAATAGACTATTTCTATTTTAACATCATCTCAGGCATTTTGCCTTGCTGAGGCTTCCATATCTGCACTTAAAGAGCCTACTTGGGTGACATCTGTGCTCTAAATCAAAACCAACCAATGTGTTCACATGGAAGTTGCACTGGGTTTAAATCTCCCTCCAGAGATAAGTTCTTGTTGCTAGTTTTGTCTTCAATACAGAAAGCTCTTGCTGTGTAAAGTATGTTGCTGTGACACTAGCATTTCCCTAAAAGACCTGGAGTAACTTTTGAACTCTGAAGTATCCAAGTTCCACTCTTTGATTGTAAGGAAAAATTAGAAAACATGAATTGCACAGGCTGAAAAATGCCTAATGATTGCCCCTTCGCCAAACCTTTTTTTTTTTCTTTTTTTTTTTAAAGCTCTGGATTTTGAAGATAGCTTTCTGGGTTTTGTCCACTTGACGTCAGTTATGCTGCATGTTTTAGTAACACATTTGACATTGTATCTGTTATATTATCAGGTGCATCTTCAAACCTCCTTCTCCTTTAACCTCTGCATTAGGATTTGGTATAACACAAGTCCCCAGACCAATTTCTTGTTCACAGTGTCTGCCCAGTTGCTGTGTTCCAGAAGGAAGACAGAGTGCTGCAGACTTAGAGAACCCTGAGTTACATCATCTCAACCCATCTGCATTTTTTTCCAGCCTAAACTGGAGAACTGGAGAGATATTTTTAGGTGACAAGCATAGGTCCAGCCCTTGCATTTGATGATGAAACCTTTGTTTGGGAAACAAAGTGCAGAAACACACAAAAAGGTATCAGTAGGAATGTTCCAGGAAAACTAAATAGAATACCATGATGTCCAGACAGAAAGACCTTTCAGGGAGTTCTCCAGATGTCAGTACTTCGGAGAAAATGCTTCAGGAGGAACTGCAAGAGAACTGGCAGGCTTAGTAGTATTCAGCTGGGGAATTAGATAAATTCTAATGATGAAATTACTAGCGATCATCATACCCACAAAGTCTTAAAAATGTTTCCTGATGATTGGTAGGCTCTTTCACTCAGAGATGGCAGGTGTTAAAGGCTCTGTGCTTAGATAATCCAGCTTTGAGCAAAGTATTGAAAACACTTAGAGAAGGCCAAATTGGTCACAGGCTCACCATGTTCTCATTGGAGATGCAGCCAGATCTGGGGCTTTAGAGAGGCTGATCCTTTCAAAGCACAATCTGCCCATCCTGAGACAGGAGGCTAAAAGGTATCGAAAGCAATGCCAGCCTACCAGGAGACACATAGCAGCACAGCAGGCAGGTCTCCACCATGCTTATCAAGAACTCTTTGGCAAAAGAATAAGCTTTTCTGTCTAACAGGTGCTTTGAAGGCATAAAATAGTCTTGCTTTGAACTGGCTCTGAGAAAAAGCACAAAATGACTGGCAGAAAGTTGCCTCACGAGCCTATGGCGACTTGAATCTACCCAAGCCTGAACACAGTAGGTGTGGGGCCTTCTGTAAAACTGGAGAAAGTCTTAGATGGGTGTGCATGGTCTATACTTTCTCTACACTTCTGTGAAGCACCTGTATCAAGTAGTACAAGATAAAATATAAAATTTTGCTGATTGAGTTTGCAACTGATGCTTAATGTGTCAGGTAACGATTGTATGTCAGGTCTTTGGAGAGTAAACTGTGCTTCTATAATCCGTGTTTTAAAGGTGACTAAATAGAAAAACTTCATATCTTTAAGCAGGAATGTAGACATGGAATAGGGGAATCAGTTGTTATTGGTAGGCAGTATATAATATTATCCCCAAATCCAGAGCCTGAGAAGTCCCACAAGAAAAACAGATGTTGGATTTAGGAGAAATTACTTCTTTTGGTTGAGGAAAAGTGCAGATGTTGTTAAGTGCTCCAGCTTTGACTAAGATTGGAGCATTAAGAGGATTTGATACCAATAATGACCAATGACATTTGGTTATCTTATAGTGCACATTTGTAGCATTAGGCATGAGTATACATGAAAGATCTGGCAAAAGATCAAAAGCTCTCAAAGCTCCTACTTTCCCTCTCTAAGCATGTCCAAGCCCACTGAAAGAAGAAATGATCAGCATTCCTACCAAAGCTAAAAATCCCCAGGACTAATAAGACAACATACCAACCATATAACAGTGCCTACAGCTCTCTGTGTAAGCTTACCTTGAAAGCCTGCCAGTCCTTTATTTAATTCGAAAGGTGTTTAGTCTAATCATAAGGCTTACAGGAAATAGAGAATTCCTCGTTCAACCCCTTGCTTGCTTAATATTTTACAGAATCAAACACTTTCATGTTACCAGCTGGCCATATTTCAGCGATTTCCTCAGAAATTTCAACATAACTTCATTTGAATTGAGCAAGCTATTTTTACAGACTTGACTTGCTTAATATATAACAGGATTCCTTTCTCCTCAGTATAAAAGCAACATAGAATATTTGCTTGCAGACTCTATTGCAGAGTTCATCCAAAGACTTTGAGCACTTTGGAATCCACACATTGTACAATGGTAAGTCACTGCTTTATATCTTTAAAAGCGATTTGTGTTAAAACTGCGAAAGAAGGGTATTCAAGAGAATCACCTAATTACACATTCATTCAATGTAACTATTCTTATAAAAAAAATGCTAAAAGATGTAAAGGAGACATTTATGAAGCTGTCAGTGAACTTTGTTCCTTGTTTTGTAATTGTTTGCAAGAAGCTTTACAAATATACCGCTAGGTTCTCTACCTGCTTTTAGTCTTTTCTTAGAAATGCTTCTTTTGTAAAGTAATTCCTTTATAATTTATGCCCACATAACCCCAACACAAGACATGAAATACTATCTTTGATGACTATCTCAGGGATGGCCTAAGTTTTACAAAGGAAATGGCTGTTTCTGTAACAAGTAGATAAATGGAAAAATTATCATGGACTTATTTCTGTACTTTTTTGAGGGCTTGGCTATACTGAGTGGGACAAAATATAGCTGGACAAAGTGATCTGGTATGACATGCCACATGAATTCATTCACTTTCATAGGCCATCCAAACCAGTCTGGAAGATTTTGTTCTGCAAGATGGCTGATGACATGCACTTTCAATGGGAGCAAACTATCTGAAACAAAAAGCATTTCTTCAAATGCTTTGTTAGTGAATAATCTAGAGCAAAACTTTGATGTTTAACTAAGATTCCTTGGCATTAGTGTAACAGTGTAACTCTCCACTTTTTACTTAAGTATTGATGCTGCAGTGCTTTCTTACTGTTTTGATACCCTCTGTATTTGCATGTGGGCTTTTTTTCTGCTAAACAACTTAGCCAATATATCCTGCACTTTTTCCAGCATAAGGCCAGCTCAGTCACAAATCACACCACTGACCTCCCCTTCTCTTTCTGTGTTGATTCAGTGGAAGATCCAAAACTTTGCTCTGTAGAGAGAGGAACATGTCCAAATTCATCTGACTGGCACATTTAGTAATAGCAAGATAAGGACAAACATGGGAGCAAACAAAGGATAAAACCCTCACAGAAGGCAGCCCAGGGCAGCAAAGAGAAGGATTCCAGCTGCTGCAGTAAAGGCATGAGTGAGAGCAGTAAGACCTCTGGCCTGTGCTGAGCCAGTTTAGAGGAAGGCCACTCTCAAACTTAGCAAGCTGAGGACAACTAGCATTCAGCACTTACTATCCCAAATAGGGGATATCCTCCCCGGAGGTTCAGGATCCCCTGAACTCACATCATCCCAGGCAGCAGCACACCTACCAGCCTTGGAAATCCCTGACAGGCGCATGCGGAGGTTTCGCAGAGACAGGCTGCAGCGTTATGTGCTCTCTTGTAACTTCACATTACAGAAGTTAAACAACTTTGCTCTGGCCAGATACCATGGAATGGCATATTTTAGAGTTTCTGTCTCTCTTGTTGACCTTCATCTTCCTGGCTGTGATGCTGAGCATGGTGACTGACTCCACTCAGCCCTAAAGTCTAAAGAACTCTGAACTGCAGAACCACTATGGAAATTCAGCATTCCAACCTTCCCAGACCATTCCAGAGTCCCTTCTCCTTCCTTTTGCTGTACCATAAATATCCCTATACTCTGTAACATTGCAGTGTTTCAGGGATTAAATTAGCAAGCATTTCCATAGCAGAGAAAGGGAAATCACCTTTACTCACCATATCCCTAAGTTTCTGGACCTTTCACTGTCTTTTGATCTTCATGTTTCAAGTCATCCAAGGTAGGCAGCAGAGTTGCTTCTAAAATAAAGACTTTCACTGCTACTTTTAACCACTCACACTTTCAAGAAGCAACAGCCTTAACATAAAGGCATGCTGAAAACACATTATGTTACAGCATTTTGTCCCTTCTCATCTAAGGAAAAATTCATCAATGCAATGGAATATCTAGGAGTTCCCTTTTACAATGTTTCCGTTTGTTTTTAAAACAAATGTAATCAATGCGTAATTGAACTCATGAAGTGGGCTCTGTCTCTCTCTTACAGAGGAGCTTTTTGGCTTTCCTTCTTGCAATGGGCATCGTAGTGGCGCTGAGCGATGCGTACTGTTTTACAAAAAGGAACACTGCAGAGCAATCTGGCAAAGGTAAGAACAGGAAAAGTTCTGTATTGGCTCTTTGGGCAACTGTCAGAAGGGGCTTGAAACTTTAGAGAGGGAAGGAGATGTCAGAAAGACCCGAATAGAAGGTTTCAGCACCAAGTTTCTCTGGGTGTAATTGTAGCAAAATTAGTTCTGTTATCCAGCACATAAAGCTTCTAGTGGAGTTAAGGGTAACGCCAAAGACAGTGTGACAGCAGGTAGCAGCCTCTGGTTATTCACTGCTATCCCAGATTTTCATGCTGAAACTGTCTAAGAAATGAAGAGGAAACAGGTTCAGGCTCTCAAAATAGTTTGGGTAGTGGTCAGGAGAGCAAATTGACTTCTCCTTTATCAGTAACAATACAGATAATTTCCAGGAGACTGACAGTTATTCTAAAAAATTTCAGCATTTTTGTGGTGATGCAGATAAATAATTTTTGTTGTGCTGCTCTCTTGCACAGGCTGTATCCTGAATGGAAAATTATACCCCTTTGGAGAAATAGAAAGGACAGAAGACTGCCTCAGCTGTAGCTGCAATCGAAAGGAGATGCGTTGCTGTAGCCTGTAAGTTTGAACTTCCCAGGGGGACCACTGCCCATAGGAAGACTGTGGGTTGACATTTGTTGAGAATAAATGAGCTCTCATGATAGCCTTCCCATATCTATGTCACAAGGCTGGGGCAAGTGACATATGCTTCCTTATCACCTAAATTCCTGGATGGGTTTAATTTTGCTCACTTCCTAGCTCCTGGGAATGGTCAGGCCCTTCCAGACACCTCCTGCTGATACTTGGCTTTATCTTTAAGCCACCTACTAACTCTTCTCACACTACAGTGAAGTCTTTCCTTGGTGGGAAAATTGGGGGCGAGAAGGAATTTGTACTACCATGTGCTTAACTAAAGTTCTTCATGAGAGCCCCAATGATCAGAATCACTGCAGGTGGTCTTCTCCACAAAACATAGAGACCATAGAGTGACAAGGGCTTTGCTCTGAGGCATTTCATTCACTTTTTCTTTCATTGCATCTTATCAAAGAGCAAAAATGCCTTGATTATGATCATTCCCTTTGCTCAGGAGACACCTCTCCTGTCAGAAACAGAAAGCACACTCTAACTAAGCAAATTACAGTAACAAAAAATTAATAGAGAAGAGATAAACATGGTTCCAGTATGTTTTATGTCACACTAAAGTGCTATGCTAGAAATCCCTATTCTAGTTCCAAGTGAACAGGCCACTGCAGACAGCAGACGACATCCAAGTAGTCATATAGCTATGTGAGAGTGGCATGTAGGATAGCTCCCTGTTCTTAGCTACAATTTCAGGGATATCTCACTCAGCAGTCCTTCAAGGAATAAACAGTGAACCACTAAACGATTGAATATATGCTCTCATTTTAACATTTGCTTCTTCTTTGCCCATGACAGCTATCATACTCCTGTTAATTACGACAAAGAGAGATGCAAAGTAGTTTTCAACAAGAAAACCTGCAATTACGACGTGATAGAGAAGGATGATCCCTCAAAGGAATGTTTTGTATATTCCCGTGTGGGTTAATATCAGACCTGCTCCAGACTATGCACTGTGGAATTTCTCCCTCTTCTACACACGGGAGATCTTTTAAGAGAGAGCACTTAATCAGCTCACTTTTAATCTCCTATTTCTTCTAATTTAGATTATCGATGTGTCATTTCTGTTATTACTGCCATTTGCATCGCTGAGCATTTTAAGTAAAATAAATCCAGACAAAGCAACTCAGAAGCCCTTATTTTCTTTTTATATAACAACACTGGGGAGCTTCAACTTATTTGAGAGAAATGCCCTCATCACCTTACTACTCTGGCACACACCATATACCAGTGCCTTGGCACAAGCCACTCCCACACTTTGGAGGTTCCTTTCTAACTAACCATCAGAACAGCCAAATATTTTCCCTGCTGAGGAAATTCATCATTACTGGGAAGCGATGCACTCTTCAAATATGCTGCATAATGGCTCACACTGCAAGGATACAGCAGTCTGGGGAGGGGACAAGGTCACTGGGCCAGATTCCCTCCAGGAAGATATCACCTCCTCTAAACCACATTTTTTTCTGAGACGACCTCCCAGCACTCAATGGTGACCGTGACTACGCGGCTAGAGCTCACTTGTAAGACACTGGAAATCTCTGGAGTAGGGAGAGAATCCAGCACGCTCTTAGCTTGCTCAAGAGATGCTCCTAGGATGCAAATACTTCATCACTTCTTTATCAGAGCTGAATACAGGCACTACCTACTGCTAGGATACAGAAAATAGCTTGTCTAAGTTAACCATATCATCTCCCACCACTCCAGCGAAAAGTTGAGCTTTCAAGTTACAAAGTAAGTACCTGGCAGTCCCATCCAGGCACGATCTGTACAAGCTGTCAGTCTTCAACACACCTGTCCATTATAGGGTAAATGATAGCAAGAGATAACAGATACTTTAGCAAACAAAAACAAAACAAAAGAAAACCCCACAACCACACAGATTTTTGCCTCATTGTCTTCTTACTACAGCCCTCTTGCCCTAGAATATCAAAGGTGTCTGCTGAGTACAGACAAATACGTTTTCCCTGGCTTATAGCCACATTTCAGTTTCACTCTCAACATTGAAAGGTAGAAGCAAGTGCAGAGAGACCTGAGGAGTTTTCTTGCATAACCCGGCACCCTCTTAGAGGTCCCTCCTAGATCAGCCTAAGCCCAGATACCTACTTATCAAGGCTAAGAAAAGCCTAGGCTTTTCTCAAAGCAAATACATCAAGCTAAAAGCATATTTAATTATTTGCTCATAACTGTACTTTTAAACATTAACTATTGATTGACATTTTCACCTTTTGAAAGAGGGGAGGTCCGCAATAGCTCTACAGACTGGTACTGAGAATCATGCACTCAGGTTGCAGACAGAAAACTCAAGTTCTATACAGCTAGAAGTCCTTTGCATACCTTTGCTATTAGCCATTGCTATTATTCATTCCCCTTCTAGTATTCTTTTATTACTCTCAGTGAGGTTTCTCATGCCGATTAGAACATTTTCCAGTATAATGATTAGAATATTTTCCAGTATATTTACAGCTATGAACAGAGACAGAATTCAGTAGCTGCAGGCTCTGCAGAGCGGGCAGAAATCTTGTTCAGCATGTAGGCTCTCCAGAATGGGCAAAACAGTGTATGGACACAGGGCTAGAAGAGATGATATCCTGCATCAGTGAATGCAGTCTCTTGCCTCTGCAAGAACTGCCTTGTATTTAGAGTTTCACAGATTTAGAGTTTGGCCCTCAGTCCTACCCTTTTTGCTGCTGCAATTTCCTTTTGCTTTCTCAAAGAACAGAAAGCATTGGTTCCAGCGAAGACACTTCCTCAGTAACTATTAAAATACTTCCCAGAACTTGCCACAGACCTTGTCTCTCTTTAAAACAAGTGTTTCATTGGCTTCCTCCTGGCCTTTAGCTTCCTGACATGGTTATGCAATGCAGATTGACATTTTGAGTTAACCAGTTCACAACTCTGGAGAAACATGCAGAGAAGAGAGCCACAACAGCTCCCCTTAAATCATTCCATTCTAGTTACTGCCCATCAGGAAATGATATAAAGGCTGTAGAACAATAGGAAAGGAAAGAGAAATATGGGAGAAAGTAGGTTTTTTTTTTACATTACAGTGGAAAACAACAGGCAAAAAAAGAATCCCGTGGCCAAGATATACCATGGATTTGACTGAAGCACTGTGTGGCTGCATTCTTACCACAACCGCTTCTGAGTCTGTGCAGCAATAACATCCAACCACCGAGTTTATCTTTGTGGAATCAATGACTAACAGGTTAGAAAATGGAAAGAAGCTTGTGCTCTCTAAATGAAGTCAGCTAGGTGGGGACATAAACAGAATTAAGTGAGTTTTCCCAAAAACACAGAAACACTGAGCTTGCTGCTACAATACCTGTGACTACCTTCCTCAGAGGTGGCCACACAGCACTGGCAGTCCCATCCAGGCACGATCTGTACAAGCTGTCAGTCTTCAACACACCTGTGCCACACACAACATGTTGTTCCCGGGCCCTTTAATTCTTTCCATCATGCTTTATGTCTCTTGCTTAGCACTGAACCTCATTTAGGGTCATGACATGAGGAAAACATTTTCCAGATAAGCTCAGGAATTAACATGTGTTTTAAAAGCACATTCAAAATTAAGGTAATGTAATTTGATGGTCCATTGAATGATTATTCCAGATTACCCCTGAAGACATGAAGGGGTCAATATCTGAAAGAGGACTCAGAGTTGCCTCCCATGGCATTCACAGCCAAGGTGAAAGAGCTACTTCCATATGTTGTTAAGCTTACAAAGAGCAGCAGTATAGAGCTAGTATATGTCAGAGAGCAACAGTATGTTAAACCACAACCACACTCTAAATTCGTTTCATACATATTTCTGAGAGATCCAAAGTGGACATCTGGACTCCAGTGAGGTCAGTAAGTAAATACCCAGTGCTTATGTTCACAGATTGTCATGTGCTGTTGATTTATCAGTGACGACATGCCAAGAGAGCAAACCATGCGCACCTGTACTGTCTGTCCTCTCCTGTTCCAGGACGGTGCATTTATAAACTTGGCCAAATCCGATTTTTAGTAAGGTGTTGATTCTGGGTAATTTTATCGAACCTATGAACATTTGTCGACCCCTAAGTTCTTATCTCCCACCCTAAAGAAAGGCATAGTAATTGAAAACAGAACAACAACAAAAAAAAACCACACACACTCCTGTGGCAGCTATTTATCCAATCTACCAAGTTGAAAGCCAGCTAAGGTTGAACCCCAAGCAGTGATCACTCTACAATACGAGTTACAATATTGTTGACTTTCTCAAGACGACCTCCTGAACTGACTCTCAACAGTAGCTCGGGTAAAAGATTTGGGGTAGTCACTCTAGCAGGGCTCAACATGAACTAACTACCAAACCAATCAAGAAGGCAACACAATTAGGCAGTCATATTATGATGAGATTATCAGCATCACACAGTTTTCAATACTTGAATTAACCTTTTCAAAGCTAAGCAACAGGGACATGTACTGGGTTCCCTTGCTGTGAAGCTGCTGCCTTAAGCCTTTGGAAGTGGCACGTGCTCCCCTTGACACACAGCCTTCACAGAAAGGCCCATTCCCCCATGTCTGCAGAGATAAAAGGAGAAAGTATAGGATGTCATTTTCTTCACACCCACAGACAGTCTAAGCCTCTAGATGTTCTACATAGTGGAAAATAGAACAATTGAGCAAGGAATAAAATTGTTATCTGCTACTCTTTTCTAAGCACATAGATATGCCGGCTTCCCTCCACAGAGACCCAGTCTTTTATATAATCTTTATAACCATCAATCCTTTCCCATAAAATCCTTCTTTCATTTTCAGTTGATGAATGAAGAAAGTTAGGAGATAGCTCAAAGTCAGTCTCTTTAAACAGTGCCTGCAAATTTTGATGTAGCAAGTACAACCACACAATCTCTAAACAGCTTCTCAGCTGTTAAACAGCCAGAGTGTTAAATATTTCCTCTAGAACTCCTTCTAAGTACCTCCTATATTTGCCTTCTAGCCAGAAGGCATACGTATTTCCTCAGAACTTCTCAGGATCTTAGGTTCCTCCTCTTGATGACTGGCTTATTTTAATAATGTCAATGAGGTCATTTGGCAAAAATCTTATTGGAGTTATTCATATACAGACAGTTTGCTCAAGGACTGCTACCAGAAAGTCCCTCTCTATATAAAGTCCTCTGAGAAGATCATCTTCCTACAGACTGCCTCCTTACTGGAAGCCTTGTACTTCTGCAAGAATGGTGAGTCCTCACATTTTATATTGTAAGAGACACCAGAGATCTTATAGAAGGCTCGGATTTATTTGAGCTTTCTTTGATACAATTTTGATATAATTTCTTTGATACTATCTCAGAGATAGTAGAAGTCAGATACATAAGGACAGGTAGGCACTAACCTTGCATAAGAGCAGAATTTGTACAACAGGAAATGCCTAATACATTCCCAGTTAAGATTTTTATTAGAACCTTCAGTTTTCACCTTCTTGTAGTCTTTGAATATAACTTCTTTTCTGCCATCAAGCAGCTCTCTTGTGTCTCAACCTGGAACTGACTTTAATTTTTGTGAAAAGCTTGGGTAACACCTGAGCTTCTGGTTAAACTCAGAAATGTTACCATGCCTTTTTTAGTCTTTTTCAGCTCAAATATAGCTAAAATCTCTCCACATGAAAACATATGTCACTAAATTCTAGTAGCATGTTTCCTTCTTTCGCAAATACTTGAGCATATTTTCACAAATATTTGAGCAAGATATCTTTAAAACTTTGATCTAGCACCTACTGTTTAGTAGAACCTTTCCCAGCAATTTTTTAAAGTAACTTTTTTTATTATTTATTTCTAAAGGTGGCAGCATCAAGACTTTTCAATAGTCACTTTTGTATTCACATTGTCTGCTTTATTCTTCAGAAAACCTTCTTGGCCTGCCTTTTCATTCTTGCCATCTGTGTGACATTATCTAATGCATATTGCTTCATGGAACCACTGACGGCAGGGAAGCCTGGTGAAGAGATTCTAGGTAAGAAGTCAACTGTCTTCAGCTTGACAGACAGCACCACAGAAATGCTGGACTTCATTTTTCCAAAGCAGAACCAGTTAGAAGAAACTGGGCACAAGAGGGAGAAAACATGGAGATTTGGGGGAAAAGGGAAGGAGAGAGCACTGATTTTACAGTTATAAAAAGGAAGAGCTTATTTGAGAAGCATCACTGAGACTGAAAAAAATGGATTTTTTTTTCCAAGGAAGTAGTATAATGTTAGTTTATCCACTTGCATGAAATACTATTTCTGTTTTTGCTTTGGCAGCTACCCTGTGCATTACATTTGTAATTCAAAACCAGCATATTTAGAAAGACAGAGAAGGCAGAGGAGAAGGAGAGAGAGAGAGAAAGAGAAAGCGCGCACAAGGGAAGTATGCGCAGGTGAACTGCAGGGCGCTATGAATGGTAGTGGTAAAGCAGGGAGCAGACTGGCAAACATTGGGCACACTGATCAATAAACTCATTAGTTGTTTCCCTATCCCAAGAAAGTCAAGAAAAAAATTGTTGCTTCCTATGATGCTGGGGCAGCTCTTCCAGAATACAGCTCATCTCCCAGACTGCAGATGCGGGGAGCTAGGGTAGACTAAGTGTTCAAAAGCAGTATGCAAAGACAGAAAGCAGAATGCACAAACCTTCTACTCTGTTTTGCCCTGTCCTCATAAAATCTTGTTTTCAACATCACTCAGAAGATTTATTAGACAACCATTGGGCAGGAGCTTTACTCCACTGTATGCCTTCTTCCTGCATTTGAGAACTGGAGAGAGTTTTCTGGACAGAATAAGACTTGCTTTAAACAAGAAGTCAACAACATTTGGTTGAAATTTGGTTGAAATGGGGGGGAGCATCAAAGCCTTTTCTTACTCCTGAACAGATTTTTGCCTATTTTTTCTTTCTGCTTGGCACTCTGATTCCTGTATCTAAAGATGAGCTACTCTAAGAAAGCCCATGTCGCTAAGAGCCAGAGGAATGGAGGGGCCTAGGATCCCCTTTTCCATGCAAAAGTATAGTAGTAGCCCTGCTCTTGTGAACAGTGTTTAACAAATAGAAATATTGACACAAAAAGCCCACTCTGTTTGTACAGGCAATAGCATCATTAGCACAATTGTCCAGCAGGCTGCTTGCATGCTATTTTTTCAGGCTGCATTGACCCCAAGGGAAAGATACGTCAATTTGGCTCCCAGTGGAGGACCGAGAACTGCCTGGACTGCTCTTGTGGAGAGGATGGAACGAGATGCTGTAGCAGGTGAGCTCAGATTGGCAGCAGGGTTTTCCTTTGCTACCCTGATACAACACACAGCACTCTCCTTTACTAAGAAGCCCCTGGAAAATGATCACAACCCTTCTCTTACTCCATACCGTAAAGCTATATATTCACCCAACACCATCACCACAGATCATGTAAGAAGTTCCTGACAAATACAGTTCATGTTTAAAAAAAAAAAGAAAAAGATTTTAAGGGGGAAAAAAAAAGTCAGTCTTCCTGGGGTGAAATTTTCAGATGAAGCCCTGACATAAGTAAGAATGCTTAGTTGTTTGAGAGTTTTCTACTACTCTTGCTCCAGATGCTCCCAATGCCACACATTGCTGCTTTTTACAGTCAGGCCTATGTATCCTGAGCTGCTGCTTGGAGAGAAATTTGTATGATAGCCACACCTAGACAATCATGGACTTCACATTCCATACTGCAGACAAAGAGACATGGCAATACTGATACTGGTGTAGCAAATAAGCATGTTGAACTCAGATGTAACTAGATCAGTAAGCCAACTCTCCCCACATCCCACTTCAGCACTAAGTAACATTTGCTGAAGCTCCCTTTTCTCCTGAGCAATCACTTCATCATGCCCCTAATACAGCCTCTTCCTATTAAAAGTGTAAATACTGTCTCACATGGAAGCTGTTTACTTCCTGTTCTCATCATGTCTTTCTTTTCCCAATGGCAGCTATGCAACACCAGTTGATTTTGATGGAGAGAAATGCGAGCGTATTTTCCATAAGCAGACCTGCAGTTACCAAGTAGTTGAGAAAGCTGATCACACAAAAGAATGCCCGGTCTCTGCATGGGTGGGCTAACAAGAAAAAGATGGTGATTTTGGAGGATATTTCCTTTATTTCATTTCAACGTTTTTTTCTCTGTCAGATTCAAAAACATTGAAATACATAGCATTTGAGTGAATCTATTCCCCAAACCTAATGCTTGATGAAACTGAGAGCTATATCGACTCACGAAAGATTGACTTCTCTGCCTTCTGCTTCTTCATGAAGAAGGAGCCGACTTGTTCCATGCTTGAGATCAGAAACCAAAAGTGACTTTTCTTCTTTTAAAGCACCATCAGTAATTACGAATTTTAAGTAATTTCCAGTGGTCAGTGTCAGGGAGTATGTTCTGTTACCTGCATACAAAAAAGTTAAAAATAAAATCAGATTAAAAGATTAAATTCATGTGACTCAAATGGGTCTCTTACTGTCTTTGTTGAAGAAAGAAAGCTAAATTAATTAATGAAAAAAAAACCTCTTTGAAAACTCACTTTTCTATCACTTGCTTTTTTTTTGTTTGTTTGTTTGTTTGAAAAAAAGCTCTATAGGGATTATGAAACAATAAAGGCTGTGGAGGAAAAAAATAATAAAAATAAAAAGCACCATCCAAGCTGCAGAAAGCAGAAGATGCCACAGTGTGCTGCATGACACTACGAAGCGCAGCAGAGGCGACTGTTCCGAAATGGCAGCGCAGGACCCAGGAGTCGCTTTGCTGCCATGCAGTGTTACGAGTGCAGCACAGCAGCTCACAGAGGCCCTTTGCCTCCCCTTTCCAGCTGGGTCATGCCTGATGCCTTCAAACACACTGCCCCTTAGTTTCCCTATCTCCTGCCTGAGGAACAAGAATTCCAAGAGGCTGCAAGATCCTATTTTACTGAGGCAGTCTCCTCTTCATGCCTGGCTGCTGGACAAAAGGATGCATCAAAGGAGGCAGGGAAAGCGAGCAGGGATCTGGCTTGGTATTCAAGTAAAATGTTTCATACCCCCTGAAGTTAGAGACTGGATTATTTAACAGCCTTTTTTTTTTTTTTTTTTTTAACTCAATTGCTTGTTGCTCTCTGTAATATTTGATAATACAATTGGTAAGTGATTTACCGATACGAATGCTTTAGATAAGGCAGCAACTCTGTAAGATTATTGAGTCATGTTAGTCCTGAGTATTTGTTGGTATAATACCCAAAAGTTAAATACCTAGTAAGGCTGCATGATTGGCCCCTGGTTTGTATTTCTAAAATATAATTTCTATTGACAAGTCAATATTTCTCCTTAACACCTCTCTCCACCTTTTTTCAGTTATGGCTTCTAAATAGGAGATTATCCCTTCCCTCTTCAGTAGGAAGAAGGGAGATTCAGAAGTTTGAACAACAAAAATTGCATCAGACATGGAGAAGGGTATTCCAGTGCTGTATTCTGCCAGTTTTTCCTCTCACAACTACAGCTATAGCTAAGAATTTCAGATACAACCTAATTTTTCCAGCAAGCTACAGTGAAACTACCAGGCAATTGACAGGGCAAGTTGCTCTACAGCTCCAGTTGTATTAATACAGCTTACCTGCATGCAGAGGTGAATATCAGCTCCAAAAAAAAAAAAAAAAAAAAGTGCTACTAAAGTCACTAGGTGGCATCCTGGTTCTGCCACGGCGTTTTTGTGCCAAAACGGCTACTAGCAGGGCAAGCAAGAGCTAAAGGAGAACTTGTAGGGAGATGAAAAATCAAAAACAAACAAACAAACAAAAATACACCAAACAAACAACCAAAAACTAAACAAGCACATCCCGACTCTATTGGCAGAATTGAGCTTAATTTCTATTTGCTTCAGTGAGGTTTAGAAACACAAGCAGCATTTTAGAAGTGTCTTTAATCTACCGTATAGAGAAAAGCCTTCAAGCAAATACCATGGACAAGACTGGGTAGTTTAGAGGTTTTTGGATTTGTTTTTGAAAGTAGTGATGTAGTGATGTAGTCTGGCTTGCCTGGGTTACCATGGACTAAGAGAATTAAAACTTTGCAGCAATGCTATTTCAAAGCTTCCTTCGGGGAATAAACACATTAGCACCTTTACTTGCAGTACTTTCTTTCTGTGTTAACAAAGAGAAGAATTTGCCTCTTGGAGCAGAGTGCTATGCATTCAGTCAGAGCGGATGGCTGGGAGTCATCCCTAGGGATGAAGTGGAAGAAACTAAGTCAGAATTAGAGAGGCTGAATCATAGAAATTACAAAGCTGGGATCAATTTTGTATTGGAACAGAAGCAACTTCGTAAGCTTTCTCAACAGTAAGAGCATTGAAAGAGCAAACATCATGCTTTAAAGCCTGCAGTAACAATATTGTCCTTTCTTACAGGCCCTTCCTCACAAAAAAAAAAAATCCAGTTTTATTTTTTCCATTTTTGACTATACTCCCTTTTTTACTGCATCTTTCTTGATGTTCAGGGATAAAGAAAGATGCCAGAAAAGTTATGAATGCTTTGAAAACCCCTATCAGCTGAGGAAGAGATTTCTTCAACAGTTTGTACCAATAACTGCACAGGACATCAGCATTAGTAGTGCCTTGTTTGGTATTGTATTAGTGCAGCGTGCCCTAACTTTGAGGTAATAAGCTCTGTTTGCGCTCTGCTCGGGCCTTAGGTTATTGTCTTTTTGAAAATTTTGCAACAAACATGACCAGAAGTTCCTTATGTATCCCTCTCAAGATTTCCAGCCAGTGTCCTCAGAGAGGCTACTTACTTAAGAAAGCCATGATGAGAAACAACTACTTGTCTACCAAGTCAGTGTCTGCAACACTTCTTTCCCAAGAAAGACCAATAACTCAGAGTTGATGAGGCCATGGACATGGGCTGGAAGAAACACAAATGGAGGCGCAAGTTTCCCTTGCACTTCATAACAGCTCATTCTCACAACTTCTGCTAGAAGTGGAGGAAATCCTTTGTCAGAGTCAGAAAAAACATCAATTTCACCTCCTAGATGGTCTTTAAACTAGTGATGTGAATCATTTGAGAGACGGCTCAGATTTATGTACTTTAATCCAATTTTAAAATTTCGCCAGTCTTTACAAAAAAATGTATATTGATAGAGTTTTAATCGCAGAATACAAGGTGGAGTGACAGGCAAGCAGCATGCCAAGTCTGAAGTCACAGACTGGTGAGAAGTTTCTTTTAATACTAGCAAGTTTTAGCTGAATTGTAGATTTTGTGTCCCCTTCCCCCAGTCATAGCTTCAGTGATCAGAGCAGCTGCCTGGGCACCCTCTGCTTCAACATCTGAGAGAGGAAAGCAGGGCCCAGCCTTTTCTACCCCACGGCTCTCTGCAGGATACCCCAAATGCTTCTAATAACCAGCAGCTTCCCAGGGCAAAACTGCCTCCTCAGCTTTGCATAGGGTCACTGCTTTAGTCAAACTGCTACATTTTGCGACCATTTTAGTTTGTGACTTCCCCAACAGCTGCTAGATGAACAGGGAAGGGCAGCACTGGCAACTGCACCCATCACTTCAGGCCTCAAGTTGAGGAGACCCCTATGTTAATTGCTGCCAAATCCTCACAGCCAGATGAAGAAGGTTGCTTGCCTTAGGTCAGAGCTCATCTGGAGTTGGATCAAGAGCTGTCCTACCACCACAGATACACAGGGAGCACAGCAAGTCGCAGGGGCCCTTCCAAGCCTCAGGGTTACTTTATGTTACTCACCTTCCCAGTCATGTACTAGGCAAGCCAGGGGAACTCCACCTTCCCATGACAAATAGGCACCCCAGAGGGCCTGTGCTTAACAGGGCAGCCCCAGAAGGTAATGTTCACTTGCATTTGCACAGCAGAGAGGCCTCAACTCCTTTGTTACTTGTTTGGCCTGGACGAATTTACTTGTCTCAGGAAGCGGTTTCAGAACTGGGCAGCAGGAACATGGTCAGTGGGACAGGTTCAAACTCTGCCCCATTACTGATCTCATAGTCAACTCCCCCAAAACTACAGACTTTCAAATACATTTGGCCCTTCATTCTCAAATCTACAATGCGAGATGCCTTAAGCTGCATTATCTTTTCTCAAGAGGAAAAACATGCACGGCATGCTTTAAGACACTCATATGGTTCAGAATCATAAACGACTGGGTGGCTCTTTAACAGTAGCCTCAATCATACTGCACTTCAATTTCCTACTTTAAACACAATGTACACACTCACCAAGATACAGCAAAAAATATAAGAAACTTGTTAATATGGCTATTTCTCTCCAAAATACCTTTGATTAACACTTACCTCTCACAAAAATTAGTACAAGATATGCCAAGCGTTACAGCAGGGACAGGCCAGAAGTGAGATTGGCCCTGAGATGTTAATCAGATGCTTAATTAAAATAAAAGCAATTTAGATCATATTTAAAAGCTTAGTGGTTAAAGAAATACATTATATTTTCACTTCATTTCTTCTAACAGATAACAAGTAACTTTGAAGAAAGTCATTGTTGTGTCAGAAAGAGTTTGTTCATTACTTCATATCTCTCCATTAGAATTAACACGTAAAACAAATGAATACCTCCTTCACCTCAACACATCAAATGCAGCATACTATTATTAAGAAGTATCACAAGAGATATTTTTCCTCAAGGCATTATTAGCAGATATCAGAAGTGTTTCCTAGAGCAGAACCACACAGAGCATAATCTACAAAATTGTAAGAATAACCCAAAAGTAGTAACTGCATTGCAAAATTACAAACAAACAACTGGAAAAGTTCTAAAGTTTTGTACTTAAAAAGCAGGGGGCGATTTCAGGTAAGTGACAGAAACAGGAAAAACAATATAAATTAAATCTTGTGTCACTACAAAAAAACAACACTTTTCTCCATAACTTTCCCTTTACTCTGGACTCCTCAAAAGACAGAACTCATTCTGCCACTACAGCTTTTATCTAAAAACTGCATGCACTGTAACTTCACTTCCTTTAGATGTCTGTCAATCAGTGAAATTTAATGAGTTCTGCCACACCAATCAAGGTGTTTAATTAAGCTTAAGTATGCTAGAGGATCCATGCTAATTGGATTAATGAAATTCCTTAAGCTAGTAATCCTCTGGTAACTATTTTAATCTGTTATACCTGTGCTCCAGTTCAGCAAAGCAGTAGATCTGACAGCCCCTGACACAGCCACAGATAAAAGTTGGGATCTGTGTTAGGTTACCTGCTTGGTTCTCAGGTGCAGCTTCAAGAACTCTCTGTTGCAATACTTTAATTTGCACAAAGTTGCATAAAGACTTATATACCTGTGACCAGATGTGCATAGAAAAAAATGCCCTCATGACAACACTGCAAGGTTTCTGATGACAGATATGTTAGAGGCACATTTGGTGAAGGAAAATTGGGATCTCATTCGCCTTGCCTCGCCTCCCCCAAACTTTGTCATCACCCTTGTTGCTGTCAGGAAGGGAGCCAAGAGTGACAAGCATTCTGACTCTTACATTCACTTTTGGCTGGAGATTGCTCCTCTAGCTTTTGCTGACGAAGAGGCACTATCTGGTCATGGTGATCTGCTTTTGCCCCCGCAGCTTGGCTTTGGATGAACAACTGAAGGATACAAAACTCTGCAGCTAGTCCCCACAGATTGCTAAATTTGGACAAAATAATGTGTCTCTTATAATATAATTGAAATTTCAATAAATCAGTCTTAGAACAGTGGACTCTCCACACCACTGCACTGTATGAATGACCTGTTCCATACTTGGGGGGCAGGTCAGCTGAACAATAGTGCATTGCCACCTTGCTTACCATGTGCCCTTTCCCCACTGTTTCTTGATGGCCTGCCAGTTCCGGAGGTGTAGCTTTCTGGGGGTCAAATTCTTCTGCTAACACCAGCGTTGATGCAGAGTAACCAGGTTATCCACTGGAGTTTCTTCAGATTTACACCAGCGCCATGGAGATCAAGATCCTGATGTATGTCAGTGCACAAAACCTGACTTTGCAACACCTCTTGAGGCCACATCTTCTGATCGATGATTGGAACAGGTTAGAGTGTCCATTGGCACAAGGGGTGCTCACATTTTCATCAACCCACTTTGCACTGACCATTGTTTCCTCACTGTATATAAATGCACGCTTCTCCTCATTAAGAAATGTGAGCAGCCCATGCAAGTATGGTAAGTCAAAAGCTTATATTATGTGTGTGCATGTGTATGCTGGAAATGTTTTTTAGTTTAGTTTCATGGGACTAGTAAGACTTATCCTTAACTCTGTGTCTCCAAACTTTCTACTGGACTATTGGGGAAAAAATATATATTTTAAAGAAGTTTCCTGTCTGTCTTCCAGAAATTCTTGCTGGTCTTCTGCCTGATCCTTCTCCTCTTAAGAACTCTGTGTGATGCCTACTGTTACTTTAGACCACCCAGGAAATATGGTAAGAATGGGAAATATACCAGTCATCTCTAAGACAATAACTCAGAGATGTAAACCTAATTTTCTTAGAAACGTTGGAATAATATAATTCATTCTGTGCTGAGAAAAGATACAGACACTTGCATATTCACGTATCAAGGCACCTGGAGGCATCTCTGGATAGACACACACTATCCCTTATAACAGGGACACCCTCAGGGTTTATGTATAGGTGAAGGTCTTGCCTACCTGACAGAAAACATGTACTTTTAAGCAGCATTGACTAATGTAGGATACTTGACATTAAAATCAAAACAAAGATAACAAAACCAGTGCTTAAATTCAGTTTAACGGAACAAGTAAAAGTCTAATAAAAAATTAGGGAGCGGAAGAGACAGAAATTATAGTCTAGACCTCTGTTTTGAGTATGAAAAAGGACAGAAAAGATCCGATTCTAGCCATAAGCTAAGACTTTTCTCAGACATACTGCAATAGCAGAATAGTACTTCTCTGGTATGTGACTGCTACCATTTTCTCTTGCCAGATCATGAACTCACACACACTTCAGGAGCAAAGATATTGCATCCTTTTTGCAAAGACTTCACTCAAATTCTTTCCTGGCATAACTCTACATAAATGAATGCTTTAATTGCCAGGCCACAGACATAAGATTGTGGTCTATGTCTGTATGTATTTGTACTGATCTACTGACTGTTGTTCTTTGGTGTGTGCATGCAGGATGCCTTTCAAATGAAAACCTATACGTCTTTGGTGCTACGTGGAAGACTGAAGAGTGCTACCAGTGCAGATGCAAGATAACTGGAATGACCTGTTGCAGCTTGTAAGTTCTCCCAATCTCTGCTTATTCAAGTACTGAGATGTTCAGACTTAGAAAACCTCAAGCATCTGATCAGGCCAATGCTGTTCACCCACAGATGTTCACATGAGGGCAGATTCAGCACTCTTGAAAAAGTTCTTCTCAAAATAGTCCAAATGGGGAATCCAAAATTTGCCTCCCTTTTGCCTCTGCATGGGAATTTTTGCCAGTCTGTAACAAAATGTCAATAAGAGCCCCAAACTGGCGGATCACTTTAAGTGTTAACAATCATGATCAGAGCTCTGTATTCCTTTTAGGATAGTCCATAGGATTTGTAATTATTGGAAATTGAGAGTCAAATCAATCCATGATGCAGTTTGCCCCAGGATCCATAAGCATCTTTTTTCCTAATCCTTGTTTTGGCTCCTGATTTTCTCTTTGCTTTTCTCAATGACAGAGTTTCGATGCCCAAGAAATATGACAAAGTGAACTGCGTTGCTCTGTTCCACAAGAAAAGCTGCTCCATCCGAGTAGTGAAAAGGACCAATCCTGACATACACTGCAAAGTCTACAATGGAGTTGGTTAAGACCAGCTGATGTGCTCCTCCATTTCCATGTCTCCCCTAGAAAATGAACAGGTTCTGGGGCTCTTATTTAGAGGAAAGCAGCAAAGCAGCATGGTTTCTGGAGGAAGGGATTCTCCTCATGCCTTTCATAGCTCTATCACATCTGTCTCATCTCTGTCACTAAGTGGCTTGTCATTTTACATACACATTTGAAACCAAGCTTAACCGCAGGTAATTTTTAACTTTGTACCTCTTGGGATCCAGAGTTAAATAAATTTGTACATAGAGCAAATAAGAGAGTCCAGCTTATTGCAAAGCATTGCCACATAAATAGTTCTGTAGCCTTATGTACTAGGGTAGAATTTCCTACAATAATGTTGTTTGGTTCAAAGCCCAATGACAAACAAACTCATGAAAGCTGTTTGCACAGAAAATCTAGACTATAAAACATGTTTAGAGCATAGACTTTAGGCACTATCCTGTTCCTGGTGCAAAGTTCATGAATGTCATGTATGTGAGAAATATTCTATATTTAGACAACTTCAAAAGTAATTATAAAAGAGAGCTACCCAGAACACACATCCATTTGCAAGGAGACCTTCGAAGGGCCACAAACCACCATCTATAAGTAAGGGGTTGTTTCTGCTTTTGCAGCTTCCAGAACAGTGAAGTGCTAAAAGTGTTTTTGTCACCAGTTGGTGGGGAAGAGTTCTTTGTGTCCTTGCAACAAGACAAGTTGCTCTTTTAAGGTTAAAAGGGAAAAACAACAATAATCTTCATTGGCCTGGCATTAGCATCTGCAGAGGCATCAGCTTCACATAGCATTGAAACACATCGATAGAAACACCACTGTTTCATATCTTTTTTTGATACGTATGCCAAAGTGGGGCACACATTTTCTTACTCATTTTGCAGTATCATTTTGCTTGATTCTAAAAAGCCATGTATTGTGACCAACTCATGAGCAATTAATCTACTACCCTAATGCCAAAATCATGCAAACCACCCGCACTGCAACCCAGCTTCAAAATTGATAGTACCATGCAGTCTCTTAAGAAGAATGGCTGGTATATTAGAGAGAGCAATATGTCTTTGCCTAAATGCCTCTGCATTAAGAGACGGCTCTATAGTCATGAAAGGGATGATGACAGTGTCCAAGGTCTCAGGCTTGAGCTCTAGGCAGAGGTGTTAGGCTGGGCCTCAGTGCAGCATGCCCCAACAGCTGGACACCAATGGCTCTGCTGTGAAACCTCGTGCTAGCACGGGTTGTATACAGCGCTGGCCACAGAACTGCCACCTAACAAATCTGTTGTACTTTAAAAAACTTCAGAGCAGACCTTTAAACTTAAAATGCTGTTGAACTGTTATGAGGCATCAGTTGCTACTGTGTCTTCTTCCTGGGCTGAGATAGAGTTATAAGATCCAGGACAGAGGCAAGACCTTGGAAAGAGGGAATCACAGACACATGGGGCCAATAAGGGATGACACTATCAACTTCGTAAGAGTTAGATGCATTTACAAGGGCTTGGTTACAGTTGGAGACAGGAGTTACACGGCTTTCCTGGAGACATGAACATCACTTAAACAGTCCAAAAAAAAAAAAAAAAACACCATCCTAGGGAGATAAATTAGCCTTTGATTACCTAGAACTCTCCTTTGTGAGGTTAACAGTGCCAGAGAGCGAGCAGGACTCCAGATGCCAATCCACAATTAGATTTGCTAGATGTACTGCAAGAAGATTTGCCTCTGAAACTCCAAGTTCACTGGAAAAAAAAATGACAGAGCTTGGGGCTCCACGTGTGAAGGCTAGTATGGCTAGCCTGACACAAGAGCCCCTGAAGAGCCTCTCAAAGCATCAAAGGTGCAGTTATGAGCTAGAGCTATGACAATACCCCGCTCTCCCAGGGAAATACTTGCAGCCCACAAGTGTTTCATGCTATCCCTATAATCTCTTTCAGAAAGATGTTCTTTGGCCACTACCAAGAGGACAATTTCCCATGCAGCTGTACCTCCTTGGAAGAGCCTGTTTGCACAGAATCCACCTGCCCTATGTAATAATCCATAGAGCAAAGAGAACAGCATGCAAGTACCTGCCTGTAACAGGAACATGTGCTGTGGACAGAAAATTGCAGCATGTGTTCTTATCACTTCATTGGTGGTAGGATAGGTTCCATGCCATGCCAGCTACTGTTTCTTCACCCCTCTCCCTATCAATAGCAAACAGGGGCTGGTCCATTGGTTGCTAAAATCAATGCAAATCTACTGATAATGAACAGAAATACTCAGTGTGAATGGCACATGACTTGTAATAGCTGGTTCCACTGTATTTACCTGTTGCCTTCCAACTGCAAATCTCCTGCGTACAAAGAAATCTCCATCGTTATGCACTCTGTGCATTTGCCAAAAGGCTTAGCAGGTCAGGATCCTCACAGACACTGTCCACAGGTTCACTGTTCAGTAGTGTTGGTTGTATAGCGAAATGAAGTATCACCAGCCTAAAACCAGCCATCTCAGGTACCAGTAATTCAGCAGAGGGCTGACCCAAAGCTCTAAGACCCATCTAAGCAAGGAAACAGATATTTGCACATTTGTCTTGCTGCAGTTGCTCTCACTCCAAGCCAGCTCCAGTATTGTCCCCACTGTGCCGGGGTCAGGACAGCTGTGGCACGGCAGCCCCAGCATCACCAGGTATCTTGCTTACACTCAATTACTACTATGTGTGTTTGTGCAAGTCCTAGCTGCAAAAACTTGTGGAGAGCTGGACTCAAACAAATGCTGCTCTTCCATCAGCTTGTTAACAGGGCATATTTTCTCTGTGCACTTTGGACAGGGAACAGAAAAAAGGTATGTGTAACAGGACTCTAACGTAGCCTCACTCACCTCACCAGAAAATGGCCAAGACCTCGATATAGCAGTTCATCTGAAAGACCTGTCAAGAAGAAAGTCCCAGATGCCACAGCAGACTAATCCCAGTTAGGTCATTTCCCGATTGCAGGGCTGCAGAGGCCTGAGCAGGCTCTCGGAAGCAGTGCTGCAGCTGCTATTGACTTTAAGATGAGAGCAGATGCTAATTTGCTATTGCAGGCTCTTCCTAAAGCTCTGAATCGAGGGAATAAAAGTGACACAGCATATCTGCAACTCTGGAAGGTGTGGAGATGAGACTGGCCAAAGTGTGCTGCAAGCTGAGGAGGCAGAGAAAACGGCTCCACAAATCAAATTGTCCTCTTGTAAAAGGACAGTCTGGGTCCCAGTGGTTCTCCTCCCTTCTCTTTAATGCTTTGAACAGCAGCACAAATAAACATATGATAAATATATTAGGGAAGAAACAGAAGTGAACAGGCCAGCTAAGTAAATTGTTTCAGTTTTTCTGGCTTCAGTAAGCTTGGAAGCCTCTGCTTCCCCAGGAGCTGGCAGGGCACTCAAGATCTGCGTGGGCTGCTGCCTTCTCAGCTGCAGGCATTGACTTTTCATGCCCCCTTACCTAGGCAGAAGGGAAAGGAGCCTGCGTAAAGGTCTGGGATGCTGGGATACAGGGTGCTATTTCAGACTAGATGGTAAATAAAACTGCTGAAAAGGAGGCTGGAAAAAAAAAAGCAGTAATACAAAATAAGGACCAACTTGAGCACTGCCACAAGAAAGGACTGGTAATTACAGACAACTCTCTAGCTTTCACTGCTCATCACACAGATTCCACTTGCACACCAGAAATGCCAAAATGCCATAGAAAGACCTTAAAAATACATGCTGATGATTTGATTATTTCTCTGATGATAGAAGATGTCAGCTAAGAATGTAGACAGCCACATGTCACCTCATAGCTGTATCAAAAAAAAAAGAAAGAAAAAAAGAACACAGTGCAAATCATTAACTGTTCTCATTGCTAGTTTAGTTGGTACTGAAATGTTTGGGTTTTGCTGATGTTCTATGTGTCTCCATATGAAAATGCATATTTCCTTCAACTATATATCATGCCTTAAAAAAGCCCTCAGAGCAGCAGTGACTACTGGGCTAGTTAAGCAGCCAACCACAGGTAAAAGGCTGGCTTAAGTATATGTGCAAATTATGTTATTCTGGTATGGCTCTTGGAGTTGTTGTTCGTTCATTTCTCAAGACAAGAGAAAAATTAGTGACTCTAACTTCTGCCTTGGGTTTTCATAAGAAAGGTCAGGAGAAAGAATCAACGAGAACTGGCACTTCTGCAAATTCTTTTTCTCCAGTATTTTTTTTTTAATTTCTCAAGGCCTAACATTTCTGAGTTCTTTACTTGAATTACGCTGTACCTCTTGGGCTTTCACAGGGTGGATATTTAAGACTTAAAGCCTGAATCCATCTAAAATACATTTGCAATGCTAGCCTGTAGTGGACTGAAAAAACAGAGAAAAATGAAACTATTAACTTAGCTACATCTATGAGGCACAATTTTTGAATCCTGCAGAAATATTGCTGTGACAAGGAGGCCAGAAATAGGTTCTATTCCCTCATGCGCAGCATGGACATGTGTTGTACTTCAGACAGCTCTGTAGCTCTTTCTTGAAGCTGCAGTTTATCTCAAGTATCTGTAGAATTTACACATCCATAGAACAGCAGAGGGAGCCAGATCTTCAAAGCAGCGTAAGGCAGAATTTAGTGGTTTAGTTGGAGGGAGGGAAGGAAGGAAGGGGAGAGAAAGAGTGAGAGGAGAGAGAGAGGTGCCATCCAAATTCCCTACAGAAACAGCAGAGTGAGCTTCTCTTGTGAACCACGGAGACACAGAAGACCTTGCTTTGCTGCTGCAACATCCCTTCACTCTTCCAAGACGTAAATGTGCAGGAAAAGCAGCAATTTTCTCCAGCAAGTGACAGGTAAGAATTTTCCAATTTTTGTTTAAACTTTATGACAGCTCAGATCGACTCATTGGAGTCATCACTTCTTATTATAAAAATATATTATAAAAACTTTCACTTGTGTGGCTGAAAGCTGGTGCCATAATTATTAACTTTTTGCTCAGCTCTTTGCATAACTGACTCTGATTTCTGATTGGAAAATGTCAGCCAAGAATTCTCCTAAGACTTTTATCCAAGAGTTGAGGCTACAGTCCTATGTAAGGAGTATTTAATGGTGAGTTACTGAGAGGCTGCTGTATGCAGTTTAAAGTAGCAAGTTTTAAAAGAACATGAGAATAGGGATTTAAAAAGGAGTTCTGAAATGCTTTATATGATATGATTCTTCATTCGACAATTAAGGGAAGCAGGAGGTAAAGCAAAGCATTCAGTTAACATTTATATTTAAAAATTAATCTATTGCTACTGACAGGTACATAAAGTTTAAATTCAAGAGAAGCCATGAGTAAAGAGGGCTTTAAACAGGCTGGATTCTGAAGAGCAGGGAATTCTTGCACAGTCCTTCAATTCCATGCAAATGTTGTGCATTTCTTTAGAGCTTAAATAAAAATGCAGAAATACAAAGCGAACCTGATCCAAAGTCCACTATAAGTAATGGGCTCTGAGTCCACTCACATGGCAAGGAAAAACAGTAATAAATTCTTTTTTTGTTTGTATACATTTTAGCTCTTTCTTTTTTTCTTTCCCTAATCCTTATCCACTTTCTAAGGTCTTCTGGACTGTGACTTACCATAAGTCCACCATAATAAACACCATAATAAACAGTATAAAAATTATTAATAGTAATAACTTAGCAAGAAGGGCTATTAGAACAAGGGAGACCTAGATAAATACTTTACTGCTTACAGTTCAGCTTTTGATTAGGTCTGTGCAAACAATTGCTTTTGTCAGTCAGTGCCTGAACCAAAACATAAGAAGTGAGAGAGGGGTTGTTTTTGTTTTAAGTAAGAAGGCATTTTTCAGATTTTTTTTAAGTGATTTTGATATGAATGTAATATTTTGTTCCATTAGAAACAAAATATTTAAATTCATTTCTGAGCTTTTTTTAGTGAGACCAAAGGGTATGAACCAACGTACAGGCAAAGGTGATACCCAAATCTGTGATTTAACCCAATGGAGTTAGTGATTATCTGGGTTATGAAAGACACTGCATTTAACCCTCAATTCCATCTGGTTTAGATCAGGAATTGGAAGAAAATCTCTCAGCTCCATAAAACATTCCCTTCCTACTGGTTATATGGAGAAAGGGTGTTTTTCACACTTTTGGAGTTCCCAGCTAAATCAAAACTTTAAGTCATCCAGGAACTTTTCAGCAAATTTGGGTAGAGTTCACAAAGAGTCTGGGTCCATGAGGAATTTTTCTGAAAAATACAGGATGGCCATTTGGGATACGACTTTCAAGTCGATCACTGATGGGTGTTTTTTT
>NW_010588660.1:7212-36668 GCF_000705375.1 Tinamus guttatus | reverse complement strand
TTGCTCAGCCAAGAACCTAAGGTCACCTGCACTTCCCTTTGCTACCTCTCTCCCTGACAGAGTAAGGCTAATAACGATACAGGTGATAACATGCTTCGCTTGCTCAGCCAAGAACCTAAGGTCACCCGCACTTCCCTTTGCTACCTCTCTCTCCCCCTGACAGAGTAAGGCTGATAACAATACAGGTGATAACATGCTTCACTAGCTGTATAAATAATATTTCCTTGTAAACTAGTTAGTTAACTAGGCACATTTATTTCAGCTTAGAATCGAGACTTTGTCAGATTCGGTTATTCATTTGCTTGGAAAAGAGCCTTTCCAAACTGCCATGGTCAGGAATGAGTTTCACATCACGACAGCACAAACAGCCTAGAAAAGGGCACCCTGAACAGCTTTCCAGGGTCAGGAGACTGTGAGCACTTCTGATCCTACAAGACAAGATGGCCAAAAGATGGTCAACTCTTGCAAAAGTCTTTTCCATTATGTAACATTGATGTTTGGGCTTAATGTGTAACTTTGGTGAAGTTCATGCTGTTCCATCAGACTCCCAGCTTTAGTGTTTCCCATATTTAGATAAGGAAGGGGATGCACAAGACTGGCTGGTACCTCTGCTACAAACCTGCATTTCTCTGTGTGCCCGCACACATTCCAGTGAGATATTTAATCTCAGTCTCCAGACTCAATCAACACACAGGCTAAAGATATTAATCAGAGAGTTGTTTTGTTTTTCTGGAAGCCAAGGCACTCCTTCCACTCATATTCACAAGATCAGACTATTGCAGGGATCATTCCAGTGCTACAGCTGCCTCTGCTGCAGAAGAATCACGAGGACCTGGCTGTAAAACTACCTAATGGCTTGCATTTCTCACCATCGGTGGATTGCTGGTCTTTAAAAGGAGCCCATGAAAACTCTACAAATCCTGATCCTCACAGCAAGGGAAAGAAACTCTTTAAAGTATGAGGTAGCCGGTGACATTCTCTTATGGAAAAGATACTTCTGGCTTGCAGCTTCCATGCCCTTATTTTTCATCATTTTAAAAAGAATTCCACCAGCTCCCCAATTTCCCCAGGATCTCATCAACTCCCTGGTCTCTCCCACTCCATGAGAGACAGGACAAAGTGCTTGATGTGTTTTAGGATTCTTTGGAAGTGGGAGAGCAGCTCTTCATTTCTTCATCTCCACATTTGCAAGTTTTAGATCGGTGTTGTGAAAACACAACACTGAATTCTGAGGGACTTACCTCTTTGCTGACTTAACAGCCTTCTCAATCCCTGCTCACAGATTAGCAAAGCCAGGCTGCAGAGGAATTTAGCTCAAAACAACTAGAGACAGTAAAACTACTGAATCTGAAAAAAAAACACAACAAAAACCAAGTCTAATGAAGAATCACAGTCTAATGAAGAATTAAAGATTGTAGTTAAAGTCTCTGAAGCAAGCACTGGGGAAGGGAAAGAAAAACAGGTTAGCAGCTATTCCTTTAGCCAAATGGAACCATTCATGTTATTTCAGGTTATATACCACCTCAAAACAGAACAAACCACTTTACCACTGTACTTTTGGCAGTACAGGTTTGTATAAGGTATCATCCATTGTATGAGGCTTGTATGAAGTATCTTGGTGCTACTTCTAGAAGTTAACTGCAGAAGAAAAGAGAGGCTGGAACAAGTTTGAAATGAATAGCATTAAGCCATTATCATTAAAGACTGATAAAGTGCTATCAATAACCCCAAACCAACAATCTGATACTGATTTGCCTCAACCAAAATAACAAAAGCAAAGAGACATAGACTTTGTTTAAAGACTTTTCCATTTTTATAGTAATTTTTTGCAACACAGGTAAGAAGACATATACAATAAAATTTTCAAAAGAAAATATTTCACAACAGTGGAGCAAGCAGTAACCACTGCACGTGCACTCTGTGGTGCTTCACTATCCGCTCCAGACAGGCAGCATCACTGCCCAGGTCGCTGGTGCTGCTCCCTGCCTGCTGCCCATGCCAACAGCAGAGTTCTCCGCACACATCTTGGCAAACGAGCTCACAAATTTGACCTCTACAGCTTCAGCACAGAAATCTCCACCCCTGCAAGATGCTAACAAGACCTATTTCAGTGCAGTTTCCTCAGGATTTCAGCTACTCAACACGTGGTCACTAAGACTTACACAGATATGCACACAGACACAGATGTCAGTACTATACCAAAGACTGAGTCCACGTTCAGAGATGTAGATGGGTTCTCAAATCTCTGCTACACATTTAAACAAAGACACTGACCAACTGCCCCTGCTCTAGTTCCCTTGTGTCTTAGTGCATGTGAAGGAGCACATTGCACAAGCAGCAGCCCTTGACGAAGACCTGGAATACACAAGAATACTGACAGTCCTTCACTGCTTGCTTTAAAAAAAAATAAAGAAAAAAGAAAAGGAAAACAAACTTGCAAAAAGGGTAAGAACCTTCGAGCCTGAAGAACGCAGCCATTTAATAAGGTAACTTTTACAAGTTGACTTTGCATGCCACCATCCTCCAGCACAGCACAGGCTGTGGTTCTCCCTGCAGCAGGAAAAGGCGGCGGCGTTTTGGGCATAGGTCCGTTCCTGCGGGCACGGAGCCGGCATGCCCGTGCCTGCCCCTGTCCTTCCAAATGGCAACTGTGGTCTGCTTCAAAGTCTTGTCATCTCCTACCGAAGGGGAAATCTTGCCCTCCCTTCTGAAGGCAACGGCTTCGATGACAACTCAGTCTGAAAACCCGAGCCCAGCACGCTAGTCACTGCTTTGCCTTTTTCACAATGGTGCCAACAGCAGAGATGACTGTAGTCTTGGATCCACTTGCGCTTGTTGTCACCGTGACAACACCTGGCAGCGTGGCGGTCGTGGTGAGGATGGTGGGCTGAGCTATTGTTGTTACAGGGATGGCCGAGTCCCACTTGCTCTTCCTCTTCTGTGCATCTGCACATGAGATTAGACAAAGCAAACAAGGATTAGCTAATTACTGTGCTAAGCATCACAGCCCTTAATAACACCTCTTCTTGTCAACTTTTTATTTTCATTTAATCTTTACCGCTGATTGACTAAACAACTCTCCCTTGCATTAGCTGCAGCACAAGCCCTCAGTAAATGATGAGGAAAAAAAAGACAACTAGAGGCATTTTATACTTCAAGAGTCAAACTCCACATCTGAACTCCAGCCAAATGAGACAGGTTCACTCCCTGCCCCAAAGCAAGTTTAGCTTTAACGGAGCACATGTATTTTGGTTCCTCAGGTATGTGCACAGGGCACTCGCAGGGTTTTCTCCAATCCTCCCAGTTTAAGGAGACAGACCGTAGGCAGGAGAATCATTAACAGTCTGTTAACGGTTGTCCAAGAGATGCAGCAGTCCCAAGTGAACACAGCACAGGCAGCTGCAGATTTCTTGACCCACCAACAGATATTTTCACTGCCTGGACTCCCCAAAGCCTTCGTTCCAGGACCCCCGTGGGATATGGGCACTAGAGGAAAGCTAATCTATAAGATCCTGGAAGAAACACTTCTCTTGTGCTACATATGCAATCAGTAAGGAGCTTTTAGAGTTTCTAGGATGCAATAACCCCAGCATTTCTCCAGATTATCAGGTGCAGCCAAAACCAAGTCTTTACCTCCCACAGTGGTACTGGCTGTTGTGGTTGTTGTAGAGGCAGCGCTCGTCGTTGTCCCCTTTTTAGTGCCAGTCACAAACTCAATCTGGGAGAGACACCAGGGAGAAAGGGGAGAAAAAAAGTCAATATACACAGGTTTTTTTTTTCAATATACACAGTTTTTTTTTAATATACTTTTTTTTTTTTTTACCCTAATCTACATCTTCAAATGTTGGATTTAAAGAATAGCAGAGACACTGGCCTCTGAGCTGAATGTCATGTAGGAAGACAGACATTCTCAGGCCAAAGTGCACTGAAGGCCTAATCATTAAGGGTCCTTGTGCCCAAGTTCCTAAGTTATATATCATAACACTGTTTAATTAGTACAAGCATAAGGACTTGAAAATGCGTGTAACAAGTATAAGCCTAAGGACTTGATGCAGTTTTTGGAGAATAAGGAAAGGTCTATATCTATATGACATCTATAGGGTTGTACGCTTTTCCAAAGAAAAAGAGAAACTTTTAAGACACAAGTTCCTATTTGTATGACTGCATCACAACAGGAAACCTAGCAACAAGAATTACAACCACATGCAACCTCATATTTCCAAAACTGCAGATATGGGGAAGGAGGATGTAATCAGATAGCTGGGTTACAAAAAATAAAAATAAAAGAAAGGCAAACACAGAACAAGTAGCAAGATGTAGTATGCACTAGTAGCAAAAAATACCTCCAAATACTACTATTTAAGGAACCTTCTGCTAGGTTAGAGAGCCATCTGTACATTCAACAGTTTATTGATACCAGTCACTAATTTAAAGGCAACATCACCAAAGCAGAGGAATAAAGTCTTCCAGAGCACACCTGTACTCTTAGCAAGGGGCACAGAAGCACACACAAAACACTCCCAAGTTAAAGAACAGAAATCAGATTCTGGCTCTCAGTGAGATTTGATGAGTAATTTAAGTTGTATTAGGCTATGCAACCAGGCATAGTTTGGTTCTTTATGCAATATCTTGCCTTTATCTGGCTTACTGAGCACCATTTTGGGTGCTCTGGTTTAAAGCATGAACAGAAGGGAAACCAGTGGAATAAATGGCCTAAAGAAATGGATGTATAAGGGAAGGCAAAAGAAGTTGATCTGTGCAGTTTGCAAAAAACATGCAGGAAGAAAGGACAGAGCCAGAGGAGGAAAATGCATTAGCACAGAGGACAGTCCATAGGAAACAGCAAAGCAACAAAACGAAATTCAGCAAGGAAACTAGAAATGTGCTTCACTCCCATAGCTTTTGGTTTTGGACAGCTACCTTTGTGCGTTCCTTCTTGGCCTTCTCCAATTTGTCCATTTCAATCTTCTGTGCTTTAGCTGAGAAAAATGAGAAAACAGACACTGGAATCAGTAAAAACTCTGCCATTCTTCCACCATGAAAAATCAAAAATAACTTCAAACTGTGTATAGACAACTGAATTGCTAAGAAATCACCTTCTCTGAGCAAAGCATTACTGCACTAGATTAATGATTTAAGATATGAAGAAGTTAAAACAGCAGTTTAAATGAGAGGGCTTTCCAGATTGATGAAGCATCAATAAAATTCAGGCACATTCAACCAGAATGAAGCAGTGCAAAAGCCTGACACCTTTTCTCTTATAAAGACAGTAAAGGTTCCAGTGCATTTCAGTATAACCACAAAAAATGAAAGAGCTAAGACAAAAGAAATGATGAATTACCTAGTGCCTCATAATAGGAATCCTCTGACCAGCCATGAGGATCAAACATGTCCTAAAAGGAGAAAAAAAGTCACATCAAGGCTATTTTGACAAAGAATCTAGTTCTAAAATGTTATGTGTTTCTGTTCATGGATGGTATTCCATTTCAAATCTTTTGAAATGCCATATTCTGTTGTGATTGGAAAGAACATTTTTGAAACCAAGTGGGTTCTCAGATAAGATATGTATTTCTCTGTTGTTTCTGTGTTCTGTCACTCTCTGTGTCATATATAACCATATTTTTCAGCAAGGTGTTAGCTCAGAGTCCTTACAGCAAAGATGGAGACACTGAGGCCCAGCATCACATGTCTTAAAATGTTTATTCCGTGCAGAGGGCCAGACTAACATTCCCTTGAAGGAAAGCAGCAGACTCAAGAGAGCAAAGCCAAGAATTCATATGTCCCTGCATCATCTTTTATCCTCTCCCTCGCCTGTCAGAAGTATTGCACCTCACCTTTGGATAATTTGTGCCAAGTTCATCGATTGAACAAAACTGGATCAGTTTTTCATAGATGCTGCAAAGGAAAGATGAGAGTTGAGTTCCAGCTCACTCATTTAAATTTAGATGTTTCACATTTATTAGCAAGACACTCTCTTCACAATATAACATTAAAATCAGAACCCAGGCTGTTTTGCTCTCTGATGTAGGCAGCATGCTCCCAAGTGCAGTAATCTCACTTCCTCCAAAAATTAATCTCACATCTCCCAGAGCAATCTGAAATAAGCTATACAAAAAACTTGCACATTAAATGGGCTTAAAATCCAACTGGCATGACAAGTCAAGATGCTGCCACACAGAATGCCAAAGAGCTTTGCTGTTTCAGTTACTATCAAATTATGCTTTTCACAATTTTTTAAGCAATTCCACTGCTTGCTCAGGAACTCATTTCTACTATAATACCAGTAGCAAAGAGAAAAATTCTTGTAGCTTATTGTGTGGTACTTTGGCCACACAGGAAAGGACGATGGCTCACCTGGGGTTGCGGAACTCCTTTTTCCTTTGAATGATATAATTCATATCCATGCCCTCTTTCATTTTTCTCTCATACAGCTTTTGAATTTTATCCTAAGGGAGCAAGATTGCAGAGTGAGTGAATATAAGAATGAGGAGCAACACTAGCAAAGCACAAATGTGAAAACAAGCCAGCTGGACCAGTGACATCTTTACATGGAGCAAAGATTGCAGCTCTCCCCCAGGGCCAGCTCAGTTTTGGGGTCAAACCAAGGGAATGCATGCATTCTTCTCTGCCCTCTCTTTAAAATACCATATGATTCACATCTGTAATGTCCACGGATTTAGAGCTACTAGGTCACATTTACAATGGGGAAGACTCTCTTTGGTAGAGTTCAAGACAGTTTATTAGAGGAAGAAGCTGACAGAAGCAACAAATCAACACTGAAAGACTCAGAACAGTGAGTTTCCAAAGAACAATCCCATCTTTTTGCTCCGAGTCTTCTAAGATGTGGTTTGACCTGCTAACAGAGGATAAGTTCTACTTTGATTTAACCCAGTAAACTACAGTCAAAAGGGAAGGTGCCTGCTGTATTCTCTGCATTCCTCAGATCTAACACACTCAGTAACTCATTGATGTCAGAACAAGAAAACTCTGCCGCAGCATAACAGAACTCCTGGGTGCGTCTAGATATGCCACACTGAAGAAAAGGCTGATTCAGGTGGTGAGTCAGTCACTCTGAATCACCCTAGTGACTCGCTTTGTAGAGGTTTCCAGAAGTCCTTTTTAACTCCTATTTCGATCAGGTAGATAAATGCAGATAAAAACTCAAATGGATGGTAACATCCATTTGGATGGAAACTGCAGCCACTGCTCTTTCTACCTATCCTGGAAAGGAGTTTTGTTATACACAGCAGTCTGCAGAACATCTCCCAGAAGCACCACAAGCCAAACTCTGTCAGTGGAAGGTAGCTCAAGTTTGTTACTTCTGCTCTAAAGCAGATGCTTCTTACCTGAGCAGTAAGGAAGGTACCATTAAACACAAACACAGCTCCCTTACAGTTTTCATTTTGGACAGATGTAAGACAAGAAGCCATCAGCAAATGGGTGGACTAACTCCTTTATATAAGCACAATGCAGGCTGGATACAGGGAATACTATAACCGGACGTTAAAATTCCTGCTAGATGCAACCACAACCAGAGGCTCATTTAATAACATCGTAAATCCAAGATCTGTAGGACTGGCAAGTCAAGTGCATAGCAAGAGCTTTTTGTAAGTCAAACTGATTAGAAAAACAACTTACATCACAAGGCAAAGTTGAGATGCTCAGGGAAGTGAACTGTGATAGTCTTAAACTGATAATTATTGCAATTATTTGGGCATGCACCAGAAAAAATAAGCATTTGTTTTCCTTCACTGCCTCTGGGTCACTAGCCTTCCCTCCAAATGTTTATCATCTAGAGATATGTAGGTGGAAAAGGAATCTAGTTAATGCTGCCTCAACTTTTCCAGTTAGGGGATTCTCAGGCCCATGTAGAAAAACAATGATTTGTTCTCTCCTACAGAGCTGAATTTGCTGAGGTAAGAGGATGGCAGCCTTCACAGTAAACATTGCTTCTGTATCACTGCTGGAATCAAGAGCCGTTTTAATGCACAAGTGACCCACACAGACTGTGGAGAACAGCATAAAGCTAAATTTGAGGCTCCTAAACTAGAATTGCTGCCAAGTCTAAAGCATTAAAACAGTGCATTCAAAAAAAAAAAAAATCAGTATTTTTGTTTAAAACGGCTTTTTTTAAAACAGTTTTAATGCTGGATTTTTCATGTACACAAAAATATTAAGAGTTCTCAGAGACCCCTGCCACACTGAGATACAAACCTCGCATTAAAACAGTGCATTCAAAAAAAAATCAGAATTTTTGTTTAAAACAGCTTTTTTTAAACAGCTTTAATGCTGGATTTTTGATGTGCACAAAAATATTAAGAGTTCTCAGAGGCCCCCTGACACGCTAAGATAAAAACCTTTTAAGCAAAATAAAGTGGAAAAGAAGTTATACCAACCTGTAAGTGGTTAGAGCATCTGCCAGGAGGCTCAGGTGGGATTTTGATCTCATCAGGAGACATATTCCTCACTCTCTCTGAAAAAGAGGCTGCAGAGAACAAATTGGGCATCAGTTCCAGCAAAACTAAAGCAATTAAAAACAAATTTTCTGACTTGCATGGGCTTCTGTCTTTGCTAGTGCTAGGCTATCACAGAGAACCAATGCGTAAATTTGAGAGAGGAATGTTGTAAACTGCTAGTCATGGTATTTTGAAAGTGCTGTTAAAGAAATGTTTAACCTAAAGGTTGGATCACTGGTAGAACCGTGTGTGATGTTGGCACCCAATATTGACATCTAACTTATTCTGTAGCTTGGTGTTATTTAATATCGAGTCTTTCCACCCGGAGTGAAAGTGTGAAAAGCAGATCCTTAAAGATACAAGAGCTGCAGGGGAGAAAAATGTAGGTTCATGATATATCCTCAACACGGTACACGCTGAGCTTTCCACTACTCCAGATCACCCATACGTTCTTTAAAATCCTGCTCTGAAGAGCCTGGATAACCTGGACTCTCTGGTGAGACCTTGGACAAGATATTTTTGCAGGGAGAGCTGGACTCTGCATCTGAAGAGGCAGAGGATGAACCTACTCCAGCCTGGCCTACTGCTATGCTTGGGGCGCTAACCAGTTTGGATCCCGTTTGCTTCAACGTTTACCTATGAGTCAAAATGGTTCAAAAAGCAAACACCCCTCAGCAGAGCTGTCAGGAGTTAACCACAAGAAGCAACGTTTCATCCTTAAGTTAATATTTTCTTAATGGCCACTTTAACTGCTTACAGATCAGACCATTCCTAAAAAGAGCAGCTCGTGCTCTGGGGTCGAGGACAAACCTCTGCAGCGTGAAGGCTCCCAGCCAACTGCTGGTGCTGGGATACCCCCTTCCAAGCATGGAAATCCCATTGCAGTTTCCTGGTCAAGTCCTGGAGCAAAATTTCAGGCTACTTTTAAGCAGTCAGGTTTATTTTCAGCCACAGTTAATGTGACACATGCCAGATGGGCACAGTCTATGCGTACGTGGGCAGGGGGAAGACCCATCACCAGCAGAGAAGGCAAATGAAGACACTCACATCGAGAGCTCCCTGACAGCACAGTCTTGTGTAAAAGCTGAACTGACTGAACTGCAGTCCCAGCACATTCAATTCAGCTCCTTTCAGTGAAGGCCAGAAGGGCCCAGAGGGCAGCCCTTGGTATTTGAGCAGAACACAGTACCCCACGTGGCAGCACGGACCATCAGAGAGCTGAGGTTACAGATAATCAGCACTATGCATGTTCAGTGCCGCTCCAGTTCCCTGCTCTTTTGTAAAAATGTAAAGCAATAAGGACAAAATCCATTCGGGACACCAAGCTGGAAGGTGACCACTTGTTTTATTGATAAGGATGTCACTGAGGGTTAAATTCTTCAGCAGTTGCTAGAAAGGAAGAGAAAGTCTCCTTTGGTATTTACTAAGAGGGTGCCTCTATAGCGAAGGGAAAGCTTGCCAGAGTCCCTACAGAAAAGCTGAGGCTCCTTTACAACAAGGCAGACATTTGTTAGAGGTTACAGCTGCTGGCACGATGGGGAAGTCTCTGATTTAATGAGAATTTTGGGAACTCAGAGAAGCAGTTGCAAACAGACAGAAATGACAGCACACCAGGCTTCCAGGAAAGCCAAGATTCACAATATCAACAATAAAATATTAAAATTAGGCTAAGAGGCCACTAACTAAGTCTGAACTTGAAAAAAGCTTAAAGAAAAAGCCTAGCGCTCAGACTAGACCCCACAGCCTCCTGAGCTTCTTTGCAGATGAGCAGAGAAGTCATGAAGAAACATCTAAGGGAAGGAGAACTCTGGCCTCGTATCAACTGAGGCACCAAGGGCAAGATCTAGGCAATAAAGAAGTCAAAGCTGCTTGAACCATATGAAAACAAATCAATTATACTGGTAAGGGGAATTGTGTCTTCTAATAGCTTATAAGCAACTGGAATTTAGACATCTTTGTCCACTGCAATCCCCCCATGACTGCACAGGGCTGAGGACTGGGTCAGCAGCAGGGCTACATAAGGGGAATTGTGTCTTCTAATAGCTTTTAAGGAACTGGAATTTAGACATCTTTGTCCATTGCAATCCCTCCGTGACTGCACAGGGCTGAGGACTGGGTCGGCAGCAGGGCTACGTGTGCTGCTGCACCTCCCAAGCTGAGCACACACAAACACTCATCATTGCTCAGTTATTTCAGCACATCGCAGTCAGACTGAGGCCACATCATTAGGAAGAAAAGCAGGAGTTCAACCCCTTCAGGTTTGTTTACCGCAAGAAAACACACATCATTTGTGCCCTTGAGCAGTCCCTAGACTCGCTCTGCAAACGGGCATCCACGTGGCTGGTTCCACAGCCTTTTTCCAGTGGCCATTGCCCTGGACATGGTTTGGATCATTGCTCCAGGGGAACGTGGAAGTGCTGCAGGTATCAACCCCCAGGTGCTACGTAACAGGTCTCGTGTTTTCAAAGCCCCAAGCAAATGGACATCCTGCTCCCAGCAGCTTTTTCCTGCACATACAGCAGCAAATGCAAACGAAGAGCTAATGCCAAGGTGTGTCCTCACAGGATACATGCAACTATTTTGTGCATCCTGTTATTTCTGCCAAGATCAAAGCTTTACTTCTGCATGAGTCAGAGGCAGTGACAGTGGCTGCAGGTTCCAATTGGGCCTGCAATTTGCTGGCTCACAGCCCAAAGGATCTCCACTTGGGGACTATCAAAGTTGGCTGTTGGCATGATTAATCACCATGGCACACCCAAGTTCTGACTAAAAATGAGTAAACAGCTTTACCTGCACTAGGAATCTGACTGGGAGAAGAACATTTTTAAGAAACAGGCCCCAAACCAGATCCTATGAGTCAGCTGGGGGTTCAGGACAGCAGGATCACGGCAGTGTCAGGTCAGCAACTCAAAGCATCCTCCTGTTGAGGAGAGAGGTGGAGGAGGCCACTCTTGCTCCATTCATTCACAGACTGACCTAAAAGCTAAACAACCTCAGCACTACATGGAATAGAAACTCATGGTTTTGGTGTAGCAGGCGTGGGAAGGCAGAGATGTCCAGCTGGTCCTGAAGTCTGAGGAGGCCAATGCACGACCAGATACTAGGACATATTGCAGAAAGATTCAAAATTTCAGTAGCCAGCACACTACTACTGCAATTTGCTTACCAGAGATCTGGAAGAGACAGGTGATTAAATGACAGATTTAGCCTGGTTCAGTTTCAGATGGGTGGGTTATTTGGGCAGTACAGTGGGCAGAATAAAGACACAACAAAAGCAGGACAGAAGAGACTGGAGTACAACGTGCCACACTGCAGAGAGGACACTGCCGTGGGGCAACTGGCCAGGGTGCTTCTTCCAGAAAATGACTGTTCACAGGCTGAGACACAGGCCCAACAGCACATGCTGGAGCCCCACTTCCAGCAAATGGTTAAGCAGCTTTGCTTAGTGCAGCAAGGACCAACAAATGAGTGATTCTGAGGGCAGCAGCGAGCATGAGAGCAGCTGGCAGTACTGGACAGTCTGGGGTAGGGGTGATAGGACGATCTGGTAACTCACCTTGTCTCAGTGAGCAACACTGCTGCCCAGGTAGCACCAACAACCTCGTCCCTTTCCAAGTTCCCCTAGAAACATGCAAACCAGCAGAGCCTGCTCTCTAAGACCACATTCTTTGGCATTCTCATCAAGTCTGCTTGGCAGAAGCCAGGCCGTGTGGGTTTCTGCTCTCCTGGCACCAAAACGGCCAAAGCGCAGGGAAGAATCCGAGGCAACAACATGCCAGTGAGTCACCCATCCATGAAAGGACACCAGTTTCCCCGACCGCTCTGTGGGCTGAGAAATGCACAGAAAGACCAGCATTTCAGCCATATTTTCTGCCGTTATCAACGCTGACTTTGTGTTTAGATATCCTAAGGGCAGGAGAGGACATTTCTTATAGGCCAAAAGGTAAACAAAGCTATGCTGGAGAAGAAAAAAAAAAAGCCCTGGGATAACAAATCCGTCCTAAAAGTATTATTTTGCAAGACTACAGGAAACAGCAAACAGAGGTGTGCTGTCAGTAACATGGACTCTTTAGAGTAGGGCAAAAATGAGGACGATGCATGGATGAAGAAATTTAATAAAGAAGGTCCACCTATAGCCCTTTTGCAACCAGAACAGTAACTGCTGGAAAGCTCCCTTTTCATTACACCATCAGGATAAGTCAGGGTACCCGTGCCTCTCCCAGCTGCTTGGTTTTGGTGTTTCCTACACCAGCTCTAGTGCTCCCCTGGCAGGCACGGAGCACACGAGGGAATGGAGCCAGCTGGCAGCCTCATAGGGAGGAGGAGGAAAGACAAGGAGATGTGGGGTGGGGAGAAGGTAGATGTCTGCTGGCTCCGTCTCCCCATCGAGCTCCCAGCACACAGACACTGGCATGTGCACAGGGAAGGCAGGACAAACACTGCTCTTGGCAGGAGCCTGTATTTGTGCTGCGCTTAAGTGGCTGGAGAGCCAAGAACTTAGTGTGTGAAGGTGACAAGTGGCCAGGTTATCCGAGAAGGGCATTTCTTTCAATAAAGAAAGCAGTTCTGAAGAACTAAGGAAGACTTACACTTCCACATACAGATACCAGACAGAACTCTAGACCTCTAGATTGCACCAATTACTCACTTTGGGTCAGGAAAAACCTCTATCTTTTTCCATTCAAGAACTCTAAGCCTCTAAAAGCCTTAGCTTCCAGGAAGGGAGTGGTTCTTATATTACACCAACAACACAGCTCTTGCAACAGTTCCTTTTCAACTAGATAAGATAGGGTTTGATTCAAGTGAACTGCAGAATCCTGCATGGCAAATATTCCAGGCCCAGGTAACCTGCCTGCCCTGTGTGCAGCTTTCAAACTTGGGATAAGGAGAAAAAAAAAAAAGAAGAAAAAAAAGTTCAATCTCCTGATCTTCCACAGATGGGGAAATCTCTGGGGAAGAGGGGGACTACTGCAGAGCTTTACTTGCATGCAGAAAACAGAAATACAATTGCTGTTCAAGTATTCTTACCTTAATCCTAATCTCATCACATTTTTGTTTCCTGGGTGCATTTTAGAGTAAATCAGCGGTTTGCACAAAGAGCTCTGTTGCATTTGGTGATAAGGCTGGTTAAGGGAGTTTTGCCCTCTAAGGGCAAATATATTTGTATAAGAATCAGTTTGATACAGAGTCTAGGCAGGTCATTGGAAAAGGACCTAAATCCAAAAATTTAATGATGGTTTCTTTACTCGTCATTTATTACAGTATCATCACATGATACTACACAACTGTACTAACAACCTCAGGAACAAAGGGCTAGTTTGAGATGGTCAGAACATCAACATAAAATACAACAGCACTTTCTATATGGTCCCACACAAGGCAAGCAGAATATACTATTTCTAGCTGCTTACAATGGATTTTCCAAGAGTTTGTTCCAAACCTAATCATGGTGCAATGAATAAGTCAGACATCACAAAAATCAAATGGTTTTCAAGAAACTTTAGAAGGCAGATATGTGGTGCTGTGTCAATGCACTAGCTATGAAACACTGCATGGATCACATGTAAGCAGGGATACAAGTTTGTGAAACCACGGGGCAGGGAAAAAGAAAGCATCTGTCATCATTCCTGGTTACAGTGGCTCCAGAGGCTACCTGGGCTATATTGTTTTTAAGCTCATCTGGAAAAACACCAGCATGGCCCAACACATATTGGTTACAAGAGGGTGGACCTCTAGTATCTAGTTCCAATACATGTGAATGAACAAACACTTCTTGTGAATGAATAAATACTTCAGTGAACTTACCAACTAGCTCCTGGGGATCTCTTTTCTCCAGTTCTGAGAATTCCTAGGAGGAAAGAAGAAGTAGATTTTAATTAAGGTATGCTTTTGACAGGAGAAAAAAAAAGAAAAAAAAGCTATACTGGCCATTTGTTTAGAAATATACACATTACTTCTAGGACAAAGGAATAGAAATGAAGAATAAAATGCGAGTTATTAACAGGGCAATGTCTGCACCATGGAATCTCAAAGCCTTACAGGATACTCTATTTCCTTCCAAAGCTAGAGTCTAAATTTAATCAAATAATTAAGGCTCTGTTTCTGCAAGTCCTGAGCACTGAGCTACTTTTCAGTTCCATGAAAACTGCTGTACTTGAAGGCTTTTCCTCACAACAGACAAAACCATGGGCACTTCATATCCCATGCCCAGCCTCTGGCCAAGAGGTGCTGCTTTAGAGCACAGCCAGTGAAACACGAGCTGGATCCAGGACACAAAAGGTGACCTAGAGCTCGGGAATGCCTCCTGCTAAGCCAGGCCAGCGGGATGTGATCCCTACAGCAACACCAGGGCCAGGGTGCTGGCACTCCAGAGCAGCATCGCGCTCTGCAGACACCCCGTGTCCACGCTCCATTCAGCGGCCCAGGCCACAGAGGTCTCCCAGGGTGCCAGGACTCCCTTCTATGTTCATACCCTTCAGGGCTGTGGCTAATAAACCCTCCCAGAATCAACGTCTGCAGCAAATACAGACACCCTATTCCCACTTTGGAAGGCTTCTGTTGTCCATCTCCTCTTGCCATCTCCTCTCCAGGAGCAATACAACAGATTTGCAGTACCAGCAAATTAAGGGCAAGCTCAAATAAATGGGGAAGGTCTTTCAATATTGCAACACAGACTAATCCATTCTCTGTAACATGGATACAAATTAAAGGCAGCTTCAGCTGGGGGAGCGCAGCAGGTGCCAGCAACAGCTTCTGCTAAGCAGGGGCTGTTTGGATAAGGTAGGATAAGGAATTCCTCAAGATACCTTCGCTAGGTTGCAACCAAATGTCTCTAAACTTCAGACAGACCCCAGGAGAGCCACGAGTAAGATCAAGTTCTGCACAAGTTAGGCTTCCAAACCAGTATCAGCTGTACCCTAACATTGTCCTCCCCCCGCTCCCTCCCAAAGGCTTTTTGTGACTCACTGGGCTGTGTGTCACAAAGTCCTCCGGGCTCCGAACACTGCAGCTATTCATTCAACCTGACATGGCCATAATGCTGCCTCCTTGCTGCTTAGTAACAGCTCTTGAACCCCCCTCGTCTGCTCCGCTCCGTTTCCAAGCAGGTGAGAGGTGCCCTGGGTGCACGCGGAGAGAGGAGGAGCAGGACAAGGTCGCCCAGCCAGTTGGGGAACGTGCTCGGTCAAACTCATTGCGAAAACCTACCCGGTTCCAGAGAGCCAGAGCCCTGCAGGAGCAGAAAACACACATTCTTTTGGAGGCACTAGCTGCTTTGGGGCACTGTTCATAGCCCTCCATGAAAAAAAGCACTGTCTCTCCACTGGGAGCACAAAAAACCCACAAGGCTAATGCTATTTTAGCAAGTACATGAAGGAACACGCAATTTCTTGCTGGCCAGCTGGCTGTGAACCAGCCCGCTCTGCGGCCCCGGACACTCCAACACGCCTGGGTCAGCCTGTTAACACATCTTCTCCCAGGGGTTTCCAAAAGAACAACAGAAGCAGAAAGAGTTAAACAGAAATATGATAATTCAATCAAAAAAACTAAGGGCATGCCAGAAAGATGAGCCCCAGATGGGGATTCGGGCAAGGCAGGTTGTGTTCTCCAGACCTGCAAGACGCTGCATTAACACGGGGAACCTCAGGTGCCTCCACCTGATGAGCCTCATCAGTGGAAAGGGTGGGTTTCTGCAGTAATTAACAGATTGCTGTGCAGGACACCCTTGGATGAGCACACAAGTGTTGCAAGCAGGCTGGGGAGCCCAGAGAGCTCCACACGCAAGGGAAGCGGCGGCGCAGACCGTGCACGCGCCGCACTTAAACACTCACACAACAGACTGCTTTAGTTCCTGGAGGAGGAGATGTTACTGCAATGCATTTCTCACCTGCGATTCACAGACAGCAAACAAATATTTGGAAGGTGGAAGGAGGGAACTGTGTTGGCCTCATCCTTAGGCGGATTAAAGTCTACAGCTGATGTTACTTGAAAGTTTTTGTTACATAGCCCCCCTTCCCTTTCAGTCTATATCCCCAAACACTCACTGGTCCTTACTCTTATGCAGCACTGTGTTTCATTACTCTGCTATCCCACCTCTCACCCTCCAAGCGCACGAAGGCGAGAGAAAAATCCTCAAAACAAAATCTACCAAGTACATCCTTAAATTCCCTTTCAGTCTATATCCCCAAACACTCACTGGTCCTTACTCTTATGCAGCACTGTGTTTCATTACTCCGCTATCCTACCTCTCACCCTCCAAGCGCACCAAGGCAAGAGAAAAATCCTCAAAACAAATTTATGAAGTACATCCTTAAGGAACTCAACAGCACAAATTCAAGCGCGTTAGGTACTACCCGCCCTCAAAAACAGAGCAAATTAATAATGCAACCTTAGCAGGATTGCAGGGCCCTTCACTGTATTTCTGAAGTTTTCTAAAGCCCATTTTAAAGTCTCTTGTAGCTCTCTGGAGCCAGCACCAAATGCACCAACATCGTTGTCAGGGAACAGCTTAATATTCCAAGAAATAACTTGATAGCCAAAACCTCTCTAAATATTTATCCTAGCCTTGAATATTCCTCTAAAATGACAGACATGCTAAACAGTAAGCTGCATGGGCTTCCAGGGCTGTAAGTTTTTCAGCACCAGAGGGGAATTTAGCCTTTAAGTTGAATCCTGGAGCAACAGCCGGAGTCAGCGCCAGGACTGCTGAGGAGCAGCCAGGCCCATGAGGCTGCAGCTGGGTGTTCACCTGCCCCAGCCACCTCCACCCATTTCAACACAGTCGCTCCAGCAAGCCCCATCTCTGCATCCTGAGGACACAGCCAAAACACCAGAAACCCTAGAGCTACAGCAGGCGAAAGAAAACAAGTTCACTAACGTCTTACAGCCGCACCTCACTGCCCAGGGGATATGGAATCTGTTTACTGGGGAGTTATTGCTTACCTACACCCACCACTCCATGATTTGCAAGCTGAAGACAGCAACATGGCTTGTCATTAAGGCAGGCTTCTTTCAAGACCCAGATGTCTTCAAAAAACAAAGGGATGATGGATCCTCCTAGGGCACTTGTTCGTATTTGTTCAGTTCACTGTTCAACACTACAGCAGACAAGTATCAACAGTTTGACTGAGGGCCTACAGTCCAAAAACCTTGGGGAATTAGCCAAAAAAGCATCCTACACGAACCTCTTCACAGTTATCTAACATTGCTTTGGTAGTGAATTGAGCCAGTGCACACAGCAAGCAAATATTCCTGCAGGGAGGCTTAACTGGAACTGCCTAAAGGTGCCCACAGCAAGAGCACCCATAGGGGAGGCAGTACCACGGACCCACCATGCCCGACATCACCACTTCAGCAAGACGCGTCAGGCCCGTTGTCCTGGTATCTTCAATGTGGCTTCTACAAGGTTTTCAAAACCAGGTTTTCTACCTGGTTTTCCAAAGTCTCACTTCAGCTACTTTCAGACTGGGGCACATGTTAAAACCCATGGGGTAATTAGGAAAGAGGGCTTTTTAAGAGAAAATAAATTTTTTCTGTAGGTCTGATCGTAAGTGAAGTTGAATGAGATAACCACAGAGCAGAGGAATGAGATACAGTAATTATTGCACAGCTCCTTTTTGTTGTGAAAGGAGCAACATTTTAGACAAAACATTTGTACAGGAGTTCCAAAGCATTTAAACAATGGAAAAATTTTGGTTCCCTCCCAAATTAAGTAGAGAAGTTACTTAAATCCATTGAGGACAAGCTGATCTTTTTGCAGATTAAGGTATCACCACTACTCACAGGACCATGCAACAGCATCTTGCCCAAAGCACAAAAAACAAACCAAAGAGTGGTACCATACAGGGAAGATTATACTCCAAATCTCACTATCTAAATTACTAAATGAAAGTTATTACAGCCTTTATACATCCCAGCTTGTGCATAAGTGCATTTTGCTTTAAGCTGCCATCCTACTAAAGTGAATTATGGACCATCTTTTCAGCTGTAGAGTTTTGCCATTAAGTTACATTAAAAAAAGGCTCTGCTCAGGTTCCACAGAAAAGAAAAACAAGGGCACACGGTCCTCCCAGTGTGGAGCAGGCTAACGGAAGGAAACAGAAACAATACGAATCCAAGACTGAAGAATTCAAGCTTGGAAAGGTTTGTCCAAAACACTTTTATTTAATGGAAAGAGTAGTGTTATTTACAACAATGCTAAATCCTTCCTGAAACAACCTCCGTAAATCCAGTATGTGAAGTTCACACTGGACACTGGCCTTAACTGTTGCCAAAAGGCAAAACCAACCAATTGCTCACAGGAGCAGCTGCAAATGTTAGTGCAGGCATGTTCCAAGCGTGAGGAGAAACAGTCATACAGGGAGAGAAAAGTGGGGAAAAAGAGAAAGTCGGTTTTAAAGAAGTCACAGTTTGTAAAAAAACAGAAGTTGATACCAGATTTGTTACCATGCAATTGCTTTCCTAGCCTTGCAGCCCACTTAGCCCTTCACCTTCCTATTTTCCCTCCAACACACTCACTTCCAGTTAACATTAAAAATAAAAAACACAAGAAGTTGGGAAGCAGCCACAGTCCCTCCAGTGCATCCCAACAGCAATTCCTCTGCTCCGGGGACAGGCACTGCTGCTGCTTGGCAGAACTTGCTCTCTATTTCACCCATTTGCAATTAAACAAGGAAACATGACTCGTTTTAGCCTGACACCCACACAATATAAAGGCTAAAACCCCTGTTTTTATCCTGGTGGGCTGTGGATTGATTTGAAGATGTTCACACCAAGAACTGTTCAGCACAGTCATTTGAGCAGTAACCAGAGTAGCTGTTTTAAGCACAGGGACTTACCTGCTGCCACCACGGTTATTACAGTGAACTTCCCTCACCTTGGCAAGTGCCAGTGATATATTTTTTTTTTCCCTATTTTTCCTCCTCTCCACAACTCATACCCTCCCCTGTAGTCCTAAAACATCAACAGCCTCGTTTGGCTGCATGTGATGGAAAACCTCTCACTCAGCACAAATTGTGAGAACAGTGGGCTAAGCTGATGGGGGAGATAGCGCTGCCAGAGCACGCAGAGGAGCCACTCAAACACAGGCAGGAGGAAAAAGATTCATCAGCATGTTGAACCTTTCTAATCTTTGCACCTTGCAATATTTTTTTTAACATGTTAGCAATTATGTTCTTGCTTTTCTACAAGATCAGAAGTGCTAAAATGTAGGGGAAAAAACAGAAACTTTTAATATTAAAAGTGTATGGCATGTCTTGGCTACCAGATCTGCCTGATGTTAACACCATACAAGGCACAAGACAGCAAGCAATGGGGGCCAAGTTGCACCCATGAGTGTGAAGAAAAAGCAAGAGAACTGAAGGATAGAAATTGTATTCCCCTCACCCCCTTTATTTTATTTATTTTTAAGTTTTTTGGTATTGTGAGAGGAGAATCCCAAGAGAAACCTCCAAGCAAGCCCATTTCCTACAGCCATATCCTGTTTGCCAGCTCGGACACACAGCTCCAGGCAAACTGCCCATTATTAGATGAGAAATTTAACCAAGCAAAGGGAGAAAACTGCCAGGACCAAGGTCTAGATACTCAGAACAGCACAGCAGGTCAGGAATAAGCCACCTCTAGGAAACACCACTGTGCATTATTTGTCCAAACCTCTCCATGTCAAGATGCCAGGGATGTTGTGGACAGAGAGAGGGAAGGAAGAACAGAAAGAGGGAAGGAAAAACAACACAGGAAAGAGTCAACTCCTGAGACATTCCTCAAGCATCTTATCAAAACAAAGAGCATGTGTAGCTGACACTGCCTTTCATTTCTAAGCTAAATTAAATCTCTGAAAATCCATCTACACTCATTCCAAATTATATGACAAAACACCAAAAAACAAACTCCAGCCAAGATCTGGCAAAGTGCTTCAGTGAGAAAATGAGTTAGAAGGGAATTTTCATGGCCAAAAAGGCCTTTAAATAGCTTCTCTGAAACTTGATCCCCTTCACCTGACACGCTATCTCAGAAGTTGACAGGGACTTTTGTTTCGAGCAATTTCCACTCAAGGAAGTGAACACCAGGACTCTTTGCTTTCCATGCTGAAGTGTAGCTAATGCCAGTCTTGTTATAATGTGTCCCAAAGCCACACGCTTCAGTTCCCTGCTTCCTTCCTCATCTCACTCCACTTTGGACTTCCAGGGAGCTCTCCAAGTTGAACACCAGCAGACAAGGACCTCTCCATAGCACAGGCATCTGCCAGGAGACAGGGGTGCAAATATACAGGCAACCTGCACAACGAGCGTCCTACCTGGACAGCCAACCCACCCTCAGCCCATTAGAGCAGAGGAGTCAGCGACTGCCACACGCTGAACCCACCCAGCAGCAAAGTGCTCTGCAGGCTCCATCAGAAGCTAGAAAACCCCATGAGAAGTTCATTGCTTCACAGAGTCCGTAAGTTCTGCTTTTAAATCATTTGTGCTTCCAAAAACACACAGGAATTCACAAATTAAACACCACCAATGCGTGCTGGGGCCTCAGGGGGCCTTACCCTGAGGCCTTAAGCATTTTATTTTTCACCAATGCGTGCTGGGGCCTCAGGGGGACCCAGTTACCTTAAGCATTTTATTTTCGCAGATTGTTGCAGGGAAGAATCAAGCAGAAGGTGAAGCTGGACTGGGAAATAACTTAAGCCTCAACAGCAGCAAGGTCAAGAACACTGACAAAATTAACTTCTAAGCAAGATTTCTTCCCAAGTATTTTGTACTGAAAGTCCTGCTTCCTGGGTTAGAGCAGAGGCAAGCTACAAAAGCAAGTACCATCATCAGGAAAACTGCTCCTCCAGGAGTGGATTCCGTGGAGATTTTTCAGTTTTTTTGCTGGAAGAAGCTCCTATCTGGTGTTTGCTGGCATTTGAGACCATCTGTCTGTCTGGGCTGAGACTCCAGGACTCTCACTCCAACAGGCACCAACATGCAAGTTTAGAGCAGCCTGTTTCAATCCCACAAAGAAAAAACTGCAACAAAAAATGGAGCGTACACCTTTACCAGGGGAAACACACAAGGAAAGCAGCTCCAAAAAGGCCTTTTCTTCCCATGTAAAGATAAACAGAAAGAGCCTGACTCTTCCTTTGGAGGAAAGCAAGCCCCACCTGTGTCAGTCATCTGTGGTATTCGGCACCGCGGGGAGCGAGGGGTCTGTTGCAGCATGTATGCCCGGCGGGGAGGAAGGCACAAACACGTCTTTGCACATGTCTCATCCCCCAAATAGCTCACGAGCTGGATTCAAGCCAGCAGCTCTGAAGTAGGTAAGTCAGCAATGCTCTGATCCACCTCCCTTGCAGGCAGGCAGGGCTGCAGGCAGAGGCACTTCTGGGGAGAAGGGGCAAACCCCCTCCAAAATCTTGCACGTTGGTTCCCTGCGAAGAAAACTGTTTAACCACCGATTTCCCCTGCAAGAACTAAGGTGAACTACCTAAAAAAGTGAGCATCTGCAGAGCCAACAGCTGTTTTCATGTTTGAGCACTCATTTTAACCGCGCAGCCCACACACTAGAAGGTGAATTACTGCACTCCCCCTAAAGGCCTTCCATGCACAGCGCTGCCTGCTGCAGTGCCGAACGGCCCAGCTCCACCAGCACGAGCATCAGAAAGCAGCTCACCATGCCTGAAACGAGGGAAAACTCTGTCAAGTTGCAAGTGCAGGCAATATTTTCTACAGGCAGATTAAAAGCAAGGAAGATGAAGCTTTTGCAGGATAAGACCATTCTGCAGCTGCAATGGTTACCACCTTAAGCTTCAGCCTGTGCTCACAGGCAAAGAAATGAGCTTGCCAGTGGTTTGTTTCCCACTAATTTTATTCCTCAAAATACAATTTGCACTTCAAAAGAATTCACAATGATGCATATAGCACTGCCATCTGTAACAGAAGGTCATTTTTGAAATATAGGTGCTCTTGGGTCAGTTCCATCCCATAGATGCCAAAATACTAACCTGGGTAGTATCAAAAAGCAAGGGAGAGGTGGAGAAATAATAAAATTTGACTCTGATAAAGACAGAGAGCCTTTCCATGCTGCACTACTCGCATGAGACGGTTATATCAGCAATTTATTGAACCAAGTTTTCCCCAAACACACTTCCCCCTCCTCATTCAGAGTAGGGTAGTTACATTTAGGTCAAAGTTACTGAGCAGGTTCAGGCAGGCTAAGATTCTGGTTTCACAAATGCATCTTGATTGCAGAAATACTAATATGCCTTAGCAAATAAAGTTAAAGAGACAGCACTATTGCAAACAGACCCATTTACTGATTCTTATAGCCTCATTTTTACACCTGAAATCAGTATTTTTTTTTTATTTCAACAGACAAGTTAATGGGCAGCAACATAAGCACTGTGACCCAAATTCTCTAAATATTGGTATACACCCATGTATCACAATACATGAAATTATTTTACAGGCAGTCTGGGTCAATAAAAGATCAACAAATCTTAATATTATCAACCGCTACTACTTTGCTATGCTCAGGAATGCAGCATTTCTTTTAAAACTTGACACTTTTTTGCTGCTTCTAAAAGATCCCACTTTGGCTGCCTCTCAATTCAACAGCAGAAGCAGGGAGCGCCATAAGACAAAAGGAAACCAAAAATACCAAGGCAGTTACCTGCTTTCAGACACTGTTACCATGTGTCAGGCATTCACTTGCAAAGGGAGTGGCAATATTTAATCAACTTCCCTGTGCTGGCTAGTTCGGATACTGTAATCAAGGCTGGAGAGTTAATGATTCCCCCCCACCGTATGCGAAGCACAAGGGCTGGGTTGTGGCCTTGAGCTCCACCTGCAACCTGCTATTTCCCCATCCCGACGATGCGACACCACAGGACCCACCAGGTAAGGCCTGGAGCACCAGTTCCGAGCTTCGCCCAAGATTTATTTTGCTTCTTCCTGCAGGGCCGGTTCATTAGTGAGCCCCGAGGGTTGTATTTTGCTCCTATGCCAAGGCTGCTGCTGGCAGGAGCCCAAGCAAACTGCACACACCGCACAGCCCTTTAACTCTTGTCACTCCAAGCCACAACAAATGCCACACAACAGATTTCAGACCAGCAGTCACAGGCTCTAATTTTTAAAATCCACAGTTCCATCATCTGAGGAGGGGACATAGAGCCCATCTCGACTGCAGGACATAATCCCTTTAACATCATCTCTTTGCCAGCAACTTCTGCCAAGCATTTCTTTTCCCCCTCTCAGCAAAGTCTTTTATTTCTGAGGTTCTTTCAAGGCAGTAGCATGTTTGCGACAAGTGACCACTACTTTTTTTCAGGTTTGAATCTCCTGCTTTCCATGTGTCCCTGACTCGCTTCAAACAAACAGGACAGCTGTGTATTGGACTATCTTACTTCAATTCAAGAAGATACTGCTTTTTGCTATAGGCATTTAATGTTCAGGACTGATTCAGAGGTGCTCAGGAGCAGAGTATCCTATGGGGCAAAAGTCTACTCTGGAAGAATATTTAAGCTTCAGCAATCATCTCCTCCTGACACTCCCATTTCTCGGGCAGGTTTATAGAAAACCTCAACTTATCTCCCGAGGCTATTGAGAAAACAGCAGCCTGACATCATAGGAGTGTCTGAACTTGAAAAAAGCTCATCTGAACTTGCTGCCCAGCAGAAGAAACAGGAAGGCTGCAGCCCCATCCAGCCCTCAGCACTGCCTTGGTCCCTGGTGAGCACCAAGGGCTGCCAAAGGGGACCAGCCCCATCCAGCCCTCAGCACTGCCTTGGTCCCTGGTGAGTACCAAGGGCTGCCAAATGGGACGGAAATGCCCCCTTCATCAATAGCAACAAGGCATGCTCATTGTACTCAAAATAAAATACGGAGGTTAATGCAACCGGCATTGCTTTACTGTTAAAACTGTCAGAGCTTTTAATCTCTTCAGTCTATACCCATAACTAACAAAAAGTGAGCTCATAGCTTCTGTGTTTGCTATTGTTCAAGTCCACAGCAAGGCCAAATCACAGGACACAGCAGGTACATGCAAACTCCTCTGTGTGGTTTGACAGTTAGAATTGTCCTGGTTAATTATCCAATTAAGACACAAGCTCAGTGTAACTCATTAACCTTCTATTCTGGGGTGAAAACAGCAGAAACAATGTGGGATGAATGTTCAGGCCTTATAAGCAGCTCTGTAATTAACTGATCAGTTGCAGCAGTTCAGTCTCAGGCATAACAGCTTTTTGAAGGACTGGTCTTCTGATACAATTAGGTTCAAACCCTGGAAAAGTCCTAGTCACAAATGAATAACCTATTCTATCTATTCACACATCTCCAGATCTGTGATTTCTTAAATGAAATTCATACAGCAAGAACAAGTTCAATACTCAGCTGGAGTTATCCAAAAGCGAGTTAAGCTCCCTACTTCCTGCCACACCTTGGATTTACCATAACCACAACTGAAGCTCTCAGCACAACGAGCGGAGCCAGGAGAACACTGCCACTTGGTGGAAAAGAGCAACAGGAAACACAGGCTACTGCTCTGAGAAACATCACTGCAAAACTAATCTTCCACTCGCCAGATTTCCCAACAAGGTGCTTAGCACAAGCTGTGCCCCATGTGATGGTTCACAGCAACACACCTGCCCTATCATCAACACAGCACGGGCATGGCTGGCAGTGTCATGCAGCAAACTGCAGTGTGCTTCTTTCTCACTCCTTCCAGGGTCTACTGACTATTTAGCTGGATTTTTAGGAAGTCCAGGAGGTTATTGCCTTTTTTTTTTTTAAAAAAAAAACTTATGTCTAAAGACCATTAGTAAGGGCAATATAGAAGTCTGAAACCAAAGTCCAGCTCGGACTCCCTGCTATCTTTACCAAATCATCTCCTTTAGAGAATACATTTTCTTTAAAGAGAGGAAAAAATCAGGTTTGAGTACTCAGAAGTTCCTACTGCAGGGTATATCCAAGGTACCAGGCATTTGATTCCCTAGATTAAACTGAAATGCTGCTTCATTGCTGCATGTAACCCTTCTCTGGAAGGGCAAAGTTTATCTGCACAATAACATGTAAAATCATCCCACAAAAGCCTTGTATTAAGTGCTCTACAGAACTTCACCTTGCAGCATGGCTCCGTGCTTTTCTCAGCAAAGTTTAGAGATGCTCTGCAGCCTCGAAGAAGCCTCTGAGTAACAAAAAGACCTTTTAATCATTATTCACTCAATATTCCACAAGACCTCCCATACTGCATGGGGAACTGATTTGACACAGAAACCACAGCATATTTCTCTGCAAGTGAATAAACACCTATTATTCAGAAGACATGAGATGTAATTCTAGAATAAATGGGACTTCAATTATTCACATAGGTAGGGTAGCTTCATTTGAGCATTTTTAATACAAAGTTTGTCAAACAACCTTATTGGAAATGACAAAGAAGGAGGCATTTGAGCTGTCATGTTTCCTGATCTCCAGGAGTACAGGATCACTTATTCATGGATTTGTTTTTCAAGTAATGGTGATCAGAAACAATAAGAGAATTCTGTAGACTACTACATCTTGTTGATCTATGCAAAATAGGTGAGATGCAGAAAGTCAACTTCAGATCTTAATGAGAAGACCCAGTTCATGAGTCCAGAACCAGGATCCTCACATTATTCAGTCCATAGTCTAACCTTTGGCAGAAGACATATTTTAAAGTCTTACAAAAATCATGTTGCAGCTATTAAAAAAAAAAAAAAAGAGTATGAAAGCAGCTACAGAAGATCACACACCAAAAACAAGCCATGTTGTGAAGATTTACTCCTCTTGTACTGAGCTTCCCCCCACCACCACACCACCACACTTCCAAATACCTTCTGGTCACCAGCCTCAGGTTTTTCAGTCTCTGAATCGTCATCTTCCTACAAGACAAGAATTTACAGGATTAAGCTTAAAGAGCAGCCTTGGCAAGTTACTGTACTTTCAGCAAAGGGCTTGCAAACAGCAGCCCAGCAGAAGTCCAAGACTTTTCCCAAAAGTTAGTTTTGTCCCACCCACTTACAAAGGGAAAGTCCTGCAATTATGAAAATCAGCAGGGGCTGGGGCTTTTTTATTTGTTTAAGCAAAAGAATCACTAATTGGTAGACACTCACAGAACTCATGAAACTCCTGGATGCTCAAAACTAGGTAGTAAGAAACAACAGAACTAAGGAAGGAAAAAAAAAAAAAACACACTTGTCACTTCATTATTCAGTCTTTCAGTTTTGGGGGGCTTTTTTGCACTTATTTCTGTTCAGCAACTCACAGAAAAAGCAGCAGTTGCAAAGACCTACTAAACTCCCAAGCACCCATCAGTAACACAGAGGACACAGTTCCAAGGCCCCAAAGCCCCAGTGATGGCAGCTGGCACCACATCTTTCTTAGTTGTGCACAGTAGCCTTATTTGCAGCTCATAAACTTGTACAGAATGGTATGACCAACACTTAAGTCTTTTTCCCCTCCTTATGTCCAGATATAAGCTGGAGAGTTGGGCAAATTTCTGCCCTGTGAGAGCTTAAAAGTCAAGACTACTTGAAAAACCTCTAAGCTGTAAGTCAGTGACAGCTCTGGTCCCACCTAATAGCTAAGCAATGTCCCACTGCCCCATCAGCTACTTCACTGGAGATCCTACAATGTTTCTTATGATTCTAAATATAAATCGCATTTGAGGAGCAGAAGAATTTTCATGACTCAAATGGCTTTTTCTCCAAACTTTGCCATTCAATTTCAACATGAGCCCCAAAACAATGAACAGTTTCAGCTTCAAAAAGAAAAAGGAGTGAGGGGACTACATGCAACCAAAAGGAAGGGTTTATAGTGAGGTGGCCACTTCAGGGTGTTAACACACAAGCAAGTTCTGTCAAGGCAGCTAGAGAGTGATCCTGCAATACTGTCAGTAAGTTCTAACTGTGTGAAATAACATGTATATCCCACAGATTATCATATCCCTTTTTAATTCCAGTTTCTCTCTAGTTTACCTTTCTGGAACGTGTACATTTGTCAATAATTTAGGCTTGTCAGCCCAAGTTTAATAAAAGCATAAAACGAGAAAAGTAGTACCAAGCAACTCGGTGCTTAATCACAACTCAGATTCCCCTCCACACTCCCCCTTAGTAAAAAGATAAGCTATTTTCAACAGAGCAGTAGTGAATCAAGTCATTCATGTTAGAGATGAATAGCTGAAACAAATCCAAACCCTACTATAACCTCATAAGCAATGGCTCTAAAACTGTGAATCAAGTCATTCATGTTAGAGATGAGCAGCTGAAACCAATCCAAACCCTACTATAACCTATAACCCTACTATAACCCTACTATAGCAATGGCTCTAATACTAAAAACATGTTACAGAGGAGAACAGAAAAAAAATAACTAAATAAAGAGGTTTTTCAAACATGGTTAACGTAGCCAATATAAGGACAAAAGCATTTTGGTTAAAAAACTCAAGATATGCAGAGTCCAACTTGCACTGCTTTCTAAAAACAACTAAAAAAGTCAATATATGCTACTAGTACATGTAAATTCAAGGATACTCTTGATTTTGGTCAAATATATGGGACACCCGCATTGCCCTCCTGCAACAAGACTAGATAGGAAGCACCCTGAGTAACAAGTCCAGACCTGCACTGATCTGCAGTGTGAGTGACTACAGACACGTGCCAGGACCATGGACTAACCACAGGAGTAACGTGAGCAGTCGTTGTCACCTGGACTGCATCCTGCAGCTCTCAGGTGATGGACAGCTGAGCCTATACTGGAAAGCATGCAGGTCATAAAGATACCCTGTCTGTGCACCTATTTGTTGATGCTATTCATAACCGTCCTTAAACACCATCTGGTTCCTATCTGCCACTTAGCTTTAAACTGAAAAAAATCTCATTGAAAGAGATTCTTAAAGTTTTGGAGGAAAAACACCACACACTTTTGATGAACATCCAGAATGTACTCCTTAAATCTGGCTACCAGCTATATGTCCTTTAAGCAGAAATAGAATTAAATTAAAAATAAGAACAAAACCCAGCTCTTTTGCTTTCTACCAGTGAATCACTAATAGCAGAATAGCACCTGGGAGAAACAGGTGCTATTGCCTTCTTGTAAAGGAATAGCCTAAATACACAAACCAGATTTCAATGAAAAAGACTTAGAGAAGCAGCATCTTATTTCCCTCCTCTGCAGGGTGGTCACAAAAAATAAAGTAAAGGTAAGGTAACACGTCCTTATCACTGTGACAGGTAGCAGGTTGATGGGAAAGAAAGAAAGGAGACAACAGCTCCTCCAAGAAGCCTTCTTGTTTTGCTCCAGCAGCCCCATGACAAACCTATTTATCCTTTTGGGGAGTTTAGCTACTTTTATACATAGTGAACTTCACACCCTGCTTCACCACACACCACTTATCTCAGTATTAAGATGCTATTAGAGACATGCCATGCATCGGTGACAAATAAAAGCCACTCGCACCTAGACAGGACACTGCTACATCAAGATGATCCAGTGCAGCGAGCCAAGTCATAGACAAAGGAGTAACTTAGGAGATTGAACAACTTTCTTCTTTTTCATACTCCGGGTGACCATGCTACAATGTGCTCCTCTTACAAGATTCTAGTAAATGCTATTTCTACTTAAAAATACATTACCTTAGGCATGACTGTTGATCTATAACTGCCTTTTTTTCCCCCCTAAAGAGCCAAACTGAGTCAGTAACAAACAACATGCGCTGTGCCAAACTGTGCATGGGTTTCAAAGCGAATGTCTTGGACTGGGAAATAAAAGGAAAGGGACGAAGGCTCCCAGGAGGCGCCGCAGCAGCGGGCAGGGCAGCCGGGCTCCAGGCCGGGCCGCGGCTCAGGGCCTTTCCCGGGTGAGCCCCAGGGCAGGGAGCTACTTACGGACTGCCTGCTGTTCTCGTCCTCCTCCTCCTCGTAGCCGTCCTCGTCGCCGTCCAGGCGGGTGAAGTCGTCGTCCCCGTAGCCCACGGAGACGAGGCCGCCCTTCTCCCCTGCGGGGCGAGAGGGCCATG
>NW_010588659.1:34003-53277 GCF_000705375.1 Tinamus guttatus | reverse complement strand
GAGATTAAGGTTAAGTAGCAACTGTGCAGGTGTCTTGAGAATGTCAGTTTAAAATGCAGGTGCCCAGGTTTGGAGCTGACTCTTGGGTCTTACCTAACTTTACAAAAGGACAAAAGCATATTAGTAGTCCTCACTGATCACATGCCTAAAAAATGATCGTGTTATTGTCCACATGGCCACAAACAGTTTATGCCACACTTGATTTCTTACGGAACTGAACCTGTGTAACTGGTCTTTCCCAGCTCTTGGAGAGGAAAGAGCACATAAATGCTTTTATGGAGGTCACAGTTACTTACCTTTCTCTCTCTCTGAACAGTTTAATTCTGTCTTGGGTGTTATGCCTCTGCTCCGCAGCTATCAACCACTTTCTCACCTCAACAGGTCTGATTGATTGACTAATATAGCAAATCTAAGCTCAGAATAATTGCTTAGTTTGAAGTTTGCTGTCTCTAGAGTTGGAGAAAAGCAAGAGTGTCAAATACCTTGTCTGTGTTCCCCAAGTATTTCAGATGGTCAAATAGAAAGCTAATATATCATCATCCAAGGTTTTCCTTGCATAAGACAGTGTGATGGTCCCCCTGTGGATATGGCCCAAATTGCAACACTAGGTTTATTCAGGGCAGGCAGTACAAGTTTCTGAAAAGTCTTTTGATCTTTACAGTTATGTCTGGAAGCACAGTCAATCCTGTTGCCTTTAATTTGCATCAGCGAGGGGCTGAAATGGCTCCCTAGCAGAGCTGTAAGATCCTTGCAACAGTGACTAGAAAACTGCACATCTGCAAAAGGCTATTGGTGTTTTCAGCAAAGCACTAATTAGGAACAGTTGACTTGACATAAAACACCACCAGGAAGGAATATAATTGTCTTAGAAATTTTGACGGTGGCTTAGGGGCAAACAAATCAAAAGGAATGTTAATCACAGACTCTTGCACATAGTTAAGGTGTCTATTTTTCTCTTATTTTATCTTTTAGGCAGTTCATCCATAGTCTTATTCTGCTTTGGTTTAAATTTTGTCTTTGTGATTTAAGTGATATAACAACAAAGAAATTCTATAAACATTTCTAAACATGATGAAGTCTGTATGACTTGGGAACTTAGAACAGAAGATTTATTCCTTGGATTCATGTGGAGAGGGGATGCTCAAACACAGAAATTCTCATTGCTTGGAAATCCATGTCATCTTCAGGGTCTGAACCCCTTCATTGTGGGGAAAGACCTGAATCCCTGTGCCCCAGTTCTTGGACTGGAGCATTAAGCTCTTACATAAAATACTCTCATGCTTTCCTTCCAAAGATGTCTTCTTTCAGGGCTTTTTTTGATAGCATAACAGCAAGATCTTGGATAATAGCATAAAATAAAATAAAATGAAAGAAAAAACTCTTCTAATGATTACAGCGAAGAGGCAGAAACAATGACTTCTAATGTAAGAGGAGTTTATTTATAGAACTCATACTTTTTATTAGACCAAAGCATACAAGTCCTGAAGAGCATCTCTATTTTTTCCTTATTGTACTACCTGGTATAATAAAATTTTACTGCAGCCTAAAATAAGCCTCCTGCCTACAAAACTTCTGTTGTTTCTTTTTGTAGCATGCCACAGGTTTAACACCATAGACACAATGACTTCTGGATAAATTTTGTGTTTTGATGCTAACTATATGATCTTGAAACTGGTCACTGGCAATCACAGCTTCAAAAGCATTTATGTGCTTTATCATAGTTAGAGATATCTAGTAAACTCATCAGATTAGGCAGAATTCAGATCCTCCCCCACATGTAATGCATGTAATGTTTATCTCTCATCGATTCACAGAGTGCTTAGACATCTAATTCCTTTATGTATGTTCCTATAAATACCCAAATTGTGTTAGGAATTTGGTGGCTGGGAAAAATCTCCTGTGTTTTCAAATAACTAAATGTCTGATTTGAAATTATTTTCCTTGAATTTGCTTATAAAGCTTGGCATTGTCAGCATGTGTTTCAACACGCTTGCATGGATCACCGAAAGCAGTTCAATGTTTCCAAGCCAAGTCGATTTGAATGCCTGTTTAGTCAAAAGACAAAAATCTTGTAGATTTTGCCTGTAATGAAATATAGGAATGCCTGTTTAGTCAAAAGACAAAAACCCTGTTGATTTTGCCAGTAATGAAATATAGAGAAGAATTGCTTTCAGTTCCTCAAATGGATACCACTGTGGAAGGGCAAAGGAGTTAATACTTCTTAAAATTGATTTTAAGCACTTTGCACATCACTGAGTACCACTACACTTTGTCTCCTACTGATATCGTTGCTACTCTTCATTTCCTTCCTCCATCCTTCCATGGAATAAGACACAGATGAAGAACTTTTCTGAGCATGTGTGACTACCTGGCTCAGAATTTTACTCAAATCTTAATATATTTGTGATTGGTTCATTGTGAAAGCACTCAGCGGAGACATCAAAGAAGAGTTAGCACTCTATTCTCTAATGAATGAATTTTCTTTCAATATTTGTATTACAGTGTAATGGATCAGTTCACCAAGCTCTAAGAAGATGCAATGGTAACTTTCAACTTGCAGTCCACACATCTCTGAAAATCTGGTGAATTTAATGATAGCTCTATATTTCTTACCAGTTAGTCTCAGTTTCAGGAAAGTTTGCTGCAGTCTTTGTTTTCTCTGCAGAAGCTCACAGGAGAATAAAGAATATACCAGCTTGCTTAGTCTTGTCTTGTCCATGCACTAAGACACTGGTCAGAACGCTTTATCTGGAGTAGGTCTCCTCATGAACACTTAAGGTTTTGAGTTAATGTCATTTTTGTTCCAGAAAAATAACTGTTTTTCCTCTACGAGATGGAGAGTCTGGAATATGGGATTTTAATGCTCTGCTGTAACCTTATCAGGAACCTGGACTAGAAAAGTTCTTTAGATGGGAAGCAAAAGTTAAGCCAAAGCCTCAGACTGGTAGTTTTTACTCTTGCTAACCATGGTCTGTCTCTCTTTGTTCTTAGGGATCTTAATGCGATTGATAGGAGTTTTTGCCCTCACATTTGGTACTCATATGGGGAGATACTCCCTATCCAGAAAAACAAAAAAGCCCAGCTGAAATAAATATCTGTTGGTAAACAAGCTTCGTTTATACTGTGCCTCAAGAAGTAAAGGGGGAACAACAATGATTATTTCATTTTTGTGTCTGCAATGTGCTAAGCAGCTATGGATCATAGCCAAATCGGAAAGAAAGGAAACTACCTCCACCTTTGGCTAGAGCAGAACATAAACTTTGGAGATAAAAAAAAGGGAGAGAGGAAGCTGAAAGATTCTTAGGACAGAGATACAAATATGATTTGCAGCTGAAGGAAAGAAATTTCATAAAGAGATGGAAATGGGGCAGGTTAGTAAAGAAAAGGGAAAAAAAAGAGAAAAAAACAGGAGGAGGGAAAAAGAAAAGGAGGAACAGACACTAAATATGCTATTAAGATCCCCTGGACAGCTAAGACCGCTTCATAGGCTAAATGAGCTAGCTCAGGAAACTGTGATTATGATAATCTGTAGCTGATGGGTCCTCCTCCTCCTCCTCCCCAGCATAAAGCCCTCCAGCAAGACTTTGTGTGTCGATGGTGGTAATTACATCTGTCTCCTAGCTCAGCATGTTCCTCCTCTCCCTAAAAATATTGAGTTCCTTTACCCAGTAGGACCAAAAGCCTGCAGATAATTCAGTAAATACAGCAGATCCCATAGCAGAAAGATCATCACTAACAGAAGTTTAATGGCCTCATAAATCACCCCCTGCATCCCCCCACGGCTGAGATTCTTATTAACGGCTGTGGGTGGTAAGGGGGATGGCAGGGTTAAGGAAATATTAATGCCTGCATGTAGCGGGCAACGGCGGAGATCTAAATGCCGAAAGATGGATGTGGGAGCCGAGCTTTAGCTTGGAATGGAATAGTGAATATCTGCTTGCAAATGCTGTTTGCTTGGAAGACATCTGTGGAATTAAAGAAAGAATTCCTACCTGACTTCATGCACCAATCTGAGTTTCAAGGAGTCCATGTGAAGGTGGAGGCACCCTGATGCTTATTCTTCATTTTTTTTACCGTCCCTTCTGCCAGGTTATAGAAAGGCTTCTAGTATTGGTCTGAGGAGAAAAATACTGCTGATCTTGGAAATTATGGCCATCCTCAGTAAAAGCCTTCTGTGCTTGGAAAAAATAAAAGAGGATGCCTTTAGCACAACCGGGTATTTTAGGCAAGTGGGGCAGAAGTGAAACAAGCCTGGGAGAAAGCCAGGTAATCTGGGTCACCAGATGGGCTACTGTAAAGCAAAAAGGCACAAGAACAGGAATTATCCAAATGGGAACAACAACAGCAAAAGGACATAACCACTTTCTTTTTTTTTAACTAGCGAGGATTTCAGCAGAAAATTTTGTAGTAGACATGTGTGTGTCTGAATATAGCGCAAGAGATGCTTAAGAGAACATTACTGTTCAAAACAGAAACATTGCATGCTATTTACTATCAAGAGTTCATTTAACGCAGTAGCCTGTTTCCAATAGAAGCTGCATAGGAAAGGGATATGAGATTTATACAAGGTCCCTTCCAGAATTCAGTATTTTCAGCTGATACAACTGGGAAAAAAAAGAAAAAAAAAAGAAAGAACATCTGGGATAAAAAATGGCACTATTTTTCCCAAAATACCTTTTATCCAGATAGTATCCCTGCTTCAGAACTATTATTATTGAGTAAAGCATAGAGCTGAAATATGTTCTTCAATATTCCTCATTCATTCCATTCATATGGGACTAGATGTGGGTGAATTTTTCCTTTATGATTTTTGGATGGAATACACCTTTTTTCTCCAATCCTACTTTTTTAGGCTTCATCAAAGAAAGTATCTAAACAAAACAGAACTGAAATCTACTAAAAATAATTTAAAAAAAGACATTGGTTGGTAGTGATCTCACACCCTTCTTACCCCCAAAATTTTCCTGCATGGAAGGTGTCTGCATTATTTTTGGTGACGATCCTGATGCAGCTTCCTGTCTGTCTTTGGTGTTGACTCTTCAGGACTGAAGAAACTCACATTCTGTTTTGAAACAGCAGCAGTAGCTTGATGGTCATTCACCATTTCACATGGTGATCTTGCCAAGAATCATGAATGTGGACTTCAATGTTCTACAAAGATCTGAGTCATGGTAAGCAGGATACAATAACTATCCACAAGAGAGACAGTGCATGTGAAAGTAGGACAACTGGAAACCAATCCAAAGCACTGAGATAAAAGAATCCTCTGACATCTTCTCTGCCTGGGGCTAAGGAGAAGAAAAAATCTTCAATCTTTCAGAAAGGGCTGCTATATTAATTTTGTCCTTATTAATTTTGCTTCTCCATTCTTTTGCTCAAAAAAAACAAAATAAAACAAAAAAGTAGGCTTTATTTTGGAAAAAAATGTATATCGTTGCAAAATATGGGCTATATGGACACATTCAGGTTCATTTAGCCTCAGTTCAATGCAAAATAAAGATCTGGAAGACAAGTTGAAATCTTTGACTTTCTCTTCTGTACCAATGGGAACATAAGGTCCAGCAATGTCTCGGCAAAACCTTGAAGGTTGACTGCATTAAAACAGGAGACCCGATCTCCTGGGATGATCCATTTCTGTAAAATATTGTCATAGCCATGACATTGTTTGGATGTGACAGAAAGGCTTTTCTTCCTTCTATATCAACAGCTACAATAACATATGTTACCCCTCCCTAAAAATTGTGAAAGTGCAAGGCAGATGTGAAGAAAAGAAATCAGCAAGATGGAAAAAATGCTCATGTTTGTAAAAGATCCTTTAAAATAATTATCGTTAAATAGAAACATTTCATAGCAAGTTCTACATAAAAAATAAAAAGAATGATAATAATGATAAATCAGGAAGATACTCTTGCAAGTGAAATTAGTACCTGTAACAGCATGGGATTCTTCCAATTACAAGCTTAATTCAACTTTTCCTGCAATCAGTGGTCATCATAAACTAAAACAGAAATGACTTTTTAATGCAGTGGAACACTTGCGACATATTTTCCTACTTCACCAGCAAGTAGGTCTATAAAACATATTGAAAGAAATTAAACAAGTTTTAAAAAAGAGAGTCAGTTCATAGAGCTCAACTCACTGACATGTCCATTAGAATCATAACAAGCCAAGTCATCCTCCCTGATGTATAACTTTAATAATGGACATTTTCCCCCCCAAAGTCTCTCTGGCATCCTTGTGTTTAGAACGTATCTTTCATAAGCTTACGGAATCATTTCTCTCATCAACTTGGTAGCATGAATTTACATTAGAGCTTGATAGCCAGACTTGGATTTCATGTTTCACATTCAGTCAGTTACAAGAATAAAACTGTTCATTGTGGGGAATAGGGGAAGAAAAAATATGTGAAATTTAAGGAGGATCAAGTGTCTGAAAGACTAAAACTCTGCTACCTTCTGTGCCCCAGAAAGGCAGGAGCTGCAGGCAAGACCAGCTCTACCGCACGGAGATGGCCCATTTCAACTGTCCTGCTCGGAAGCACCTTTCCTATTTCCCAGCAATAAGAGGAATCCTTGGTTTTTTGAAGCCCTCTCATCCTGATTCTTCACTCTGCTTTCTCCTAGAAAGAGTCATCTGGCTTCACTGCCTCCAGGATGGGATGCCCAGTTTTGGTTGCACTGCTAAGAGTCCTTTGGCAATGCATGGGGCTATTCCATGTTGTATGTGAAGTTTTTAATGAAACAAAACAAAATAAACAACAAGTAAAAGCAAGGGCGTGGGAGAGTTAAACATAACTAAATAGCTAAATAGCTTGCTAGAGTTTCTACTTAAAAGTATTCTGCCTTTTATTTTTTTTTCTCTCTCTCCCCTTTCCTAGGTGAACTTTCTATGATTCATTGTTTCCTTGTCCAAAGGACTTTACATAATGGAAAGGTAAATATAACTTTGGTTGGTACAAACCAGCTCTACTGGCCTGGCTTCTAATTTAACTGGCCTGGCTCAGTTTAAAAAGATTAATAGCATTATCTCTCCCAGGTACACTGTGAAAATGAGTGTACTTCAGCAAAAAAACTTCCCAGGCATCTCATTTATCTGCAAGTGGGTAAATAACTAACTATAGATTTAGGCAGGGAATCATGATTTTTAACTTTTTCTCAGGGCCTGTTCATGTTCAGGTCATGTTCAGGCATGTTGAGGCTGAGTAGCACAACTAATTTTTTTAAAAAAGCAGCAGTTGTGCAATTGTTGCCAACCCCTTTTTAGGCAGAACTTTATTGCTATTGCTGTTTCAGATTTGAAGAAAAGAAAGGATGCTCAAAAGCTTTTTTTTTTTTGCTTTTTTTTTTTGCTTTTTTTCCATTTGTGTCTGTCATTCTAGTAGATAATAAACAAAACTTCTGCCTTCTCCTTCCAGACTTTGCTTCATTAAAGCTGGAAGCAATCTTGTTATTGACTTGCTGGAAATAAGGTCAGATTTTTGATGCCGCCATCATACATACAGCAGATAATGGACATGTCAGCCAAAGTTACTCACTAATGTGCCCTTTTCAAAGTTTAGGCCATTGTTTCTCTTTAAGACAGAGGCTTGCTGTATCTGAAGTCCCTGAGAAAAAAATATGTTTATTCATATTAGTCCCAAAACTAAATTAGAATCATGCAATAAAGTTCAAAAGAAAACAAACAAACAAATATAAACTTTCCTAAAAGGTCTCATATTTGCCCAGCTTTATTACTGTGATAGGCAGAGCAGCAAAAGGTGATTAATTATCTCCCATAAATATATCCTCTGTGAGATTGACTGCTGTTCACAGAGTGAATAAACAATAAACATGAATAAAAACAGAAATAATCAAGGAAGTCAAATACATACAAAGGTATATATATACATATACTCACAGATATATAAATCCTCATATACTTCATGAACTACCAGGGTCATCGACATTAAATCTTTTCACAGTATTTCTAGTATCTGAGAGGGAGAAAGTACCATTCATCTTATTTGCTTTTGAGATGGAGAATAGGCCTTAAGTGTTGTTTACATTCACATTTTTATACTATCATCCTCATCCAGAAGACTCTTAGGGAAGTGCCTTGAGGCTTTGACCATGTCATGGTCCCTTTGTTGAAGCAGCTTTGTCTTTCATCCCATTTCATTAACAATCGAGTGAGAAGGCTGAAGGTGGAGCTATGTGATTGAGTGACCACCATCAGTTGCACACACTTGCTTTTCGTAGCTGAGGAGCTCTGAACTCGCTCAATATTTGTCTAGATCTCCAGGTGATCACCTGAGACTTCTGGAGACTTTGTGCACTGGACAGAGAGTTACACGAACTGGCTCTGTATTTTGGTGGACAATGTCAAAGAGAATATGTGGGATGGGAACCTCAAGGGGCTCAAAGGAGGTGACCTATGTCCTTTTCTCCTCTTCAGCTCCTTACAGGTGGGAGAAAATTAGAGAAATAAGTGCACAAGAGAGAAGGAGGCAGGTCAGCATGGCAATTCAGCTGCCCTGTTCACCCAGTGACCATACTGTTCACTGAAGATAGGAAGCAGGGAGGTGACATTAATCAATCTGCCTTCCTTGTTTTGTCTGGACACAATCCAGTGCAAAATGTTCCAGGTGACCCGACTTGAACAGAGGGGTTGGACTAGGTGATCTTGCAGGAGTCCCTGCCAACCTCGACTGTTCTGCAATTCTGCAAAGATGAAGTGTCACAAAAGCTCTGCCTTAAGTAACCTCAGTCTTTGCTTTCCCACCTCAACTTGAACTTGGGAAAGCACCGCAAAACCGCACTTATCACATGCACGTTTCACTCACAGTTTCATTGCTGTGTGCTTTGCTAACCATAGCCCTCTCTGCCTATTTCCAAATATCTGTGTTGCTCAAGGCCTTGGATTGCTCGAGACAATTATCAGCATTCAGAGGGACTGGATCAATCTTGGTGTACATATCTGCATCCAAAGCCTTTCAGATGCCCCTGTGCAACCCTCATAAATCCCTGACCAGCTTTCCGGAGAACTGAATTCACCTTTTCATGGTCCCACTTTGAGAGGACGATAAGACCTGCGAAGAGCTCGGCTGCCCTCTGCGGACTGAAGGAGAGATGGGCCACGGCCTTTAGCAGATAGGCAGCTCCATCTAGTGTCACTTAGGCAAGCGACCAGCGATTTTTGAAATAATCCAGAAATCAAAGGAAATATCAGAGGGAAACACTTCCGCAAGTATCAGTGGATAGCAGCTCCTGAAGATGCGCTCACAGGTGTAGAATGGTGTTTGCTTCTTCAGAAGGCTTGGCACGTTTGTACATTGCAGCCACAGGTCTCTGGGAACTGGAGATGCTGAGTAACTTGCAGAGGATTTTGCTCCTGGGGACTGAGCCTTTCTGAGCTGCAGGACAACCTGTGGTCCTTTGGTGGAGTGCATAGCATGAGAATTGCACGGTTCAGTGCTCAGGTTTTCTCTTGAAGCCCTTCATCTTCACATGTTGAGGGAGTTTTAGCCTTCCTCAATAATTCCAATTGAAACTCCACACATGACTGCTCTTTGACATTGACATTTCTTTGATTCCTTTTCTGAGGTCTCTCAATCACCTGTAGATGTTCTCTGAGGGCATGAGGACACCTAATGATTCAGAACGCAGAGCTAGGCAGAAGATACAGACCTCCCTTTAAAGAAAGAACAATAATTTTAGAGCTTCCACATGATCCCAACAGAAAAAAATAGATACTATTTTTTGGGGAAAAAAAGGCTGGAAATGTGGCTGGAAAATTCCTAACTTTATTTTGATATAGAGTTCTTGGCTGAGCATTGTTTGTAGGTGGGCAGGGGAGGAAGGTAAGCAATTTAGGTTATAGGCAAACTATGCCTTGCCATGGTGATGCCCTGTTTCGGTCCAGTGAAAAAACAACAAATTTCCTCTGTCTTTGGATGTAGTTTCAGATTCTGCTGTAGAATCAAGTCCATAATTTAAAGTACAGTTTTGAGTTTGAGCAAGAAATCGCCCATAGATTGTGTCCCCAGATATTACCTTGTCGGTCTGCTTACCAATGTAGGATTCAAATCCAGAGTGAATACTCATGATAGAAGTCCTACAGCTTATCAAAAAGCCACTGCCCAGATAATGATAAAATCTGATTTTTTTTTTCCATCAGGCTGCTAGTGATTGTTACTCCTCATAAAAGGTCAACATCTAGAGGTTTGTTTATAGGGTTTAACTTTGTCCACTCTTTTTTTCCTTTGTTCTCAGGACTGTCATTAATTAGCAAATGTATTTATGTTCATCCTTTCTTCAGAAAGTTGCACTTGCACCAATGTGACATGTTTATAAATGTGCAAAACATCGTTTCTCCTGGTGATTTGTTCACCTTTTGCTGATGTAACTAATATTTCCTTAAAGGGGTACATAATGGAGATGATTGATATTTTATTGGTTTTAAAATTATTCCATATGATTTTGTTTAGCAAGTGCATGTTAAGCAATCAATCAAAAGTAACTGTTCTTTATATGGACCATCTTTTCTTGCCAAGCTTGCACCTTTCCATGTGCTTGACTTCCTCAGTTCTGCAAGAGCATACAGCATTTACTTTCTTATGCCTCAGAGTATTTGGTCCATACTTTCTCATTCCAATTCTACAAAGATGTGAAGAGATAAACCAGGGTGGTAAATGTAGTAAAGAGGTTCTTTTCTCTGGCTTTACCATCATGATTCATCACTATCTACAACTCTGCCACAATTTTAGTGTAAAAGTTCTCACTAGAAAATACAGATTCAAGTCAGACAAGATTTCCTGCAAATCCATACTGATTTTGCCAAGTTGTTTCAAAGATCAAAAGTAACTTTAAACAATTTTGGAAAGTTAAATTTTCCATTTCAATATTTTTTTAATGCCAGCATGCGCTTCTTCCATCTGTATCTAAGTGGATTGAGATTTTCTATGATTTTTACATAAAAAAACAGAGAATTAAAGAAACCTAAGCAAACTATTTCTGCTCATTCAGATTTTTTTTTAAATCCATAAGCTTTTGCTTGTTAATATGCTTCAAAAACAAAAAATTATAAAGCAAACCAGTCAATCATTTCCATTTACAAGAATTAACAGCAAGCTGAAAAGTCTATTATTTCTCCTCCTCTGCTGCAAAATCTCAGTTTAGTAATTCCCTGACATGCAATCTTTTCCTTTTTATTTTCTTCCTCATCAATAGCTTCTAGATGGAAATTCGTGTGTCAGCTGCCTGTCAGAGGCAAGACCGTTATCTCTGGACAAACAGATCAGACCAAACTGCATCGAGTTCTTAATGAGAGGTGTTGCTGGCCCAGCTGCTGCCAAGTCTCGCAGCAGAAGACACTGCACAGTGAAGATGGAGCAATATCAAGGGTGGATGTATGACCTGCCAGCACACCCAACTTTTTTAAAGGTAGACAGTTAATTTTTGCCTTCCTTTTCCCCACTAAAACTGCAGATCCTCTGCCACGTAATGCTCTTTTGTTGTTGTTGTTGTTGAATTCACCACTACATCTAGAAACCCCCGCAAATAGTCTTAGGGCATATATCACCCTCAGACTCCGTAGGCCACTAAGCACTCTTATACTTAACCAGCACAAAAAAGACCAGTCTTTATGTTGCAGCTTCATGCTTTATGAAATGTCTTTTTAATTATGGTGATTCTATCTTAGTTGCTCTTCCACTGTAATAAGCCTTCCATCGCCAGAGGAGAAAAAGTAATAACAACAAATCCTGCATTAGGAGGAAACATTTCAGTCCTTGATACAAAGCTCACTGCCATCTATTAATTAACGGAGGCCACAGGAGGTGTTTACATTGTTCTCACATTAGAATTGTAGTGGCAAGTGATATTTATATCCACCGTAATGGAAGGTTGCAGAAATAAACCAGTAATCACCTGGTCAAGGAGACCTGAATTAAGGGGGTGATGTTTCCAAGAAAAGATACGAAGGTGTGTTCCTGGGCCAGACCTCAAGCATGTAATCAGTTGTCTTTTCAGGATATAAATGTCTGCCTGTAAAGCAGTGCTAAGAATAAACCAATAATGCACTACAGAAGAGCTTGGGCTATTTAGTACTTTCGCCTTCACTTGCCTCCTGCTTCTCCTTCATTTGATTTGCATGATAGTTTGCAGCTTTACCAGCAAGTGTAAACGGGACTGATGTTTTCTGTTTGCCTAAGAACCCCTCGGAGAAAATTCAGGGCCTGTTAATGGCAAATGTTATGCTAAAACATGACTGTTCAAAGAGCTTCTGTTCAAAAAAGGGATCCAACCTTCCTGCACTGAAATGTTTAAACCAAATTTTTTTTTTCTTTTTTTTTAAAAATAAAGCTTAAACCTTAAAAAATGGTACAGTTCAGAGCAAATTCATACATAGCTGACCATATTTTTTGAGAGTGGCTATTGAAGAAAACTCAGGAAAAGGATAAGAAGGGAGCAACTATGCAGTCACTCTTCCAAGAGTATTTGGCCAAATTCCAAGCATTTGCAACTCAGTGACTTCTGCAAAATATCCTGGGCCAAGGCGGACAGTAGCATTATCATTCTTTACATAAATCTGTCACTTGAAGCACAAGTTCTTAGGCTCATCTAAATGACTGCTGGCCACTTTTAGCCCAAAAAATTGGTAAGCAGCTGCCTGTAAAAGCAGATTTCTGTCAAGGGTAATATGTGGCAAAATCTCAGCCTTTCCTGTTTATGTCATGGGAAGCAACTCTGGTATTTTGGCTGGCCTGGGGGTAAATATTAATTCTTCCTACAGATCAGAGTAAGACCAAAGAATTTTTCTCTGACACTGTTTTAGAGATTTTGTGATGGACTTGCTTTCTATTATCACATTTCACAAATGCATTTCCCTGGAAGAGCAAGAAAAAGTGGGGAAAAAACACCTTCAAAATATCATCAAGTGAATATTACATTTTTATGTTTTACACCAAAAAAAAAATCTATGCCAGCAAACTATAACCTGGGCCTAAGCTAGTCTGATCCAGGACTGAGACATATCATTTGCCTTAAGCTTCCAGTCAAAATTATTTGATTACAGGTTGCAAGAATTATTCACTAGCTTTTGAATAATTAAACAGGAAGAATTAAAATCTTTTAATGAACAATTAAGTAGCAAGATAAAAAGTTCAGTGGACATATATAAATGACAAACTATTGACCTCGTCCAGCTGTAAAAACTAGCTATTATGAATATAAAAGGAATTACTCCTGTTTAAGAGGAACCTGTTTTCAAGACCAACTTTCCTATAGATTCATGATTTATTACAAGTTTTGAAATATTGTTGGAGAAGGCAGAGGAAGGCAATTAAAACTGTCTTTAAAATAAGTGAAATTCGGTGCAAATAAATGAGTTCATACAGCATGAAGTTTGAAAAACTAAAGCCCCATGTTTCCAAAATGTAAGCTTGTCTGTACTGTCCTGTATGTATATAGTGCTTTCTATTACTGCTTTGCTGGGTAAATCAATCCTAATTCTGATTTGGCTTTCAGGTAGTTATGTTGCATGTGAATTTTCTGTAAGAATTATTCAGATAATGCTGTGAGAAGAAAAAAAAAAAACCTTAATTCTCTGAAAATAATTGTGCATTGTACTAACTATAGGACTATCCTTGCAAGAAAACCTTACAGTTGAATTGCACGAAATTTGTAACAGAAAGGAAATGATTTTTGAATCTTTTCCTAACACAGTTTTATTTTGTTATTTGTGATGGCTCCTAGAAAAATAAAAGTAACAACAGGCAAATCCTGCACAAAAACATAGTCAGAAAATGGTGTCTTTGCCATGTACTTTACAATGGAAATAATGTAGTTAGTTTTCTTATCCTTTGAAATTACTAAATCAAGTAAGGGTTGTTTTGTTAGACAGGACTCAGGTAATGTCACCTGCATTACGGAATTAGATCAAATAGCATCCTCCTTCTGCTACTGCTGTTTTCTTAATAAAATATATCCAAGATGGCCAAGTAGCACTAAAAATGGCATACACTTACCCTCGACATATTATGTTGCCGTGCTGCTACTGAGGAGAAATGTTTAATAGCAAAAAAAAAGTAGCAGATAGAACAATAAAATACAGTCTGTTCTTCTGAAATGTTAACTTTGCTCAAAATAGAATCTCACTTAAGCAATGACTACAGCCTTAAATTTGAACCCTTCCCCCCATTATATGCTCCAGATGGTGTTTTGACTTGTTTTGCCAAAAGTTTAAACATTTCTCTCACTTTGAGTCAAACCAAGATTTCTTTTTAATTTTGTTGGAACCATGAGGATGGTAAAAAAAAATGTAATTTCTACACTAAGTTCAAATTATTTAAGCTGTTGCATGATCACAACCTTAGCATGATTAAAAACAAACAAACAAACAAACAAACAAAATCCCTCTTGGTTTCATTGGTCTGTTCCTGAAGGAGGTTTATGGATTTTGCTTCCCACACTTGTGAATCAGAGGGTAAAGAGGTAATTACCTGGTGCCATCATAAATGTGTTAGCATTGAATAAAAGCATAGCACCAAGAATAACGGCATTCTATAGTATTATCACAACAGATTTTTCATAAAGTGATGTTTTGTCACTAATAAATGAACCTGTTCATTAATTATTTGCTGTTATTACTGCTCCTTCTTGCTTTCTTTTATTTGGAAGGATTTTAGTTTTCATCAAATATCTAAGAGGAGATATTTGACAAATCCTTTGACAGTCATAAGATTTTCTTTTATATCCAATCTCTTCGGGGGGAAAATGGTACTAAAAAAAAGGAAAGAAAGTTAGGGAGGGAAAGGGGAATAAGTAAGAGAGGAATAAGTAAAGAATAGTTTTCATAGTAAAAGCTGATATCTTTGTTCCGTTGATATTGGATTCATTCTCATTACTAGGCTATCAGATAGCATTAATGAAACAGTAAACACTTCAGCTCCTAAGTTTGTATGAATTTCTGTTTCTTAAATGTGTGGTGACTTAGATTGAGCAGTTGCTTAGAAGTACTTTTCAAGGTGGCTTCAAGGAAGTATTCACATGGAGGTGTGAAGAAGTATTATCTTGCATATTCCATCTGATATAAATGGAAAACCACAGTGCAACAAAAACAGCCATGAAGAAGATGATGAAGCAATTGGAGCACCTGACATACAAAAAGAGACTGAGAGAGCTTGGATTGTTTAGCTGAGAGAAGAAAAGGCTCAGAGAGATCTCATCAGAGTGTGTAAATACTTGATAGAAGAATGAGAAAAAGTAGAGCCAGACTCTTCTCTGTGGTACTCTGAGAAAGGACAAGAGATGATGGGCATTACAGGAAAATCCATTTAAACATAAGAAAACTATTTTTTCTTTTTTACAATGAAGATAGTCAGTCACTGGAGTAAGTCATGCAAAGAGGCTGTAGAGTCTCCCTCTCTGGAGATATTTACAACACAACTGGACACACTCTTGCCCCCCTGCAAAAAAAGAAAAATCTAGGCCAGATCCTACTTCAGGATGACTACAGCTTTAACCTACCTACAACAAAGTTTCATCTCTAGAGTTTCATCTCTATAAGATTTGATTTTGTCCCATCTAAGGGTTGTGACACAGAAATTCTTAACCAGAATATTTTGCACTCCAAGAAATTGAGTCAACCAATTTCCCTTTGCACACAGCTTGCAGTGCTTGGCTTTGGGCTCATAAAGTTTCCTTCTCAGGAAAATTTTTGGTTCCTGATATGATTTAATTTTTATTTCTTTAATTTTCTTTTCCAAAATGCCAGCTCTCAGAACAATGAGTTTCTAGGGAATAGATCCCATAAAGGATTTCTGTGTGGAATACATTTAATCAGTACAGTCAGGGGCACACAGGATCCAATTGTTTATTTTCAAAGCAAAAATATAAGAAAAAAAAAAGATCAGATTGATGCTTAAGAGTGCCTGATCTTCTCCTTTTAGTATAAAAGAAGCTATATTATGACTAACTAACTAACTCAGCTGTAGACATCTATAGTGTAGAAACTTAAAGGAGAAGGATCTCATACTTTCTAGAATAAGAGATAAATTCCTTAGCTATGGATGGTGGCTGAATAGGTATCAGAGTTTTGCCCTTGCCTCTATTGATATTAGTTATTTTCTGTCATCTGTCTAATAGCAATAATTAGATAAAATCCATGTGTTGACAGACAGTGATGTTGTTCTAAGTGCACAAATCTTGCCTAATCAAAAAGAACAGTACATCATTCTCCTACTAAGTAACAGTCACTTATTCCTTACATTAAAAAATGGCCAGCTCATCACACTCATGCATAAGATGTTTGTGTTCCTTTCTTATACAAAGTCTGAATGTTAATAGTAATAATAATCTTTGTTAAGTGGTTATACATGCAATCAGCAGAAATGCAACAGGCAAGTAACAAAGCAAAAATCCAATGGTCATGTACCCTTAGACATTTTTACATGAGATTAAAGGACCTGTTTTAAATAATGCAAATGAAATTGTTTATATAGGTGTACTGCACCTGGATGATATATACGTGCAAGAAGCTTAGCATTCTAAGGAGAAACACTAGATCAAAACCATGGCAGAATGAAATCAGGTTTAAGTAAGGGAGAGTGTTCTAGTTCGTTCAAGTTGTCTTTGAGAATCGTGTAGTGTGAGAGGTATCTTATTTGATTTCAGAGTGTGATCCATTTGCTCATCCACAGGAATCCAGGGAGATTCACCTAACTAGCCTCCAGCTGCCATGCCTTCAGTGTCCATGTCATCAAAACGACCTGCTTCATATCTGCCATCCTCCTCTGAAAATTTAAAATATACTAAAGAATCTACATTGGCATTAAACATCTATTACTGGGAAACTTAACTGAGCCTTTAGGTGCTTAAAGTCCCACGCTAGTGAATGGGAACCTATTCAGTACAGCCAATGGAGTCTAAAGACCTGTTTAACTGACTAAATCAAGGTATCTGCTTTTAGAAGATTATTTACCTCTTAAGAAAGCTATACACCTAAACACCATCTAGAAACCTGTATGTTGATATTTGGACTTTTTGATTTAAATGGGAGTTCTGATACGAGTTCCCCCTCTCATCTTCCTTCAAAGTTATTCAAAGAGCCAGTATGCTCCAGGAGTCATTTTCTCCTAGCACTATACAGGAGGAATGGATTTCAAGCATGACCATGCTATCTCCTCCTCATAACTGCAAAGCAAGACTAGATGATAGCTTAGACTAGCTTAGAATAGTTTAGACTAGATAGTGACCACTGTGGAACTCACTTCTGCTGCTCACTCGAGCAAACAGACATTCATATGAGATGCCCAAAGCAACATGTGGAATTCCACCCCTAAATTGCACGACCACGTTTGAGTGATCATCCTATGCTATCCGCCTTTAGAAACAGTGCAGAGGAGCAGCCTCTGGGGAATGATTTAGCTCATCCTTTGCAGACATCTAAATTATGTCAGACAAATTGCATTTAGAAGTGTCTGTGACTCTGCAGGTGCCTTGAATAATCATCTCACATTTACATTGTTAATGTCTTGAACTTAGATATCAAGAGCATTACTGTAGAGGTCTAAGATAAGGTAGCTCTCTGAGCTCCTTCTATAGTCAATGGAAAAATAGACATCATCAGAGAGAAATGCCTGGACAAAAGATGTTCTTTTTCTCTGCTGAACATAGGAGGAATTGAGACAACAGGCTTCGACAAGTCGCCTAACTTTAGGTTATTCATGTTTGTCTATCTCCCATTTTGTAGACTCAGCCAATAGGTCATAGGAGCATAATTTTTTTCTTGTCCCCGGGAAAGAATGAGTTTAGTCTTAAAGCCAGATTTAGGTGAATGAAAATCAGTTTTGTTCTACTTATCTTGAAAAAAAAAAAAGAAACAAGAAAAAAGAAAAAAGAAAAAAATGGGTTGAAGCAGCTAGAGGAAAACAAATGAATAATAAAATGCATAAAACTGTTTCTGAGGACAGGAACAGCTGGCTGTCAACTCTTTAGAGACTATCAATAGGAATGAAGATTAGAGTGTGTGTCCCTGGAAAAAGACAAAATTCCCTTAGGCTTGAGAAAATGACTTATCTATTCAACAAATAAGATATAGAAAGACAGATGGGATTATTGACAGATTTTTTTATTAAAATAAAGGAATACTAAAGAGATTAAAGGATTTTATTTTTAAAAGAGTGTAAATAATAGTTTTTTTGCAGATAGATAGATATATGGGGAATATTTTTCAAATTCAAAAAGTGTCTGAGATCCTCGGGATGAAATTAAGTTTACATATTAAAACATGTGGGATGGAACCCATATGAGCCAATAACCTACTTCTATAACAGTTGCTACAAATATAGATGATTAATACCATTTCACATATCTTCAGGAACTCAAGACATTCACATGGATCTTGCAGATACAATAGAAGCTATATTGGTTACCTGAGTTGTCCCCCCTGAGCAAATGGGCAACAGATGCAAATCCCAGAGACTCTTAAGTGGAAGCAGAAGAGGCACTATTCTAATAGAATGATGTACAAGAACATGACTTATCTCTTCCCATACTTTAAGACTCTCATCATAACTATCCATAACACTCACATTGGTGCCATGCTCCCATTTAACATTTTTTTTTGGTTGGTTGATTGGTTGATTATATGTCCCCCAAATCAAAAGCTGTCTGCTGGCTAGGGCCAATATACTGTGCTCTGCTCATTCACTAGTGATGGACACAAATTCAAGTTCCTTTATATACCCAGTTTGGCTTGTGAATCCTCCATCCAGAGCTGGATGTCTAAATAAAGCTGCCCAACACTTCATGGTCATTAGTTGGTCAATGACCCAATGACTAATGACCCAGTGTTGGTCACTAGTTTAAGTTTTGGTAGCTCCTCCTACCTCAGCCATCTGATTTTGTAGTTAGAATGCTCATTCAAACTGGTTTCATCATCAAAAGAAACAATTCCCATCCTTTTAGTCACTCATTTCCATCATCAAGTCACCGTTGTCTTGGGACAGGATAGGTATTTGTAACACTCTGTGGGGAGACAGTCATAGGAACTGATCTGGCTGAAAAAAATCTCATGCTGGAAAAGAAAATCTCTTTTCTGCAGGACTTCTTCCTAAATCTAGTTCACTTCATGGCTGCAGAAACTGCTCAGCCATGACATAAAAGAGGGGAGGAACAGGGAGAATAGGAAAGGATATTGGTACTGCTATTTTTAGCTTCAGTGCAGCCTTTCATGCATACCAAACTGGATCCTACAGTCAGGATGGAGACTTCCTCTTTTTTTTTTTTTTTTTT
>NW_010588659.1:16971-31809 GCF_000705375.1 Tinamus guttatus | reverse complement strand
GGAAATAAAATCTGTCCCTATCTTGAGGATATTTGGTAGGTTTTGTCTTTGCTTTTCCCTTTGTAGCTCTTAGAGTTAGGAACTGATGTTACGTGATGTCTGCATTGTTCAATGGAATCCTAAAAGTTGCTTTAGTGTGGCCAGAACCACCTTATTGACTAGTGAGGGCCTGCAACCATTTCAATCCATTCGAGAAGATGAGAAAGAGTGATAATCCATTTTTTAAAATATATATACATGTATATTTGTTTTAATCTTGATTTTATGATAAAATTACTTTCTGGAGAAGTGTCTGAAGCTGATCTGTACAGATAGGTGATAAAATGAAATTATGGGCTAATGGCAGACAAGCGTACGGAAAAGAGGATTTAAATGGTAATTAAGCTATAGATGTTATCCCACAGATCTCTGCCTTCATCCTCTTCTCTTCTACACAGGTTGTAGAATTGATTTTTTCTCTAGCATGAGCCTGGGCTACTATCTAATTTTAGATCCAAACTCCTTCAATTTGCAAGTCTAAAGTAGAGTACGTCTTGAGATAAAACACCCACATTTCAACATCTTCATCCTGCTGTCCCTGTGTGTTGTACGTGTCTGAACTCCTATTAAAAAAGACAGTAACCTAGTCAATACAGTCAAAGATATGAGAGAGGAATTTATACATATCATTGACATGATTCAGTTGCCTACACATAGATGCAGAGTGCCACTCGATGCCTTTGTATACTTGAAATATCTGCATGGAGTTGGAAAAGACAACACAGGAATTATAGGAGATCTACGCACCCTTGAAGTAAGTGGGGGAATATATAGTGTCTCACCTGATATTAAGTGCCTATTCTGGGGTATCTAAGGTGAGCCCTAGGTCTCCTCTGGCTGTTAAGATTTCCTGTGTTTAACAACACTGGGAGATCGTGGACGATAATGGGATATAATACAGTACCTAAATCAACTTCAAAAGAAAGAGTTCCACTTTTTTTTTTTTTTTTAATCTTCATTAGATGTATTTTTATGTAATTCCTTGGACATGGAAATGTCACTCTCAAACTTCTCAGGCAGTTCAGTGAATCAAAGGGAGGTGAAATGGAAGGAGAATAGAAAATTGATATTTTAAGATATTTGAAGAAATATGTCTTAGTGAGTGTCTTAGCAAAGAAAGAGATCTTATGTCAGCTGGAGAACAGATGCCCTAAGGGTCACTGCTCTACATTTTTCCAGCTGAGGGGAAGCAGATGCCAAAATTCAGGAACTCTGTCTCTGAGAGTCCTTGAGGAATGTGATTCCCAGTGGAAAGCCAGATCCTTTGCAAACCATCTGACCTGGGCCACAAGCACTCTGTGAGCAGAGGGAGAACTGCATCCAGCATCTCTCCTTGCACAGGGAACCCCTGCTTCCAAACACCTGCTCCAAAAAGAACAGCACTCTGTCTTCCTGCATTTTTGGAATTTTTGGAGGAGACTGGAGGACAGCCAGGTGGTTTCACAACCCCCTTGGCTCCTTTGGGCGGGTGGGGGATGCTGAAGCATCTTCTTCCACTGAGCGCGACCGTGGAGGTGTGGGAGGAGAGCGGGAATTGCCGGGTGCCCAGGAGGGGCCCAGGCGTCCGAGAAGGGAGGTGCAAGGCGCTCCTGCGAGGCGGGCCTTGGGCAGGTGGGGGCGGGCTGAGCCTCGGCTTTTTTGGCAGCCTCAGGAGAAGGCAGCGGGAGCAGGGAGGACCCGGCGGCTGCTGCGGAGGATGCGAAGTTTGCGCTGGCTGCTGCCGAGCGCGGGGAAGGATGGAAGGAAGGGGCCGCCCCTGGGGCTGCGGTGCGGAGCAGGGAGGCGTGGACGAGCACATCTGGCTGGTCACAGCTGGACGGTCCTGGCACTGCCCCCCTGCACGGGGCCGGCGGTGCCAGAGGGGCTGCAGGAGCGAGACAACTTTGTTCAGCCCCTGCCAGAGCAGGGTGGGGGGACAGGCAGGTAGAGAGGAAGAAGAAGGAGGGGAAAAAAAAGGAAAGAAAAAAAAAAGAGGAGGAAAAAAAAACTCAAAAAGAAAGAAAATGAAAATGAAAGAAGAAAAGATTTTCGAGTTAGAATTTTGACTCACATCTTTTCTTTTTCATTACATTTTTTTTTATTTTCCAGCCTTTAGATGCTATTGATAAATGCCTTTCCATTCATTAGAATTGCAGTTTTCAATGGGCAGAAAAATATCCCTAAATTTAGTAACTGTAATGCATATTTAGAGGGACAGAAAGAGGTGACTTTTTGCCCTTGTTGCCCTGGGAAATGTAACTTTGCTGAAAAGGGGGGACATCTAGAAGGGAACAAATTCTCCAGATGGACATGGGACATTTTGCTTCTTTGAGAAGACACTGGTGAGAAGGCACTACTTGCTGAAGGTAGCTATCACCAAGCAGGAGCTGTCTTATGTCTGCTATGCAAGAAGGGAGCAGGTGAGATTGTAACATTAAAGATTAAGAGAAGAGGTATCAGCTTAGATAGGCAATTCAAGCCCCACGGCCAGGCTGGGCTGGTCAGCAAAAGCTGGTGTATGTGTATGGATAGGGATATCTTCCCTTTCCCCTAATCTGCAGCTTTAGAGAACTGTATGAAGCCTTCCTATGGGCATGACTCCTGGGGTCTCATTAATTCAAACTTTAGTGATTTCACAGTTAAATGTTTAGTGTAGGCTGGGATTCAGACACTGTCTGTGGGAAACGGGGAGAGGGGCACCTCCAGGGAAGCATTTTGTCTTGTCCTAAGAAAGATGGATGGGAGGAGTGCCCCTCTAGGGCCTGTTTCCCAACATCCATGATAACGAGAGCATAAATGATTACAGAGTAGATTTGATCCCTAGCTTTTAAAAGGTGAAAAGTAGGAGATGTGAATCTGCACATTGCTGGTTTTCTTTTCTCAGTCTTCTCTGAGACTTCTGGATTTCTTCTGTATTTATACAACTTTATTTGCAAGTGATAGGGTATAAATCCTTGCTATATACATCTTGTTATATACAATTATTGTCATGTTAATCCCCTTCTTGCAGGGCAAACTAGTCAGGCTGGAGTCTTATCCTGCTACAAGCAGAGCAACTTTGGCACGTGGACTAGCCTCTTTACAGAGGTGTAGCCACATCCATGCTTAGAGCTGTTTGCAGAGGGGAGCTAACCCATGACACACATCTGTGGGGCCATTTTAACATCTTAGCATGTTGCAGCAGACTGTGTCCATAACAAAGTACTTATCAGATGGGATGATGGAAGCGAATTTCCCACTTTTCAAAATGCATGATCCACTTGGCTTTTAGCATCAAACCACTGCTTACATATGAACTTCAAGTGCATGTCTGGTAAGAGTCAGAGGTCTAAGTGTTTGTGGGTTTAGATGTCTCCAGCTGGACTTGATGAGAAGGTTTGCACTCTGGGTCAGAAAGTCAGGGAGGGCCAGTGACCCACAGCACCTTTGGAGCAAATGTTCCTTCATGTGTAAAGGGATCCTGTCAGAGTGGAGTAAGAACTAGAACACAGATTTTCCAAATAAATCTTTATTCTGATGTGAAAATAAACCAGAAGAGTCATCATGAAAAACTTTTTCCGTGAAATAGGGCACTTTTAACTCCTATCAGCTCCACGGGGAGCTGTATGTTTCAGGATATACTTTGTGTCTTGATGAATAAAGCCCTTGACATCCGAAATTACCATTTGCTTGTAAGTGACAAGAAATTGAGAAGTGGGTGCTGAAATGCATTTTAAAAAAAAAAAAGACATTTCTTGTCTTAAAGAATTTGAAACCCAGGATGGGGAACAAAAGAGACTACGTATTCACTATTTTTCCCACTAAACTGTCGCCTTCTGCAAACATTTAATAGCTTTTCACATTTCTGGGGAAGAAATTCTGTGTAAGTGAAAGAATGGAGGTGGGAATGGAAACATTAATGAGTTGACATCAAGCTATACAGTTGAGTTGCTTTAGCACAGCATTTCTTGTGGTTGTGGACATGTGGATCCAAGTGCATGGAAAGGTGAGGAATCCCCTCCCCACAAAAAAGAAAGAGATGGATACCTAAACTCTTGAGAGAGCTACAGTTGGCTAATCTGCTTTGGATTCCTGCGAGGATTCAGGCCAAGCACAAATGATTATTAAAAATGGCTTGATAGGGGAGCTTATATAGATTGTCTAAAATTATCTATCTAAATTTGAGAGTGTTGTATAAAGCTACTCATTTAGGTTCCTTTAATGCTACTGGGAAGAGGTGGAAGCACCACAAGAAGAATATCTAGGACTTTGGCTGGTTGAGCTTGCAGACAGAGGGCATGAGTTCCAGGTGCCCTGACTTAAATGGCCTGAATCCCCAAATTTAGGCAAAAAAAAAATCTATAAACAAAAAAAAAAGGAGAAAATTATCTTTTGTCTAGAGGAATACTTGTGATAGTGGACAATAATAGTCCTTAGGCTTCAGAGTGGTTTATTTTAATATATTAGTGATAATCAAACATTCTACCAAGTTTGAAGCTAATGCATTTCTTTTCCATTTTTCTCAAGATAAAACTAACTGTATGTGATTTATCAAAAATAAAAAATATTAGTATGCTTGTATCATCATATACAGAATACCTCCGAGTGAATATATGCATTACTATACACAGATACGTATGTATAATATATATGGTTTATTATAAAGCTGTGCAGTGAAATATAATCAGATAAATGCAATCCAATACACAGAAGAGCATTCAAGTGTTACTCTGAAGTCTTAAAAACAATCTTGAAAAGATATTCCTCCAGATAAGACTATAAGGCAATCAGTGTCTCGGCTTCTCTTGTTCTGTAGGTAATCAAGTTAGCGAGAGGAAACAAACACTGAAAATGTCCTCTAGGTAGTCATTTTCAGCCCAAAAGACTCCAGAAATAATCAATTTAACTGACTGAAGAAAAAGACTGGAAATAGGCCCTTACCTTTGGGGTTAAAAGTTTTTGGGTACAAGACTTCAAGTTAAGGGCAGGACTTTCATCGATGCAGTGACTGGTGTCATGTCACCGCCATGGTGACCTCATGTTTTGTGGTCAGTCAGGATCAAGCGTGCTGAACATATGGCAGAAACAAAGTATTTTGTCAAGTGCATTTGAGCAGCAGACTTTTTTGCTATAACACAAATCCTTGTCTGTTTTTTATGGTTTCTTCTAATTTCTGGGCATGCATAATACTACTTCAATCATGTTAGCAGTATCTCAGCATCACTCCTAAGGCACAAAGGGTTGGAAGACCACAGAATCACAGAATGGTTGAGTCTGGAAGGGACCTTTAGAGATCACCTAGTCCAACCCTCCTACTCCAGCAGGGACACCCAGAGCAGGGGCACAGGGTGGCATCCAGGCGGGTTTGAAGATCTCCAGAGAAGGAGACTCCACAGCCTCTCTGGGCAGCCTGTGCCAGGGCTCTGTCACCCTCACAGGAAAGAAGTTCTTCCTCACATGGAGATGGAAGATCTCTGCTGCAGGGATTGCAAAGGTAGTTGCATTGAAATGGACAGGATTTTACAGAGGTCAAGGTGTGACTCAGCACCCTTCAAAGTTGGAGGAAACATTGGCCCTGACTTCGGTGCTCTGCCATGCCCAGTCTCAAAGATTTCTCATTAGCACTTGGCTTTTTCAGAAAGGAGTTAGCAGATGGACAGAGCTAGACTTTATGGAAGATCGTGATGAGACAATTTTCAACAGACAGAAAATTTTCTGAAAAGTTGAGTATTTGTTGACTTGCTCAGTAATTAAACTTTTCAAAAATTTCCAACTTTTCATCCTTTGACATGTCATCAAAATTTCAGTTGGAAGGAAGTATACATTTCAGAGCATATTCAGCAGTTGTTTGAACTGCATCTGTTGGTTCCATGGTCTACTTTGCAGAACTGTCTGAACACACCAGTCTACACCAGAGGAAGGGCAGGGGGTGGAAGATTTTTGGATGGTTTTGGTATGCCTTTCTGTATCCCAGAATATCAGGTGTGATTTAATCCTCCAAGATGGGAGTCAGTGTGGTGTAAATTGCAGACAGCTATGGTTTTGTATACAGGGGAGAAGTAAAATATTCAGCCACCAGAGTCATATCAGAAAAACTGAACTGAGGAAGCGGAGACAGGGAGAACAGGGAGTACAGAGATGGTTTCACAGGAAATCTGAGATGAGATCTGAGAGATGAATGCAAGCTATAGAGACAGGCAAAAAGAGCAGTGACAAATATTCTTGGTAAATGATTTATGCACTCGATTCAGAACCTATTGCTGAGGTTTCTGACTTGCGTCACATTGGAAACTAAATCAGAACACTGGAAAGACCCCTCATGTTCTTGAAAACTTCCCATCTTCCTAGAGAATTCAATCTCGTCTTCTATTTTTGATTAATTTTCAAAAATACTGTGCGTTACCAATTTATTCCTGACTCTTTGATCCCACTGGATTGCTTTTTCAGAAGTGCCTAATATATTAGGTGCCAGCTATAAAACACTTAAGAGGCCCTTGCTTTCAGAGAGCATAGAAAATGCCCCTACTTCTCCCTAAGTGTGCTAATGGATTTTCTAATGAGTGAAGATCTCTCTTTTATGCAACACCTAAATTACAATTCTCCTACCATCACAGCAACATAGGGGGACCATCTTTGGAGGAGCTCTCAGAAGAGACTGCTCTTTACTGAGCTGAACAACAGCATGGGAATGTTTCTAGAGAAAAAAAAAAAATCTATTCCCAGTGCTTGTTAAGTCTGGTACTGTCCAGGCCTGGAAAATGACAATGCAAAGTGCCATGAGCTTTGATTTCACTGTTCATATGTGGGTAAACAGATCAATTAGAACGTTATGGAAGAAATAAACCCAGCAATGTTATGCTTCTTCTAATTAGTAACCGTCCCACTCAGTTCAATATTCTAACTTTATGGATGTTAAGAAAAGGAAAGTGTGCAAGGCCGAAATCTTGCTCTGAAAACTGCTTCGGGTTTTTAGCATGCCCTCTCTTGTTGTAAGTAACTTTTTCATGTTTACTTGTGATTGCTTTGCACCAGACACAATTGTTTCAGCGGTTAACTCTTAGATTTAAGACACCCCTGTGAATTTTGGCTGGTAACTGGTGTTCAAGCCATCAAAAAGACTGCAATGTTGTGGTACTCGGCATTGCAAAGCCCAGTTTCTGGAATGTAGTCTACAATGTTGTGTGAAATTGCTAAATTTTCTGTATAAACCTTGGGGTGAAAGGCTCATAATGTGATTTTCAGCAAGGTCCATTCAAGTTTACTGCTTGGAAGCTGTCTAGCTACCAGCAAATGGTGAGCGAAGGATTATCACTTTAAATGTGCTTCTGGATCAGGTTGGGCTTCCCAGCCCCTCAGATCTCTGCTTTGCTTGGGTTCCTAAATTATCCCTTTCTATGGTCAACAGGAGGAACTCTTTTCCTACGGGAGCTCAATGGTTAGCAAAAGATACCTCTCAATATGCAATACTGAGTCTGCCACATGGAGAAGCAGCAACAAATGCTGGATTACTTTCTAGAAAGGCTACTCCAGGCAGGCTAGAGGGAAAATCTGCGCTATTCTCTCAAGGTACTATGAGATCAATAACAAAACATAAGTAAGCTACAGTCAACAAATCACAAATAATGTTCTGGCCAGAAGGCTTTTCTTTAACTGTAAAATGGTTTAATGTCTTTCCTTTTCTTAAAGCCTGAGGAAAATCAGCAAATTGGAGCATCATTACTGTTTTCCATTTCTTGTATTTGTGTGTCATTTTTTCCTCCCCCATCTCCTTTTTTTTTTTTAATAACAGGATACTGAAGTGTCCATATTTACCCTATGACAAAAACTCAGAGCTCTGCTTGTTTTAGCTACATTCACCTCCCGCTCCAAATCCAGCACCCCAAAAGCGAGCAAAATGTGTGCACTGTGATTAATTGTCAAGCAATCAGTGGTAGCAGCACTGACTACAATCTCAACATTGCTAAGTATAAGCAGCACACGTTCAGAAATCCTAAAATTGTTCCATGTCTTCTCAGAGAGGCAGAACACCACAATGCACTGACTACAGATCTGATCTGCTATGGCAGTTCCTATGTCCCATGTAAAATCAATGTGCAATTGCCCTATAGGAAGGGTACGTCTAATGCTTGCTTGCCCAGGTATATTGTACATGAATTGCAGTGATTTCACACATTTTGGTGGAGCTGTGCTGAGTTATGGTGACAGGAGATGTCGGTTCAGCTGGTGTGGACTTGCTAGCCATCAAGCCTAGGAATATTTCAAATATAGTTTCTCATCAGTAGCAACAAAGTCCAGAAATTATAGAAAGTGAAGAAATCACTTGTTTCCTGTTCAGTGGAATCCATGTTTATAGATTTAAATGGTGAGGGGTTTATATAGCAATCACTTTGTCAATGCTATTTAAGTTGTTTGTTCTGCAGACAGAATGGAAATTGAGCTGTATTTTACAAGACAAAGTGATACATAGGAAACATATTAAAATCTAAAAAATTGCATTTCAGAATTGTGCTACTATAATGGAACAGCAAGAGGTACTGTTTTAAGAGTTACTCATGCTGATTTGAAAAAGGAATTTAAAATTACACACTGGAGGAGAGTAATGCATGAAAAAGCCATATTTTAATTTTCTTTTCATACAGTATCGTTACTCCTTTTTTCTGTTCTAATATTAGGATGTATGAATGATCTCTAGGGTTGCATATTTAAAAGCAGTTTGTCCATGCTACTTTAGAACACATATGTAGGTTTCTAGAAGAATTTCTAAGGTTTTTAAAGATAAAGGTTTTTTTTTTTTTTTTCCCCCCAGGCAGGTATCATTGCAAAATTGCAATGGTCTACATGACTACCAGCAAAGTTTCTGTTGAGACTAAAAGAAGTCCCGGTTGTACTTCTTACTAAAAAAGCTTCTGAAAGCAAATAAATCAACTTCCTGTGACTGAGAAGGCAATATAGCAGGGATGTTATCATCTGTACTGTATTTTCAAAGTCATTAAAGGCTTAGAATGGCCTTCAGTCTTCCTCAGAAATGTGTCAGAAAGCCTTCAATCCATCATTTCAATTAAAATTGCTACCACAGAGCCTCAGGTTTTGCTTTGAATAGCCTAACTTGCAGAGAAGCAAACCCACTGCTCTGTTCCATGTAAGATTCTGTATGTGTAGAAGATTTTTTTACAACCAGTGTATGTATAGGGCAGAATTCATCAGTTCAAACACAGTTTAGTTGCTTTCTAGACCATGAATTGTATTGATTATGGGTGCAGTAGCAGTTGAAGGAGAGGTGGGACACCTTACAGCATCCCAAGTGGTATACACCATCTCAGGGCAAATGAAAGATGTGTTAGATCTCCACTGACTGCAAAGGAAGCCCAGAAAACTAGGTCATATGTAGATGGCTGCAAGCCTCAAAGAAGACTGAGAAACCATTCTGTCAGTCTCAGCAACAAGATATCCCTTCCAGGAGAGTAACTAAATCTTTACTGTCAGACTTATGGATAATTCCTTCCATAGAGAAAAGCTGGTTCTTGAGTGTTCCCAAGAGTAATTAGGAATATTCTGCAAATAGGTACTTCTGAACTCCCAAACTAATTAACTAAAGGAATCTTCTTTATGATTAAATAAATTACTTCCTTTTTATTTGTCTTTTTAAGGGAAGAAATAAAGTGTGTGGTCAGGCTTATGTATGTTTGAGGGACTCAGTGTGACTGTTCCAGCAGCTGATGGACTCATCCAATTTTGTCTCATTGACAAAGAGGTGAAGATCCAATGGTTATGAAATCCATTTAAGTTTTGTGAAAAAGGTAGGTAGAAATGTAAGATGATATACGTTTTAACTTTGAGAGAAGGTGCTGCTTGAGCTCAACTGTTATGATATGCCCAAAATCTGTGAGAATATCCATGCCCATGTGTGCATGTAAATCAATATATGTGCAAGACAACATTCTCATTTTCTCTTTGTCTGTCCTCCTCTGCATATACCCTATTTACAAAAAAAAAAAAAAAAAAAAAATCTTTGTCTGGAGTTTTCACATTCTCAGACCATGAGGTACAAACCTGAAAGAAACACGGATCTGTTCATTGTGATAATCACTGAAGTTCATGGTTTGTTTTGTCCTTTTTTTTTTTTTTTTTCATTGAGGTTGCGGGAATCCACCCAGAATGCAAGATATTCCAACAGGTGATGAAAGAGGAGGCTCTCTGCTTAGAAAAGAATGAATCCATTTCACCTGATTTTAAAGGTAAAAAAACAGACCCAAAAGTGTGGTTCTGATATGAATATATTTCATATGGCTTTGGGGGCACAGTGTGAAGGTAACATTTGTTCTCGAGTGAAGCTTTGATTCCACATTCTTATTTATATGATCTCTGAATAGCTCTTTTGCTTTTACAGGCTGAGGGCTCAAATTATCTAATTTCACATTTCTTTGCAAGCTCAATGCTTAAGTCTGACTAGTAGTCTTCTAGAGTTCCCTCTAATAGTAAATGGAAGAAGATAGGTGACTCTGGAGTCGTCTTCATAGTATTTGCCTTAGGTGCTTATTTTAGATAAGAAATGAATCATTCTCTAGAATCTACTTCAAAATACTCCATCTCAACATTTTCAGAGTTTTTTTTTTTTTTCTAATATGTTGTGGTGGTATTTTGAAATATATTCAGATATAAAATTTAAAAATTAAGATACAAAATTTGAAAATTAGACCAAATATTTCAGAGTGTTTAAAGAAATGATATAATTCCTTTCTACCTTTTTTCTGCTTGAGATAAAAAGACTTTAGCAAATACCTTTTGTCTTTCTCAATACATTAAAAAAAATCATTAGATCTGGGAAAACAATTCATACCATCATTTTGCTTACTGTATTTTTAAAATAGACCAAGACTTTTTAAAAGTCCCAGGTTTGTGGATCAGTTTTCAGGAGCTGCCTATGAGGCACTATAAGAGATTTTTAAAGATTTGCTTCCCAGTAGCTGCAGAGAATCGGAGGTGGAATTCACCTATGTTGCAGACTTTTTAGCCTAAACTAGGCTTAAGCTAGGTGCTAGGTGCAGAGCACTGTGTGATGAGTGCCATCAGTAGAGTCCAAGGTGCAATTCCTCTCATCTTGAAGAAGACATGTAAAAATAGGCCAGTTGAAACAGGCTCTAAAAATGCTTTTTTTTCTCCATTGTCTGGGGGAAAAAAAAAAAAAAAAAAGGCCCGGGTGACTGAATCTGTTGGTATCTGCAATACCAACACTACTTGACACTGCTTGATGCAAACCCTACTGCAGTTGTCTTAATGGAGTCTCAGGTGGTATGTCCCAATCATCAGACTCTTGAATATCTCAGTGGGTGAGATGTTCTTGCTGCCTCTGCACTCTGTGTTTTCCCTGCTATTAACTTTAGCAGCCTCTGGAAATGAAGCCAGATCTGGGACTTAAAGCATCAAGGTACAACTCCCACATAATGTTACCTGATTCTGTTCTTGTTTAACTCCGCAGTCTCAAATAGGTTCGGTTTTGTTTTGTTCTGTTTTGTTTTGCTTTGCCTTTCAGGTCCAGCCCTTTAGAGGTGTTTTAGTCCCTGTAAGAAGGTCCCTTTAGGTATTAAAGTCTCTTAAGAGACTGGGCCACTGCATGGCTTGGTGGGACACCCATTACTTAATTTCAGTCATATTTAAATATTAGCAGCCTAGTTCAGGCTATAATCACCTCGGTTCACGCAGCGAGTGATTCATCCCATCCTCAGAAAGGAGCCGCCAATATATGGGATGAATCATCTTCTAGAAGTCCCTGTCTCTTTCTTCTGATTAAAGTAGGAACATATTTTAGATTAGGTAACATATTATAGGCAATTAAAATTAAGGATAATGAATCTAGGCTCCTGTTTTCCCATCTGGCAATTTGGGGATACCAGGAATTTCATCCTCCCAATGGTGAATGCACTCCTATGGGAGATTCCCAGTACTATCTTTTCGGAAGGCAGAGAGTAACTTTGCGTAGATACAGAAAAGCAATATTACTTCCACATTTCAACTGTGGACAATTTTAGATTTGCCTTGTCATCAGTCACAGAGAAACAAAAAAGAATCGGTGAAACAAAACAACATTCCCAAATGAAACCCATGCACTGTTTTATATCTGCCTTACGACTACATAGAGATTAGTTTCTGCTGCAGCACAGTGCTGTTTTTTATGATTTTGGGCACCTTTACGTACTGATAATTTTTCTGTGTGGCACCCACTCCTACTTACCAGCAAACACTGCATGACCGCGGCTTGAGTCTCAATACGATGCCTCAGTGACAGAGCTGTGATTAACTCTCTCTTCTGAAATCACTTGTTATCAGACTCATAGCTAGTATTGTGCCCTGTCTCATCAACCAGCAGCCTCTGGTTTAGGGCATCTCCTGAATGCAAACCCGTCAGAAATACTCTTGCTGATGCTCATTTCAGAGGATGCTCAGAGATGATCTTTCATGTCAGGGTGAATCTAATCTCTGTGGAAGCCCACTGCAATAAATGAATAAATAAATAGATAAATAAATAAATAAAACACCGTTGATTGTGCGAGATCAAGATTTCAATCTCTTTATTACTTCCTTTAAGCCAGGTGGAATTGATAGACCATCAGCATGGAATTAAGAGGGGAAAGCTGAGTTTTTAAGTCTGATGCTTTTCATTCAGACTCTGAATCCAGTAATGAGAAATCTCAAGTGCTAATGATTATTCTGCATTTTTTATTTTGGTCATTTATGTTCTGTTTTGATGACGGAAAGAGCTCCAGTTGATTTGACTTTCAGATTTTGTCTGCTTTAATTTTCTGTGCGTTGTCTCATAAGAGAAGGTGGGAGAATGCTTAGCGGGTATGTGAGAGATGATGCATTCAAGAAAAAGAGGAAAACAATGCAATTCTTCATTTACAGAGCTGCAGGTGCTGTTGTGACTCTTCATGCAAGTTAGTGGGAAAGACATAAAAAAATCTTGCTACAGAAAATCAGCGGTGTAATATTCTGTATCAGTTTTCTTATTTAGAGTTGTTGGGTTCTTTTCTTGTTTGTTTTTCAGGATGCTCCAGAGACTGGGATGGTCTAAGTTGCTGGCCAAGAGCCACTTTTGGGGAAATGGTTAAAGTTCCCTGTCCAGGATTTTTTGAAGAAATCACCAATATCCATGGCAAGATTTTTTTTTTCATCTGTAGATATTTTGAAATAAATTATTATAGATGAAGGTTCACCAATACATGTATTTTCATGGCTCATCATGCTACCTTAAGCCAGCCAATATACTGACAGGCACTTGAGCTTATGGTCAATGCAAGGCGGGCACTCTTTTGTTGTGTTTATGTTGCATGAAATTATCTAGACTCTTTGGTGGACTAAAAAAAAAAAAAAGTGTAATAACACTAGGTTACTGTGGTTTAAAACTGCATATTTGTACATCGTAGAATCACTGACTTAGGCAGCCATAGAATAGTACTAGAAGGGATGGCATTGGAGCCCATCTAGCCCTACCATCTAATCAGAGTAGAGTCATAATAGCTAGAGCTAACTTCAAAGCTAGATCAAGTAGCTCAGGGCTTTGTCCACGGGCACAAACTATGTTGCAGCTGCATAATAAATTGCCTAATTTAGTTTACTCCGTATGAAGACTGAATGCACAGAATGAATATTCTATAAGAAATATAGATGCTCCTTTACATCTTGAAAGGAATGGGAACAACTGTCTCAACTTCTCACATGATTGGTATATAGAATAATACTAATTTTCCAAAGCTAATCTTGCTGAGTATGACTAGACATGTAAGTATCTAACTTAAGAACTGACAAAGGAATAGAAATATGTTGTTTCTTGTCAACAATTAAATGAAAAAAAAATCCACAGCTCATTCTCTAATATATTTTACCACTGAAGGCACCCTTCAAAGAAACTGTACAGAGGAGGCATATTGGTCAGAACCATTCCCACCTTACACCGTTGCATGTGGTTTCGATGAAGGTTCCAGTAAAGGGCCTGAGGATCAGGTGAGTTTTTGATGTCCTGTTTTGGGGCATGTCCAGGCATCCTGTCTTGAATGTGCTGAGCAGCTGCATGCTCCCTCATATCTAAGTGCATCGGAATTCAGCTATTGTCCTTCTTCAGCACTAAGGTTCAAACTTTTAGGTGCATTGAGAGTCTGTTTAACCAACGAGACTAAGTGCAAAACACAGAGCAAGCAGGTAGCAGGAGCACTTTTCATCAGTTCTCTCCTGTTGGTGTCACTCAACAGTGCTTAGGTTGCTTGTTCAGTCTAAGACCTTGGTTCATTGACAGAGAGGAATTAAATCTATATTACAAAACTTCTAAGGAAGCTCTACAAATCTGCAGGATTTTTTTCAAAGAACAGTCCTTTGAATCTCTCCAACCCCTCCCATTGATTTTTTTTTCAGTTTTCCAAGAGTCATAGAAAAATATATCTATACTTTTATAACACAGTGGTCAGGGCACTTATTTATTTAAAAAGGAATTCTAGGATGCCACTGGGTATTTCTACACTTGAAATCAGTCATTTGGAGGAGCAGGAACAAACTCCTACTTCTCCATGTCTAGAGAGCATCATTAACTGCTCCATTAGACTCCAGCAGCGCTCCTTTTTCACTCGCATCTTCATACAATTTAAATTTCTGCCTTCCTCAACATCACCGAAGGCCTCAGGAAGGAAAAAACCTCATTAAAATCCACAAGGCCAAGTGTAAGGTCCTGCACCTGGGGAGGAATAACCCCAGACACCAGTACAGGCTGGGGACCGACCTTCTGGAGAGCAGCTCTGCGGAGAGGGACCTGGGTGTCATGGTGGACGACAAGTTGACCATGAGGCAGCAGTGTGC
>NW_010588659.1:0-16703 GCF_000705375.1 Tinamus guttatus | reverse complement strand
CACATGAACTTAAGGAAAAATTTCTTAACAGTGAGGGTGACAGAGCACTGGAACAGGCTGCCCAGAGAGGTTGTGGAGTCTCCTTCTCTGGAGATCTTCAAAACCCCCTTGGACACAGTCCTGTGTCACGTGCTCTAGGTGACCCTGCGTGTGCAGAGGGGTTGGACTAGATGATCTCTAGAGGTCTCTTCCAACCTTAAACATTCTATGAATTCTATGAATACTTTATACTGCACTGGTGGAGTTAGTGTCTGAGTGGTAACCTCTGTCTCACAGTTGATAGAGTTGTGCTTGCTGCCTCTGCCTCTGGTTCAGATGTTTGCTAAACGGGGTAGTTTCAGTACATGGGAATAAGAGTGTCTCCATACCCTCCTCTCCACTCTGTATTCATTAGATTAAGACACTGACCATTGGGATATCATGACTCCTTTCTCCTCTTCTTGTGGTATTTGGATAGGAGAAACTGACTTCCCCTACTCTGTGAATGAAAAATCTAACTTATATAACTCCCTGTGGTATCTGGAATTCATAGTTGAAGAAGGTGATTTGCTGCAGACCAAAGCAAGGCATGTAAAGCTGGAGAGTTTTGTAATTTGACAGACATCCTTCCATTCAACATCTAATCCTCTTGGGCCAATTGATACCAAGCACTATTAGAAGATAGATTTTGCCTTTCCATTACAGCTGCCCTATCATGTCAGACTTGACCTTAAACTTTTGCTGAAGCCCTCAGTGGATTGCCTATACTATCTAGATATCACTGATATGCAGTCTTTTATTTGGACTAAACCATTTGTTTCTCCAAGCAGGAAAGCACAAGTGCAAAAGTTCAAGTATATAATTGTTTAGGAAATGTAGACACAATTGTCTTAATTGATTTAGCTCCATGAATCTAGAAATCTGACTACAGCTTTAGTAAGCAGTACATGCTCAATTCTCCACCTGTAAAATGAGAGTATTTGCAACTCTTTACCCTCCAGGGAAGCTTTAAAGGCAAATGCATTAAACAGCTCCGGACCATTTCTGGAAACTGCACAACCACTTCAGAAGCGATACAAGGCTCTCCAGGTGCTGTATATTCCAGCACAGCATGTTCTCCAGCCCTGCGGCCAGCTGGCATGCAGGACTGTCATCCACCTAGCTAAACTCCCTTACTCTGCAGATGAGGACAGTGTTCTCCATGCTGTGTAGCAGTTCCTGGTTCACATTAGTCAGTAACTTGTGCACAGAGATAGTATTACTCCACGGCCAAGGCTGAAATCAAGCAAGGGACTGCATGAACCTTTAACAATTGTGGAAGTTTTCATGGCAAAACTCCTATCTGCACTATAGTTGTGTTGTTATCCCACATATATCCATGGGGTATATCATGGATATAAAATACAAAAGGCATCCAGATGTTTCCTTCTTCAAATGAACAATGTATTTTCTATCTTGCACCTTTGTTTTATAAATACTGTATAAAACACCAGGAGTAATTCAAAAACACTAGGATGATTCTTAGGTTGTCAGGGTTACCTGATTTATTTATGGGTCTACTTAAAATTGCTAATGGTTGTCTCAATGTAGAGTTGCTGCTTTTTGCATAAACAGAGATTGGATCAATTAGAGAACAAATTGTCCATTGCATTTACAAGGAGAAAATTTGCCTGGATTCAGAGAATTTGGTTTCCTGGGATTTTGAATAACTAGGTGACCTTCTAGTGAAATAGAATAAAATTTGCATAGCTGAAGTTATATAAACATGCTTCATTTTCCTTGGGATACAAGAAATTTCAATGCCCCCCAAAAAAAAGAGGAATTATGAAAAAATTTCTGTATTGAAGTATGAAGCTACTGTGTTTGTACAAGGCATTAAAGATAGAGAGGTTTTTATCTTGGTCTTAACATTTCCATGTTGTGAAATGACTTCTTCGCAGTGTCTTACTTTTCTCACCTGCAAAATGCAAGTTTTATTTCTCTACTAGCTATTGCAGCTCAGCTATTTGTCTTTATGAAAAACAACACTTTTCAATTCAATGGGAACCATCCTTTTGTCCTGAATAGAGTATAATCTGGCCCTGTTCCACAAGTTACTGCTTCACACATCACCCATTTGAAGTCTTCTGTGCTCAAGAGTCCTTATACACCTATTGGGGGAAAAGTAGTTACTTACAAAGTTAGTACTTTGCTTTTAGATGTACTTAAAGAAGTCACTGCCTCAGCTTGTGCAGTATTCAAAAAATGAGATATGTAAGTGATGAAGGGAAAAACCTTGAGGCATATCTCAAGTACCCAAAGCAGCGCAAGGTGATGGGAATGCCAAATTAAGGGAAGGCTCATCTTAGTCAAATAAGCACACCAGAATGCATGCTGCATAACCACCAGCACTGTTTTTTGTTTTCTCTTTCTCATAGAAATCATATTATTCTGCATTTTGGCGTGTCTACACTGCTGGCTATGCAGCATCAGTGACTTCACTCATTACAGCTCTAATTGTCTTTGCTGCCTTCAGGTAAAAATTTGGTCTCTTTTCAGGATGTCTCAAGACAGCCTTATACTTACTCCTTTCAGGTCTTCTGTGTTTTTGTTTTTGAATTATTTCCAAAACCTTTGGAAACATTAAATTCTGTTGATAGCAATGGGTTGTTCTCTGCTCACTTTCTAGCATTCCCTTGCAGATGCTCAAACAATAAAGCTCACCAGGCAATCTGTCCATGCAATATAAATACCTCAGGCTGTTATCACCATTAACATAAGGTAACTTAACATAAGACACGCTGCAGAAACTCGGTATGTCTCAAGTCTTGAACCTGCAGTTCCATGGACCCTGGACATACCTTTATCTACCTAAACCTTGAAGGAGATGGACAGTGCAGAAGGTCTAGACAGGGAAGTCTAGGAAAAGGCAGATATTCGCATGGAACTGAGACCCATTCAATGCTCAGTTCTCCTCTATCCAGAAAGGCCCTGAAGAACCTGATACAGTTTTTGTTTGTTTGTTTGTTTTATTATAAAATTTATATTTAGGATAATTAAAAGGTGTTATTGCAATACAGCCTAAGAGACCCAAGGCTTCTCCTTGCTGATGATAACTCCTTCAATTGCTTCAAGGAGAACTATACAAGTCTTTTTATTTATTTACTTATTTATTAGCCTAAACAGATCAAGATTGCTCTGATCCCTTGTTTCTAGCTCCCTTTCAAGTAGTGATAGATCATATATTTGCTTTTGAAAGTTTGAAGTCACTGTATATTCCCACTTGGGTTTTTCTGAAACCACAAGAAATTTCTCCTGAAGAACAATTTTTCTTTTTTTCTTTTTTTTTTATTTTTATTTTTACCCATGTCAGAAAATTCCACTGTACACGGAATTACATCCATATGCACCTGTTTGTATCCTTTATCCTGAGAGCAATTGCTGTTTTCACCAAAGATGCTGTTTTGTTTGCCGATGAAACCATGGACCACTGCCAAATGTCAACGGTATTAATCTGCTCCTCTCTTTCTTTGATTTAATGTTTAACATTTGTTGTGAAGGAAATATGAAAATTTCTTTATCACAATCTTTTTTTTTAGCTTGCAAGAACTGAAATCATAATATAAATAACCCATACAATAAGCTACACAAACCAACCTATGGGTACATTTAACTCTGGTATATGAGGTACAGCTCTGTTGACTCTAGTGGAGCTATATCCACTTTTACCACTAAAAAATTTAACCTGTAATGGAGTGCCAGGCTTTCCCTTTCAAAATAATGAAGTCAGCTGAAATAATGCAATATCAAACTTATTGAAACCTTATGTTTCTTCTTTCATTTTTATGTAGCAAGAATGAATTTTGCTTACACTTGTAAGAGAACAAAAAAAAAAAAGAGGAAAAGCAAATCCTTAGCCGATGAAAACCAATGAAAGAAGATGTGATGTTTTGTTCTTCCTCCCCATTTCCAGGTTACTTGTAAGGCTGCTCTGGCATTCTTTCAGTTCAGCATTTTAGCCAACTTCTTCTGGCTTCTGATAGAAGGCATATACCTGCAAACACTGCTTTTGCTGACCTTTGTTTCTGATAAGCAGTATGTATGGTGGTTCATATTTGCTGGCTGGGGTTAGTATTCTTTTCCTTTCTGTGTTGTTTAGTGTTTCCATTCACTTTAGAACTAGATAAAGTATTTGTTCTGAAGGGATTTCTTTCAGTGCTGTAGTGCCACATCAAAACCACAGTGTAATTCTGCCTTTCTTTTTATTTTCTTAAGCATTTCATATTTTTAAGCTTTGAAGGAGAGATTATAATGGATTTCGAGAAGCACAGTGTGTCTGCTTGAAAAATTGCAGCATTCATCCTTGTGGCTGGCATTATTTTCATGCAGCTACTGTCATTCAAAAGTCATCTAATCTAAACTCTCAATCCCAGTTTCTCCTGTAGTCAGTAGAGTTAGGTAGGCACACCATGGTAGTAATTAATCCAGTTCTCAAACATATGACTAATGTGGCTGCATGTGGACACATGTATTCTTCCTCCACTGACTAAAGAAGTTTAGGTGATTTAAAGTTGTCATTTTGCTTTTAGTAGTCAAAATTCCATATATTTATTTTAGTTTGAGTGAATTCAGGTACAGGAAGCAAAAAATATATATATAGTTTTTGCATAAATCTGACTTTAAAGTATCTTTTGGATTTATATAGCAATTAAAATGGTCAGAATTGTCAAATTGTCAGAGTAAACACACACAAAAATAGTAGAAAAATAGTATTTATTCCACTGCAGAGATTTTTTTATTGTAGCTCTAGATGTTCTTATACATCACCTTGATCATTCTATAGACCGGACACCCAAAAAGAGTGGATACATGACGTTTTTGGCTTAGGGTTGAAAGCCAAATTCTTCTGAGATGAACGAAAATTTTGTCTTCGTCTTCAGATTTTTAAATTTGACTTAGGTATCTAAATTAAAAAAAAAAAAAAGATGGATTTTCAAAAGGGGCTTTTATTTTAGAGCTATGCCAATTCCGACTGCCTGTAATGAGAGGCTTAGGACTTGGTTAATCACAACTAAGTTCACATAATAAAGAAAACACCTCAGTTTAAGAATGTAGTAGTCCTCATCTCCTTCAATAGCTCTTCTATAGAGGGCTGTGTGCTGGCCATAATTCACGGGACAATATAGCTCTAGTTAAATAGGTGATCCCTCAAACTTTACAAGTACTCATAATTCCTATGCAAACCTTCCACTAATACTCAGATGTTGTTTTCAAAAATGTAGTTCCAAAGTATCTCCCTATTCTCCCTTATTTTTATTTAATTCTTCTGGGCGGGCATAAAGTCATTGCAAGATTGTCTGGTACATTGCCTGGATTCTAACGTGTTTGTGCTGTGAAGATTATTACAATAAAGTTTCCATGGGTTATGGTAAGCAAAAAAATATTAAATTCTGTTCCATGTTGATTTGTCCAGGAGCTCCCACTCTGGTGGTATCTGCTTGGGTCCTCACAAGAATCCATCACCAGAACACAGGGTGAGTTACAGTTTGGGTAAGGAATGTGAAGGCAGCCTTTTTTGTATTGCCTTTTGATTTGCTAGCACTGAAACATTAGAGATTAACAGCAGATAAGCAGAAACATACCCCCCTCCCCCAAATTGTATCTCTAATATTTACATTTTGAAAGAAAATACATGAGAAAACAACTTGCAGTGTTCTGATTTTGATATATATAGGGACACTACTAAAGCCTGTGAATGCCATTGCAAGCATGAATATTGTGTTTATTTTCTTAACAGTCAGAACTTGCAAAAGCTGTTTTTTTTTTTTTTTTAATCACTGCTTCTCTTTAAAAACAGCTATAAAATTCTCATCTTAATCTCTTCAAATTTCTCCACAACAACCTTATATTGTTTTGGTAGGCAGTTCATTCTTTTGATTCCATTCAGTTCTTCCAGTCTGTTTTATATCTTTTAATATGTGAGCCAGGTATAAAGTGGAAGCTCACTTACTAAGAGGAGATACCCTGAGGGCTTTTAGATCATTTATATGGATGATCAATTGGAAGAGATGCTGTTTCATACCTACCTGCTCAGGAGGCTGGATGATCATGACGTAGAAACGGAAAGACCTGTAGTCCACCCCCTTTGGCATATCCTGTTTCCCTTTCTTTATATTACTTCACTTTCAGCAGCAGATCAGTTCTCCATTTTAATCGTTCATAAATGGACTCTTTCCACATCCCTTCTCTAATCCAGAAAAGATCGAAGAAGATTTTAATTCTTGTCCTGTTCTGCTACTCCTCTTTCAAGAGAATAAATAAATAAATAAAAGGGGGAAGGGAGGGGAAGGAAAAAAAAAAAAAAAGAAGCCAGATAATGGGCAAATTTGTTGAATCAGTAGTGGAATAATATAGCACAGGATACTTAATTGTGAAGAGACTTCAGCAAAAGAACAAAAGATGGAGAGAATGAGCAAGAGTTCAGAGACAAGTTCTCACAGGCTTAAAGAAGGGACTGAAGACTTTAGTGTCTGAACTTTAGGTGCTCTTCCAGCAAAGTGCCTAACTGTAGCCTGCAAATAAGAAATGGGATTCTAATCACACTATAATGTAGGGGTTATACTCATAGACATAGTATCTATACTCATAGATACTGCGTCTATCTATAGTTACTCATAGGCAGGTAGTTTGAGACTCACCTAAGATGCTCAAGACATGTGACTAATGCACAGTTTCTGTGAGCTTGTGCCCTTCTGTAGCAGTAGATGAAAAACGGGTGGGATGAACTAGAGTTTAGCCAATGCCTTCTGATGGCTATGTGTGAAAAACCAAAGTGAGTCCTAGATGTCTGTATTTGATCTAGTCATCATGCCCTGCCTTTCTGGTTCATAGAAAGAAATAGGATTTCTTAGGGCATTGTTTTTCTTATAGATTTTAGATGTCCACTTTAAGATGACATGCAAGATATTACAGGCTTCTCTGCTGTGTTATCTACTTTGACCGCAAAGAAAATTAATGGTTTTCACTTGATGATCTTGAAGGTCTTTTCCTTCCATTATGATTCTGTTTTTTTATGAAATGTAGGCAGTCAACTGAAAGAAGGAAAAAATGGAATGTTAAAATAGTGTTAAATGTGCAAACAGCCAGAGGGACCAAAAGCCCTATCTGCCCTCTCTCTTCATGGTACCCTTACTAGGGGTTTGGACTTCTCTTACCTCCTACCTTACAAACCATAAAACGTTGCATTCCTGGCTGCACAGTAGCCCAATCTCTGACCTGTACCCTGTAAAATAATCACCTTTTCAGTAGGAGAGTAGGAAGGAAGCCTGAAAATACAACAATGTATGCTGTGACGTGGCTTTGGTTTCTCAGCCCTTGCCTCTTGATGAATATTTCTCCTTTTAACTGGATTGTACAGAAACGTTTTGGGGAGGTATGGGGGTAGGAGGACTGGGAGAAGCTTTGAAAACTTAATGTCAATCATTTTCCTATCCTGAGACAGAAACAGTTTCATATGTTGCAAAAAGATTACTTGGGAGAGAGAACTTGACTGTCTTTGTTTGCTTTTTCAGATGTTGGGATGATGATGAAAATGGATTAGTGCTATGGATCATCAAAGGCCCCATTCTGCTAACCGTATTAGTATGTTTTGGCATGTTATCTTGAGCATTTTTGAAATTATAAAGCTAAATACGTGTCTCTTTCCCGTATAGTGGGGAAAATAATATATATTTTCATGTGCTATGTTTGATTTGTTTTGCATTGTAAAAGGCTGGAAACTATTGTACAGCTTCCTCCTCCTGAACCGCCCCTCTCTGCCCTTTACACTTTAAATCACAGTCTGAAGGGCAAATCATATGTTTTTATTGATCAAATATTTGTATATAACTGGTTTTGATGGGGAAAAATAATCATATTTTGAATGCTGTTGACATGATCTGAGGTCAGATCTTCACTGATTTGTATTAGTGCAATTCCTGTGACTGTGTTTTTTAATACAATTTGTTCCAGCTGAGGATGTGTTCTCGTGTTGTAACAGTTTTACAGGTCTTGTCTTGTCTTTTCAGATTAACTTTATTATATTTATTAATGTGATCAGAATTCTAGTCCATAAATTGAAATCTCAAGAGGGAGGAGGAAGCCATTCAAGCCACTTTGTGTAAGTATTGCTGGGTCTCTTGATGACCTGTTTTAGCTGCTCTAAGAGATGTTTTATGGGAATGAGCACAAAATGTTCTCATCCACACTAGTGGAAAGAGAAGTTCCCAGAAAAGTAAAAAATAGACTTCCCTTTTCATCCTAGGTAGCACACACCTTTTTTTTTTTTTTTTCTTCTTGGGAGAAGCAGAAGAGGGAGGGAAAAAGAGGGAAAATCAGAAGTCTAATTAAATATTAAGGCTCCACATGACCCAGTTTGGAAAACTAAATGGTAGGTGTATTCAAGCAATGTATACATCCTGCTTTCAGACCTTTCCAAACAAATGGCTACAAAAAGATAGACACAGATGTTCTAAATTCTTAGCCGTAGCATGATGCCGATAGTCTGATAACTGAATCTAGTCCTTGCTGTTTGCTGTTTCCAGCACATTCAATGTGATCGTTAACAGAGTCAGAGGACTCTAGTGAAAAATTTCACTTTTAGTAAGACATCCATGAATGCCTGTTAGTCATGATACAGACTACAGGAATATTGCGACCATCTGGAGTGACCTGAAGACCAAGCCTAGGACATCTTAAATGGTGCTGAAACCCATGTCTAGTCCCATGGATGGTTAAAAGTTGGGTAGTCATGGACAGATGTTGAAGCTTAGACACTTAGATACCTCACTCTGACTGAAATTATTCTCAGAAGGACAAATCAGAGCACTTAGCTGGCTGTCTCCACATTTACATATTTAGCAGGGGGTAGAATCACTGAAGATATTTGTTATTTATCTTTGTTCATGAGATGTTGACAGCAGAAGTGGCAGAAAGTAATTTTTCTTTGAACACAGTTGCCTGTACTCTGAAGTTGACCCTCTATAGCATATTGCTATCACTAATTACATGCTGCTAACAGCGCCTTGTTATTCTGTTCTTGTTTTCCCAGGAGACTTGCTAAATCCACATTACTCTTGATCCCTCTCTTTGGAGTGCATTATATTGTATTTGCATTTTTCCCAGAAAGCACTGGTCTGGAAGCTCGACTTTATATTGAGCTGGGCTTGGGTTCCTTTCAGGTAAGCTGGACAAAAATTTATCAGTCTTAAGGGGCTTGGACTGAAACACTGCACTGAGCAGTTTTATATTTCACACTAGATATTAGATCAGGTGTTAATAACATGCTTAAATTCAACACACACATTCATCTTACTCTTTCACAAGATCTTTCTCTTATTTGCTTCCTTCTCATTATTATTTAAAGTCTCATCCTACTTATAAGTTCTGACTCAGACAGCCTATTACTAATCACAAAAGAATACATCTACCTTATTGAACAGTAATGATTGGGTGCCTTACACGATGCCATGAAGACAAAGATGTGGATTAAAGTGAGCTGATTGAAAGTAATTCTGGACAAAATAAAAGCAGACATAAGAGGAATGGAGAAATAATTATAATCCTTCAGCTGTTAGGAGTTCCTAATTTTTTTGTTGCTGTTTTTTGTTTCTCTTTCTTTTATCACTGTTCAGAGCAGTATCTCGGATTTGGGAGGGCCAGAGGCCATTCCCTGGGCACAAGTTGCAACAAATAGCTAAGGTCTTTTTCCTTCTCCTTTTCCCTTTACCTTGCAACAATATCCATGTTCATACATGTTGAAAATGAACCCTTTTCCCTGCTTACCTCTCAGACATGATTGGACACTGTATTGGCCTGAGCCAAAGCTCTACCATAGACCATGCTCGTGCAACATGAAGAATCGTGGGCCAGTGCTCAGGGCTGAGTCTTGTTCAGTTTTCTAACACATACAACAGAGATGCAGTGATAGACGGTGGAATATGCTGCAGCCTAGCACTGTCCAGTAATTGCCCACAGTCTATGAAGTAATTTGCATCTGGGCTGGTTAACACTCTCCCTGATGGTAATTCTGGATGTAAAAACCAAATAACATTCCCAATAGATTCTCTGAACACAGATAGTCTCTTTTAAATGAAAAAGGATAATTTAGCATTAAAGATGCAATCCAACAACAGGCCCACAACCACTAGTCTAGAATAAGATAGAGGGCATTACTTCTATACCTAAAGAAGAGGATATGGTAAACAATGAGTTAAAGACAAATATCTCCATAAGAGAACAGAAGTATATACAACCAGCCCATGGAGGACAAGTTTCATCCACATGTTGAAACCCAATAAGTCGTGCTGCATCACCTAAATCCCACTGGAGCAGAAGTTAGATACATATATATATAAATACTTATATATATTTAGAAATATACATGTGTGTGTATGTATACAAATACACACATATGTATATGTGTTCACACACATCTATGCATTTGCTGTGTTAAACAAATTATGAACGAAAGCTAATGTCTGCCCCTGATTCTCTGTTTCAAATTCTGACTTCCGAATTTTTTTTCTCCCTTCCCCTCCCTATCCTAGGGCTTTGTTGTTGCTCTCCTGTATTGCTTCTCAAATGCAGAGGTGAGTGTCAAGTGCATCAAAACCTTTGAAACTTCCTTTGTTTTTCCTTTTTCTTTTTTTTTCTTTTTTCTTTTTGTGTGAGTGTGTGCTTTGATGTGCTCCAGAAAGCATGAAATACACATCTCCTTTTTTATTTTTTTTTTCTCCAGTACCTTTTCTGACTTTATCTATATTAATATAATTCCAACCAGAGGGCAAAAAATAAACTTTGAATCGGTGACCCTTTACAAGGGGTTGCTGACTTAGCTATCAAGGGATGTTCTTTCTGCTTTATGTCTGATAGGTATCATCATGATGTCTCAATAGAAATCTTTACCAGTCTGTGCTTTCTTTCCTTTTATTGTTTCGTAGCAAGTTTCTATCCTTTGCCTTTCTGTTTCCTTTTCCTTTCTTCTCCCAGGCAGCTTGTGTTTTTAGTAGTCTTGTCATAAATTCTTCTCTTTCTAGTTTTTGTGACATTATTAAAGCTCTCAGATAAAGTCCCTACAGTACATTTTAGGGTACCTACCATTTTAAAAACTAAAAGCTTCCTTTGAAAAGGAGGAGAGTTATCTGGATTTCCACGTGTAAACACTGTATGGATAGCCAGAATTTGTTTGCACTTTCTCCAAAAGAGCAGAATTAAACAAATGCCAAGAGAAGACAGAAAAACCCCATCATGAAGTGATTCATCTCAGCCTCAGAAAGTGCATAGGTTAGTTGGGAGGAACGAGACCTGAAGATGTTTCTCACTCCATTGGCTGTAGTGTGTGCTTAGGTGACTAGCTTAAAGCGGACACCTCTCAGAGGGAGTCTAAAAGTAACGAGAAGAATCCTATCCAAGGATGAGTGATGGCTAAAATACATTTGTTACTTAGAAAAATAACTCACAATGGCTATTTTAATGTTCCTCCCATGCCAATATCTTAAAGAGTGCCTCCAGGATTAAATGTAAATATAGGATGCTATACATTCCAGCTGTCTGTTGTCTGCATAGACTCCATGCCATCAGCTTTTAAATTGCTTGAACATCATGTCTGGCATCATGCTAATCTAGTGAGTGTTAGAAAAGGGACAAGTGATCTCCGGCCAAGGTCAAGTGGTATCGATTAGTTTATGCCCATGCTTAAGAAGAACTACTTCTAAAGCAGGTTGGCCAATCCTTGCAGCTTGCCCCTGGATCTTCCCTGGGTCTCATATGGTTCCTTGAAGTCTTAAAACATATTATCTTCCGTGTGTGTTCTTCAGTTTTAAGTAGATATAACAATATGAGAGACTGTACTGCTGGCAGGAATATGGTGTTTGTATGGGATTAAATTGTGAGCTGGTATTCTGTATCTTGCTTTGTGGGATGAAGCATATAGGAACGTTGAAGGGTCCTGAGCTCATTGGGATACTGCAGCAATGGTTTAACAGAGGAAGGCTATATTAATGCCAACCAGGGAAGCCAGTAGCTATGTGGTTATAAGCATTTGCCATTTGGGGCGGCAGAAGCTACGTTCCCCTAGTCCACTCAATCTGTCCCTAAAAGTGCCAACAGTGGTTCTGGGACCTCCTCACCATGGTTCTTCACCCTAAATATCACTTGACCAATATCTTTTATGTCAGATTTTTTTTGCTTTTGAGAATTCCTGAGACATCTCTGAAATGTTATACATTTTCAAGTTGATTCAGACGCTTTCAGAGTCAGTAAGGAATCTGTAAGAGAGGAATTCAACTTGAATTCAAAGTGAAGAGGTCCACACAAGGATTTATAACATGTAGCAGACTATAGCAAGGAGGTACAGGAGATTCAGCATGAGGAAAAGTAAAAAATACTCAAAAAAGTGGGAATACTTATAAAGCAGGCCAGGAGCCATAGAGAAAGAAACTACCATCAGCTCTGGATTATGCTCTGTGTTTGCGAAATTCAATCTGTTTGTTTAGGAGCACGAATAAGGGCATACTTCTAAAAAGGTATTAAGGCTTAATCCTGGCTGATTTAGGGGGCTCCATGCATCTGGGCCATATTGATCTAAATTCAGGAAAACTTTTTTTTTTTTTTTCTGATTCTGTTCTTAAATTTCTCTTCTGTAGGTTCAAAGTGAGCTCAAGAAACAACTGTGTAAATGGCAGTATCAAGAATACCTTAACTTCACACACAAACACAGGACTTTGTCCAGAGAAAACAGTCCAGTCAACTACGTCACTCAATTATCACTGCTTGAAAAAAACAGTCCAAAAAGGAAAATATCTGAATACCAGAATGGTGTCACTTCTGTCTGAGCTTATCTAGCAAGCTGAGTTGCTGTGATATTGTAATATACTACCTAAGAGAAGGGCAATCTTGATTCCTTATGGATTTTCATACTGTCAGCGTACTTCTGAGAATTCATTGTCCTGAATGCGAGCTGCTTTTCTCACCTTGTACAGATCAGTACCACAACCCTGGTCTTCTCTCTACTTAAGCACACAAAATCCACTTAATTTGAAAAGAAAAGCCAAATTTGCAGCTGCTGTGCGTTAACAGCTTACCACCCAAACAAGGAACCACACTAATTTCTCTGGGGCTCAGCATATGTATATCATACTTTTACTAGTGTTTTCCAGATTTTCCCAAATCACAAGAGAATTATTCCTAACTTTTGTTTGAAACAGCTACTTTTAGATACAGTAGCAAAGGTTTACAACGCTCATTAGTGATTTTTTTTTTACTAGTTGTTCTGAGACAGCTTATGGCAATTTAGTGTGAATTACACACCAAGAAGTGCTAAGCACCTACCTAGACAGTAGCAATGTCCTTCAAAAGGAGTCTCAAGGCACCTCAAGTTTGACATAAATAAGACTGGATATTATTATTTACTTGGTGCTTTTATTCCACATCTGTTGTAAGAAAGAATAAATTAGGCCAAGGAACTATTTCTCTTGTTCATGGAAAGATGCTTTGCTGGAATAGACAATCTGCCATCATAATCTTGAAGGTCAACTGGATCATCGCATTTCAGTTGTGCTTTTGGGCTATTTTGGGGCCTTCCTTTGTGTCTGTTCTTATCTCAGTTCTACCTATTGTATCTCAATTAACCATGTCTCAGGTGAAAGATGTTTCTGGAATCAGAATTACCAAGAAAGCAGTATGCTCTGGTAAAGCAGAGTATGATCCACAGAATGAACCAATCCAGTCCCTGCATTCCTTTTCTGAGGGATCTTGCTTTTTATTCAAAGCTGACTTGGATTTAACATCAAATTCTCCAAAAGCAAAGAAAGGGCAGAAAGGGTACAGCATTTATGTTACAGGCTAGATACAGCCATAGTTTCTTTCAAGGTAGGACCATTCCCAGGAGAACCTGAATCCAGACTTGAAACTGCTGCTAGAAACTGTGGCCATTCAAGCACAACCATGCGGTTCTGTGAACTGGAATATCCATCTAGCTTAAAAACAAACCAACCCAGACAAACAAACAACAAACCTCATGCTTAAGTCCCTCATTTTGCTGTGCCCTTGGTTAATTACTCAGACCAGAATATACCTGGCTTTGGGAGAACCTCTTCAGTGGTCTTAGATGCTTCACTTCTGGTCTTCTTAGAGCAAGCTGAATAATCCAGATTTCCATTCCAATCATTCTGATCACTTCTTTTTTAATTAGGTATCATTCTGTTCCAAAGGCTCAAATGTCTTTAGTGTCTTTTTCTCTGTCCTTACCACCTTCTTTGTTCATCATAAATGTAATCCTCACTGCTGTATATTTTCTATTGCCTTTCACAATATTTGGATACGCTTGTATGATGCACACATACAAAATGCAGGAGATAATTATAACTGTTGTGTTTTTTTTTTAAAAAATTTTTAATTCTTTATTTCATGCCAGTCTGGATGTTTATGTTGTGTTGCTGAGATTGGAGGAGAACTTTTGGGGGAAGGTATTAGATCTGGGTGAGATGAGCAGTAAGGATGAATGGAAATAACTTGAGATAAGAGATCTGGAAAGTTCAGGAAAGCTGAATTAATGTACTTACAGTAGATGGGCAAATTAAGCTGAGACATCTGTCAGGAGTTGTGAGAGAACTGGAAATGTTGAACTGGTTAAGGAAGCTGAACTCATAAAAAAAATTTCAGGGTATGATGGGACCCACCACCTTTGCTTGCCATCATTTCCCCATTTACTGGTCCCTGTAGCCAGTAAAGGAGCTTACCAGTAATTAAACAGGAAATATGTAGTGAGACCAGGAATTCCTGCAAACTTAGCGACACCTAACTCAGCAACCTTGTCCAGAGCATCCCTTCATGCATCCTTATTTTTCCTTTCAGCATTTTCAAGTCCTTTACTCTTCCATCCCTTTGGGGCAGGATGTGTAAGTAATAAGTTAGAATTGAGGACTATATGAACGAACCTATTCTGCATGTATTCAAACTGGTGATGAAGTTAATAATCCTAGGGAGTACAATAGCTCCTTGTATAAAACCTTTTTGGAGGGGCTCTGAAAAGGATGCTGATGTATTTCTGATGGCACGAGATGTGCAGGCGAATGTTTCAGGGATGTTTTGCTTCATAGCAGGCCTCTGCTTTGCATAGCAGCAAAGGTGTTGCCATGAATTGGGTCTAGAAAAGCTATTCTGGTCTGTGTGGAGGTGCTGCCATCTCGTGGTGTGCAGCGCATGCTGGACATGGCTGACCTAATGCACATAGTCCAGAAATTGGACTGCTTTGTCTGGCATTCACAAAAAGTACACCTAAAACTGGATCAAAGATATGTCCTTTCCCAAATGGGATTTAAATGACTACTTAAGCTTTTTTATTTTTATTTTTTTTTTATCTTGACAGATCCACTAAATGAGGTTTTTCTGTTGTCAGGTTCTTCAAATGAATATACTACACGGTGTCATGGTTTCTTTAAAATTATAAATAATTACCAAAGGACTTTTAGAGTAGGCTAAAATACTCTCTGAAGACGCCTTTTATTCCTGCCTTTTACCCATTAGAGGAGCCCAAGAAAGACTTACTCAGATTACAAGTGTAACCTTTACATGTACAACCCCATTCCAGATGCCACCCATACGCTTTTCTTTGATCACAGTCATCCTGTGTAACTTCCTGTAAGTTACAGTTCAGATACAAGTCCGTTCCCACATTCCTTATTCCACATTTGCTGGAATGATACAATGGGAATGAGGCGTGGTGTAGACCTTCCGTAAGCTGAGAAAGGGGAAACGCAACCTGCATTGCATTGTTTATTGCTCATAGAAAAGACTGCGACTTGTCTCCCTGAGTAAATCGATACCCATGAAGCAATTAAAATTGTTCAAGTTCTAGTGAAAATGAAAAGCCATGCAACCACCGGGTTCAATCAATCACACCCATCTGGTCAAGGTCCTGAAGGCACTGACAGGTCTCCCTGGCCCTGACCAGCCTGCCACAGTGTCTCTTTACCCTATCCAGTCCCCATCTCAGCCCTACCATGGTCATACTCCATCCTGACCTGACTGGGCAATCACTCAACCTCATTATACTTTAGCTCAGTCCAGAGCCCTGCTGCTATGGTAGGAATGTTGGTCTCCAGCTCAGCTTCAGGCATGGCCCCATATGTGGACTGTCTTGACATAGACCATGACACGTGGACTGACTTTCCAGTTTGATGATGGAGCTGCCTGGTCACTGTGGACTTGCCTGATGGCCTGGCCAACATCTTCAGGTGTGTCCTGTTCACCTCACTATGTGATTGCCCTCAGCTCCAGACACCTCATCCCTTAGGAAAGAGTCAAGGCTCACTGCTCCCTAACATGCCTCTATCTTCAATTTCAATATATTCACTGCCTCATCAAAGGACCAAAAGTACCTTGGCTAAAAAACAACCAAGGAAAGCAATTCAAAGATGTTCCACTACCATGAAGTCTTGTTACAATAGAGGGATGTCCCTCATCTTTTAAAAATGAACCTGAATAGAATTTGCTGTGACTATTTATCCTCCATATAGATGCAATGCGCTAAAAAATTTCCTAATATAACTTTTCTTCCTTTCCTGCCTGAGGGCAAAGCAACAACATAATTGGATAACAAAGCCAAGATTTTGTGCCTGGTTGCTCCAAGGTTGGGTTTACCAAGCAGAATCGAGGCACTCCTCATGACAAGCGAACTAGCTTTTTCTTCTCTTCTCTTCTCTTCT
>NW_010588658.1:0-34355 GCF_000705375.1 Tinamus guttatus | reverse complement strand
GGGAATGAAACAGATGTTACTCGTTTTCAAACTTCAGTTTACTGTAAATGTTAAAGCTAAAATTGTCTTTGAAGTGTCAATGCATTGACCTGCAATGAATTTTTGTATGCAACTAAACTGTCCCAACAGATTTGCTGAGCATAAGAAGTGAGGTCAGTCTTAAAGTCTTCTGTCTTAGAATATTTTACTTTGTATACTTGAATAGTAATAAACGAAGAAAATCATTTTGGAAAATGTCATAAACAGAAGGGGAAAATGAAATCCTAATGAGAATATAGTTGTTCAGCAATGAAGCTTTAAAACCGAAATGACTTTAAAAAAAATCAGAATAAAATGTACTATAAAATGCTGAAATTTCTTCAATCAAATCTCTGGTATCCATGGTAGACTTTCAGAAGATATAATTCCTCCATTCAGTTTTGCATGAATTTCAGTTACTGTTTTTAATTTTCAGAAACAAAATTTAGCCTTACTTAGGTTATAAGAAATGAGTTTTTTGTCATTGTTGTTTTATGTGTGCTTTTAGTAGATGCATTATAGATTTGTACATGCAAATTATAAATAGCTGAACAGCAGTGCTGTAGATGAGGGCTTTCCTAGACACCCCTTCCAGATGTTGCTCGTGCCTGTGTTTGAATTTTTGGTGAGGGCGCAAAATTTCATGAGTGGCATCAAACCTTAAATAAGAGTTTTAGCTTGGTGCTAGTGACACCGTGCTGCCAAGAAAAAGGTGTGCATGGAGATAAGCCCCTCACCCTGCTCCTTTCCTATTGTTTTGCACATAGGATGAGGTAATGTTTACTTCAAATCAAACTGTGGTGCTGGAAAGTAATGAGCATCAGATAAAATGTAGAATATCTAGATAATCCCTTTCCCTGATTTTTTTTTCCATTGATATAATAATGCTGATCAAATAGCATGAGGATAAATCTGTTCTTGCAAGGATCAAATTTGAAATGTCTTGGGTGTGAATGACAGCATGGTCCTTCTAGGAGGGTATTCTGATTTTATTGCTGTAATGCTTGCGTTTTATTGTGCTGTCACATGTTGACTTTGAGATGAGGTTGTTATGATCTAGCTTTTTTAAGCTACTCTAGGCAGTAGCTTACAGTTGTTTTACAGCTGTAGATGGCTGTCATAGGGGGAGAGAACACTGCTGGGCAGAATGAAGTATAGATCTCAGATCAGCTGCTGCCATACTGGTAACTAACGGGGATGGCATGTGTGTTTGCTTGTCTGAGTCTGAGAGACATGGTCTGCAAGCTTAGTAATTTATAGTTTTGTTTATTTATTTATTTATTTTTAACTTAATGCCCTTGGCTGTTTTGCTGGGCAGTAAACATAATAGTGGTGGGAATTGAATATTTGGGCAGAATGAAGTGTAGATCTGAGATCACCTGCTGCCATAATGGTAACTAACGGGGATGGCATGTGTGTTTGCTTGCCTGAGGGTGAGAGACATGATCTGCAAGCTTAGTAATTCATAGTTTTGTTTATTTTATTTATTCTTTTAACTTAATGCCCTTGCCTGTTTTGCTGCGCAGTAAACATAATAGTGGTAGGAATTGAATATGAGTCTTTTTAGTTCAGAATAAGATCACATTTTACTTCTATATTTTAAGTATTTTCATGGACCTAGCATTATGTACTTGGATTCAGAGATAACATATCCCATTGCAGAACAGATATAGTGTCTGGCTCGGATGGCCTTATGTGCTATCTTATGTCTTATATTGCCTTCAAAGTTACTGTAGAAACTGTCAGAGCTTTTGTGAAGTCAGGATTTTACTTACCATAGCGTAAGTTTTGATTCTTTTTCATCTTTTTCTTACAGGTAGAGCAAGTGAAATTGCTAGATAGGTTCAGCACCAGCAATAAGTCGCTAACGGGAACTCTGTACCTTACAGCAACTCATCTCCTATTCATAGATTCCAGCCAGAGAGAGACCTGGGTAAGCATGTGGGTGCGTGTGGCTCCAAAGCACATGTTCTTCAGGTGCATTTGTCCTGCATCTAAGGTCGAATTTGTTTACTAAAGTGCCTCCTTAAGCTATGCTTTTCCTTACTCTTTCCTTATTTATGGCATAAGCAGTAAGTTAAACATTTACAGACTGCACTTCTATTGTTCTAGGAATGATACGTTTATTGTTGACATCGGATAATGATGAAAGTAATTCTCACTTCTGTTTCAGGTCCTATGTCTTTTTCTAAGTAGTCTCTATATTTATCCCTGAACAAATGTGTGGTATTTTTCTTTAGATCTCTGAGCTGCATTACAATTTGGAGGTAGGAGTAGGAGATTGATAAATAGCTAAAGCATCAGGTTTAAAATGCCTGCACTACAGATAATTTAGGCAGGATCTAAATGTAAATGAGACAGCAAAATCCAAAGATATATGGTCTGTTGAGATATTGAGGATTTCACATGCCTTTTCAGAATGATGAGCAGCTATTTCTTCCAAAGAAGATCCTTAGGAGACAGGAATTTGCAAGGGATTGCAGCTCCTTGATAACAATGATTTTATATGGTCAAAAGTGGCTAGGACAGTAATGTCTATTAGTTTCTCTGCTCAGTGCACTGGTGGTACACAGGGAGGCAGCAAGTTGTAGCTGCCAGGGTAGTGCAGCTCTGTGACTGAGCTCCATGCTGTTAAGTCTATACGCTCGAAGTTCAACCAGCACAAACCCTTATTTCTTTGGGAATGGCTCACCCCTTGTTTGTTTGTTTGTTCTTGTATTTCTCCCTGTCGTTAGGATTTCTCACCCTTAATCCTGTGTCCCAGTTACCTTATTTGATGCCTCATATTTAAGTCATGTTTCAGTAGTTTGTTTTTAGATGCAGTGGGTTTTTTTTATTAATATTTTTAAAGCAATTGTCCTTTCATATGAAAGAAGCTGATGGGGAGCACAAGATTCGGAAGCATTGTCTATATCTCACTGTGCACTATTCTTCCCGCTGAACTTTTTAAAATTAAACCTGCATGCAAAGTATTGGATTTTTGTGATGCTAGCGCAAGCACCAAGTATAAATATGGTGTCTGCAAGATGTAGGCTCCTCATAAATGCCTATTTGGCAGCATAGTTTTCAGGTGCCCGTCTAATTCTTATCAGTACTTGAGAGGAGGAGATTACTTCAGGGAGGTAACTGAAATGCTGTGGAGAACATACTGCTCAGCTGAGAGAATATGTCTCTGGATTTCTTCCAGTGGTTGATCGATTGCAACTTTCTCACGTTTTTCCCTGTGCTCTTTGTAGGTCTGCCCCAAAGATCGAGTAAGTTCTGTGGGGGGCCTTTGTATAGCCATTACTGTGGCTGTCAAAGTGGTTGAAAGGTTTTTTAGCTGAGTGACAGTCTTGTCCATATCAGCCGAGTACATAATGTAAGGTTTTTTCCTTTTTTTCCTTCTCTGTACACCTGTAAATGGTTAATGTTGTCTCTGTTGCATTCCTGGCTTGAAGGGTAGTAGGCTGAGCCTAGTAAAGTGGTAACTGGTACACAAAATGCCTAATGTGAACTACACTGATGGGCATCAGTGAATGCCAAATGCTGGAGTTCTGAAGCCTTTGGTTGTCTTCTAGTAATCCATTTCCTGTAAATTCTAAAAGTTGTGTTCTTTGTAAACATTTTTTTTCATTTTTTTTCTTATTTTACCTGGATGATGCATCTCTTTATTATAAAATAAATTTACAAAAAAAAAAAAAACCTAAAAAAAGGTGTAGCTCTTTTGTCCCATCTCGTTACCTTTTTAGATGTTAAGTTTGTCAATTAGTAAAGTTACAGGAAAGGATTAAACAACCCAAATTGAGTTTTACTTCTGGATTTTGCACTTGAAAGGGTATTTCTTACAAACATTTACATGACGCTTTTATTTAAAAAAAAAAAAAAAAAGTAAGTGTAATTTTAGTAAGTTATGGTAGGCACACTAAAATGTGAATCATCTGTCTTCTTATAACTAAATGATTGCCAACAAGTTAAAATCTCTTTAGAACAGCTCGATATATTTGTATACCTCCTTTTACAATATGTAAAAGGATATTATTCATCAGTACCCTTGATTTGTATACCTCCTTTTACAATATGTATATACCTTTCTATTGATATTATTCATCAGTACCCTTAGACTTTGAGTACTTCTCTGCCCTAGATACTACATCATCATATTGCTGCAGTGGAAAAACTTCCCTTAACTACTTCTGGCTGCCCCCTTGTCATCCAGTGCAAGAACTTCAGGATTGTTCACTTTGTTGTTCCCAGGGAGAGGGATTGTCATGACATTTATAACTCTCTGCTTCAGCTGTCAAGAACAGGTGAGACTTCCAACTGCGGAAGACATCCAGTATGTACCTGGATAACAAGTTTGTGGGGATTTCCCCCTCCCCCCCCCTTTTCTTTTGTTAGTAAATGTGCTTAGTGTGAGGTCTTTGAAATGGGTTTGGTATGAGAAAGAATAGGGTATTAATCTTCGGGTGTGAATTTGGAAGTTGTTGTATTGTCTAGATAGGAACATGTGGGGTTCCAGTAAATCCAGCATTTACAATGTTATTGCTAGAACGGTGGATGAATGCACACAGTTTCTCATAATTGATGAGTTCGTAGATAAAATGCTGTTGAACAAGTATTTTTATGAGCATCATGCAGTTTTAAGAATAAAGCTGAAATTCTGATGCTTAAGTGCCAATTTAGATTTTCAAGGCTTCTTTTACCTAGTGTAGTGTCACTCAGTTTTTTCTTTTTTGAATAATTTGGAAAGAGTATATTAGAAAATCATCATAAATTATTTTAAAAGTTTTATCTTGCTCAATTAGAAAACTTATTCTTTACAATAATGAAGTAATAAAGTTTGAGACTCACCCTTCTGTTCTTACTGCCAAAAATGATTCTTCTCTTAGCTTCTCTAAAGCTTTCTAACAATTCTTAAAATTTTTGTTAATTGTGGGTCTTCAATTTGTGACCTTTATTTTGCCTTTATGGCAATCCTGAAATACCATGAGCAAACTTTCAAAAATGTTTGTTTAACCTACCTTCAACTACATATCTATCACTCTGTCAATTGCACAAAGTTGCAGATTAAATATTTTAAGAGTACTAAATATCTTTTCAGTTTCACATCTGAGACTCTTAGAAGAATCAAATTTTCTGTGCAATTTGGGCAATTTCAAGATTTTTTTTTTTAATATAAAACACTTCCAACACCCTTTCTAGTGGCAGTAACCTGTGAGTAAGTATTACTTTCTAGAGATGAGTCACTAGACATCATCTAAAGACTCCATGAAGAACTAGAATGCTGATGATATAAATCTGGAGGCTTGATAGGCACAAGGGGAACTGGACAATCCTACAGCAAGAAATAGATGTCTCAAAAACTGATATTATTTGTATAGAAAGAAATTTAGTAGCATAATATGTTGGAATATGCATTTGAAGACCTGTGGGTGGCTGCCTGAGATGCAGACAGCAACAGATATAAGGGGTTCTGAGTGAGAATACTGCCATTTTCTGGGTTCCCTCCTAACTTAATGTTTTCAAATGAGACCCAGCTGTGTAACATCCCTACCCAACATCTGGCAGCCAACTCATTACATAGTCTTACTTCTCTTTTAACTTACAGCACAATATGATGAGCTGTATGCCTTTTCCTATAATCCAAAACAAAATGCATCTGAGCAAGTGAAAGGCTGGCAACTTATTGATCTAGCAGAAGAGTATAAGAGAATGGGAGTGCCAAATGCCAACTGGCAATTGTCCGATGCAAATCGTGATTATAAGGTAAGGGTTTGATGGGAAGAAGGAATTTTACTTCTGTTTTTGCTCTTTTCTGGCTCTAGTCCTATTGAAAGACTAACTACTCTGAGTATAAAGTCCTCCTTAATTTGCCAGGCACAGCAATTACCATGCTCTTGCCACTCTTACAGCTCTCTCAGCTGATTCTGCCTCGTCATTTGCAGCCCTGAGTTGGGGAGGCAGCGGCTGTGATGGATTTAATCTTATTTCGTAGTTTGCAAGTAGAACAACGAGGGAAATATTTTCAATATCTTATGTGAAACAAATTCTTAGTGTTTCTACTGAAGAATCCTCATTCTTCAGAGGAATGCTAGTAAAGCAGTGCTTTCCAGGACTGATTCTATCACTTTCACATCAGTTCACACTTTTTTTTCCTGTGGTCTGTTTCCTCTCCTGAAATACATACATATATATGCAGAAGCGTGCAGGTGTTTACCCTTTGTCTTTTGTTATTTATCTTAATCTCTCTCAAATTGAATGCTCTAAAATTATCTTAGGGTACGTGTCTAGTGCTAGGTTTGTGTGACCTGTATATAAAATGTTTCTGTTGTATATTTGTCTCTTCCAGATCTGTGAAACTTATCCTAAAGAACTTTATGTTCCTAGAACTGCAAGCAAACCTATAATTGTGGGTAGCTCCAAGTTCAGAAGCAAAGGAAGATTCCCAGTGTTGTCTTATTATCATAAAGATAAAGAGGTATAGTCTGTATTTCTCAACACCTACCAGTAGCTCAGGGTAGGTAAGGAAGTAAGTATACAAACTCATCCATATGAGGATGTACAACTCATGATAACCTTAAATACAACCAACCTGAGTGATGTCTAACAGGATGCTGAGTTGAGCTAAGCCAGTTTAAAAAAAAAAAAAAACTCTTAAGTAATTAGCCGAGTGCCTCTAAAGCTTTCAGAAATCAGTCTTAATATCAACTGAAGATAGAGCAGTTGAAACAAAGCTATCTTGTTAATTAATAAGCAACAAAATGTTAAGTCACAATGAAGGCAGAGAGAAACCAAAAGGCTAGAACACCAAATGAGGTGTCAATTTCAAGGCTTAAATAGAAATCTCAAGAATTGAAAAATCAAATTTTATGGGGTTTGACAGAAAGCGACTTTTTGTGTGAAGCAGCTGCTTGTCACAGCTCGTGGGTATCTTTGAGAGGAAGGCAGGGTTAACACCTTTTCAAGCTGAGGAATTTGTGAAAGAATGTAAAACTAATAAATATGTTTGGGACTGACTGCTAATTGGAAGATCTGTCATATGCTGAAATGGAATGCTATAATAGAAAATAAGGTGAAAATTACTTCAATAATAAAATCAAAAAATATTAACACAAATCATTTTATACTAAGTATATACTTTATTTTCATGGAGTATTTTTCCCAAGTCTGTTATTTTCTAAATTTTTCTATGTAGGAATGTCCAGTATGTAAACTGGTACTTTGTTCCTATTGATAGATCTGAAAAATGTTGTTTTGATTGTACCTTTAGATTTGAATTGCAGGCCTTATCTGTTTGAAGGTCTGCAACTGGTAAACTTGGAAAGTTAGGCCACTCATTCCTTTGTGCATGTGTGCTGTTGGTTTTGTTGTTTTTTGTACTGTCCTCAGTCAAATGAAACAAGTATTTTTCGTAGAATTATGGCAAGTGCTTCAAGGAGAGGTATGAAACTGTTGTAAACTTGTTATTTGCTTTCTATGGTAGGCTGCAATTTGCAGATGCAGTCAACCTCTCGCAGGTTTCAGCGCGAGGTGCTTGGAAGATGAGCACATGTTGCAAGCAATCAGTAAAGCAAATCCTTCAAATCGCTTCATGTATGTCATGGACACCAGGCCAAAGGTGTGTGTTTCTACAGGCTGTTTCGTCTTTTCTTTTCAAGTGTTAGAAGAGGGTACAGGGATGCGGGATTTCTAAAGATTTCAAATTAAATATAAATCTCTTGGGCCAAAATACTTTTAAAAAAATGTAAAGACTACTACTTTCCTGCAGTAAATGCTTCCTTTCTTAAACTGAATCCCTCTCTAAACTTGGTTGGTATTCCTACAGTATGTCAAGGATTTTTTGGGGAGTTGGATTTAAAAACAGTACTTAAAACATGGGCAAGAGCAGACTAACACTTCATTTTGAGCATCATCTTGGAATAAGATTCAAGTAAGATTTGGAGTAAGATTTGGGCTGAAATTCACAAAGAAGTGGTGAGTTAGTTGTGTTGGATTAGTTTGGAATGGAAGGGACGACAGTGTTCTGTGGGAGTGCTATGTGAAAGCTGTTGTCTCACTAGGGGAAATTTAAAATCTGTTGTAAACGTGTGAAGTCATACTTCAACACTGCCAACTGATTTTTTTTTTTTGGCTTATTTTTGAGCCATCATATGATATATGGGATGGTTTTCAATTCAGACTGTCATTTAGACTGGTACTCATTTCATTTAAATCTCTCTGAACACAGAGGCCAGAAAGCAATCATGTGAAGCACAAGTCCTGTGCTGTAGCATCTTAGCTATATTACGCAGACTGCCGCAGTTCTGATTGACAAACTGAAACTGTGCCACCTGTAGGTTTGTGTTGTACTTTTTATAGCTGCCAACAGTTTATTTCCAAAAACAATCTGGGGATTTTTTTAGGATGCCTGGAAAATGTGTGTGTATGGTTAAGTCTGTGATTTACTTTTTAGCTTGTTATATTAACTGTATAACAATCACTTCTTTCAGAAATGCTTTTTAAATAAGTAACTGTTTATAGCAACATGGAGCTTACAATAGGAAAATATTAAAAGCATTAATCAGAGTTGTCATTTTCAAATAGTAAAAAGCATCAAGCAGTCTCCATAGTACTTACTGCTTTTCTTACATGTATGTGTGCTTGTCTTTGCAGTTCAATTATTGAAATTGTTTGATTAATTTTGTTATGAAAAATAAAATGCAAGCCACTTAACGGCTTCTCGGTATTTCCATTTTGCTCTTTGAAGCTTAATGCAATGGCAAACAGAGCTGCTGGGAAAGGCTATGAAAATGAAGACAACTACTCTAACATTAGATTCCAGTTTGTTGGAATTGAAAATATTCATGTGATGAGATCCAGCTTACAAAAACTGTTGGAAGGTATGTTCTAATTGTAATACAATAGTGTGTGTGTTTATATAATTATATTAAAAAAATAGGATGAGTGCTCTTCTGAACTCCTACACACCTTATATAACCTGTGCTGAGATTTGAGTATTACATTTGATAACAGCCAGCTGTGTATCAACTTTACTGTGATAACAAAATGCACCTTTAACTTTTAAGCTGTAAGTCCGTGTGGATGAACTCATGATTTACTTCAGGGAGAGTGGTGTGGTACATATCTGTCTTGGGTGAACTTGGTTGAGTATGTAGGCATCTTGCAAAATGGCATCTGCATCAACTAATAGTAAATGTGTGTGTGTGTAAGATTGTGTATATATATGTGTGTGTGTTTATATACATACATAAAACACAGGTTTGTATGTATCTGTATAAAGCTTTCCAGTCCTTCAAGCAGCACTTAATTTGCACAGGGCTCACAGTAGGGATGTATATCTGTTGTATACAAGTGTTAAACTCTTTTGTGTGGCAAGTGGTGCCTCTGCTCGTAGATGCATCTTGTATGGCATTTGAGAAAAGTGAATCAGTTCCAATTACCACTGTCAGCTGTAGGATGGTAAAAATGGAGTGTTAGATATCTTCTATTTCCATTTTGATGTCTTGCTTGGTAGTTCTGTTTTGTTAATATTTTGTTTAGACCTAAGGCCTGAAAAATTATCACTACTTTTGTATAATAATGTCTGGTCTAGTTGTGTATGCAGCATGTAGATGTTAATTTTTTTTAGACAGAACATTCTGTTTGACTTAGTCAATGGTGTTGTTTTTTTTTTTTCTCTGTAGTAATAGCTTAAGTCACTTGAATGGAGAATTTATTGCTAATGTCTCACCAGCTTTTAGGCTTTCTCACACTATAAAAACTTGTTTGCTAAAACAAAATGATGACTTGATCCTCTTGGATTGCTCTAATCTAGTCATCTTTTGTACCAAGTAGTTGTATTGTGAATACATGAAATCTAGCAAGCTTTTGGCTAACTTCCAGGCTAAATCTACTGAACTGAATCTTACTGAGTGGCAAGGCTGTCTTTCAGGAGGCCACCTTTTCCTAAGAGGGAAATTTACAGCCTGGAACCTGGCCAAAAAAAAAAAAAAAAAAGGGGGGGCTGGTCCCAAGTTTCATCTGTGCTTTCAAATACTGCTCTTGAGGATGCTATTCCTGTTACTTGCTGGTTTCTGGGATACTGGAGGAGAAAGGAAGAGAAGAGTGGAATTCCTCAGAAATGTAGAAAGTGAGTTCAAAAGTCTTAAAATCTAAGGAAGCAGTAAGTAAATGACTTTTCAGGTTCTTGTAGGCATGTGCCATCAGTGAGGTTATTTGGAAGAAAATGCTATGGAAAAGGCTCATAACTTAGAAGAGGTGAAGGCTGCTGAGCTCTTGTGCAGCAGCTTTCCCCTGGTTGTGCCGAACGGAATGTTCTCGAGCTGGCAGAGTGCTTCCAGTGACCCTGTTCTTTCAGGACTCATTGTAATTGGAACTATCTCCAGATTTTGTTTATAACAAACAGCAGTTCTTCCTTGGGCTCATAGACAGAGAGCCTAGGATCTGCCTGATCTTGTAGTTTACCAGAAGTGAAATTTGTTTTCACAATAAACTTTTCTGGACTGCAGCAGGATCTAATGAAATAAATTAGAAGTTGTTTGCTTGCAAATGGAACATGAGACAATCCTTCCCACACCTCTCTGGAATGGGACCATGCCATGGAACATGTTGCAGGGGTTTGCAGCCTGTTCTTTCACTCCACTTCAGTTTTCCTTAGAGATTTTGCACACAGTGAGGCGAAACTCTAAAATATTCATCTCCAGTGTGGGCACAATGATTTTATTCCTGATAAAACACTGATGGCACACTGATGGGCCGTGTTTCAGTCTGCTTATGCAGCACTAGTGGAAGAATCTTCACCTAGATTAAGCTATTGAAGGTACTGAATCTAGAAGAGTCCAGTTTTATACATTCAAAAAGACTATTACTTGTCAGAAAAGCTTGATAAGCAAAAAGGGTTTGCTTTTGTCAAGAAATGGCATTTCTGCAGGATGTCTGCAGCCATGTTGAAGGATGATAGTTATTTTGGAGGATATCTTCTTCCTCCTGCCCTCCATGGGTACCATAAATCATCTTCAACCCTTTCAGGAACCACTAGGGACTGGGAGTGATTCTAGGACATAAGCATTAAACTGGTGTTATTGCAATCATTTCATCACTAAGGAATTTAAAACATCCTCATTAACTCCCAGAAATAGGAAATTAATTTCTTGCATTGGTTCATGAGGCCATAGAAATCTAGCTGGGAGGAGAAAATGTCACAGATCAAATGCTGCTCAAAGGCAGGGTTTGAGAGAAATATCTAGGTGAGAGCAAACGAAGGGCTGAAAATCTGTTTATTTTCTCACTGAAAACATATGCTGATGCCTTCAAGTCTTGGGTGATTCCCCTTGTGGGGGAGACCTTTCAAGAGGAGATCTCTTTCCTAATGCTAGTGCCTTTTCATCAAAGGCCAGAGCAAACTGAACACAGCTTTTGCTGGTTTTACTGGTAACTCTAGGCTGCTCTTTAAAATGAGGCTGTGACTAGAGAGTTCTTGTTGTCTGTTTCGTTGAGAGGCTTTACAAAGAATGGTGCTTTATTTGGCTGGGAATTTGTTACAGCACTGAGTGGCAACGGGCACCACAAATCTTCTGGTCAATGGGGCCTCTACCAAAACTCGTGTGTCTGGGAGCTAAGGAGCACACAGATGTTTCCTGCAGATGCAGGAAAGCTGCAGGAATAGTGGTTTCTTAGGAGTCTCCACCCTTCATTGCTGCGTGGGAATTGAGTGAATGTGAAACTGAGCCGCAGGATGACTTTTTTTCCCCTTCTCTCTACTGACTAATTTCTCCCTGTACCCAGAGATAAAGATTATTTTGCAACTTGCATATGAATGGCCTCACTGCTGACTTTCAGCTTTTTTTTTTCTTTTTTTCTTTTTTCCTCTCAAATTGGGGCTCTAGCTTGGCAGAAAATAGTTTTTGCTTGTGGGAAAGGTGCTTTTGTAGGTAGCAACTTGAGGAATTAAGGAATTTTCTCTTAGGATCATACGGGTGTATTAGTCAGGGAACAAATTTATTTTTAATGCCAGAAGGTCCTCCTGGTTGGAACAGTAATGTTAAATTCTGGGAGCTGGGGCTTAAAATGATTAGTAAAAAGTTGTTTCTATCTGATAGCTGTTTAGTGTGCTTCAAAATTCACACTGCTCTGTATTTCTTGTGAGTTGGTAACCATCCATGTGAGCCACATGAATCCACCTCTAACTGTTGTTGCTACGCTGTGAGGCAGCTTTCCTTTAATTTTGGTTTTCCTTTTCCTGCCCCTTCCTTAGCCTTAGCATTGCAGGTTCAAAGTACCCTCTGAAAGAACAGGAGAGGCTTCGTTATAAGCAGTCTTTCAAGGCAGACAAAACTTGCTCCGTGTAGCTCCTGGCTCCATCCCTGTCCCTGTGCTGCACTCCTCTCCCTCTTGGCAGGGAGAGGGAATGATTCAGCTCCGGCAGCCTGGCTGCTCAGAGCTGTGTGCGCTATCTGGATGTGGCTACTTGGTTGTAATGATAACAACAGCCTGTAAGGATTGTTGGCAAGCTCATAACTTTGCACTTAATTTATTTATTTTTGTCAAAAGATGCCGAGATCTTATTCTTATTATTCATGGTCAGTGTAGTTCCGCAGAGCTGAATTTTAGTTGGGGATCATATTTTGCATCACCTCTTTAATCCCTTTAGGAGCTTTCCTAAAAGATGCTTCAGATCCCCTCACAATTTGTATATTGTTGCCAAAATGCTTTCTCCATTGCAGACTATAGGAAGTTGCAACTTTTTAGAGCTTTCTAACTCTCCTGATTTCTTCCAGTCAGTGGTACAAAGGGTTTATCTGTCAACGACTTCTTGTCTGGTTTGGAGAGCTCTGGATGGCTTCGTCATATCAAAGCTGTGTTGGATGCTGCTGTCTTCCTCGTCAAGGTAACTTGTGTGCTGCTGCTTTCTTGACTTGATCCCTGGCAAGGTTAAACTTAATGTTTGAAGTATAAAATCCTTTAAATGCAGTCATCTTTAGTTCACTTTACTGATCTTTTTTTGGAGAGAAGGAGAAGCTTGAAATAAAACAGCGTACCTGATGTGTCCATGTATAAATATTGCATGTTTCCTAATGGCAGTTACTGTATGTGCTGGGTAAAGTTTGAGGTTTATTCGATGCTGTTTGGGTCACTTACTGAAGCATGAAAGGTCCTTTATGCTACTGATAAAAGATCCAACCAATTTGCAGGGAAGTGGAGGAAACATTTAGATTACGCTGAAAAACAGGTTGAGGCACTAATTGCAGAGAAGTCAAGATGGGTGTGTGCTGACTTTAATTTGGCAAGGAAATGGGGCTGTTTATGAATAAATCAAAGAAAATGTTGCCTTCTTAGGCGCGTATGAAGCAAATATTTTCTTTTTTTTTGCGGGGGGCGGGGGAGGGCAGGGAGTGCTGGGTCCTTTCCACTAGCTGAAATAACAAGATTTACATTAAAAGTGGACTCTTCTCCACTTTTAATGGACCCACCAAATTACTGCATTGGCAGCATTTTAATTCTTAGTTGAAGGTAGTGAGCATTTCTTGTCCTTTTATATCGATTAACAAGTAGGTATTTTTTGTCTTCTACGTCCTGTTTGGTCTGTATTGCCATGTGCTTTTTTGTCAATATTAATTGAAGAGGTATTTCAAAATTTAAGAGGGATAGAGAAATGGTATCCACTGTGTAGAAGTTCCTATTTCTTTCCTCTGTTACCTTTGCACAAGATATTTCTTTCCTTTACAGGATGCTTTCTGCATTTCACTGGAGAAGAGTTCGTAGCTTTCTAATTAGTATCTAATTTTTCCTCTAATATATATATATATATTTTTGTCTGTGTTAAAATGGGCTATAGTGTGAGTTTGGAATAAATGGAGCTTTTGTAATTATTTACAAAATTCTGACATCTGCCTTGAATATTCACTAAGAACAATGATGTTTTGCTTTGCAGGCAATAGCGGTTGAAAGTGCTAGTGTGTTAGTGCACTGCTCCGATGGCTGGGATAGAACTTCCCAAGTTTGCTCCCTTGGAGCTCTGCTACTAGATTCCTATTACAGAACAATTAAAGGCTTCATGGTAAGCATGCTGTTGTATTACTGAATTGCTTCTTGGTAGATCAGGATATAAAAGGTGAACTGTATTAGCAGGAGTGCAATACTGATGTTTTTTCTCATGCTTTACATTTTTTTTCTCATGTTTGTTAATTGCCTATAGTTGCTATAAACCTTTTGCAGCAAGTGAGTTCTTACTGCTTTGCTGTGTTGAAGTAAGCCTGGTTTACAGCAGGTTGTCCACCTGCTGTTAAACTCTGTTCTTCTGGGTTTAGAAATGTGTTTTTATTTAGTACAGCTAAATTCTTCACAGCTAAACTTGATGAAACTTTAAGAATCTGTTGCAAAGGAATCTTCTAAGAAAGTAAAGGAACCACCTGCCAAGTGACAAATACTTGCTCTTACTGTAATTAATTGATTCAGACAGAAAACACAGCCTGTAGATAGGCTGTGAAGGTAATACTGCATTTATAATACTATTATTAAGAATGCTGTGTTTTTTTTTTTTTTTCCTTTCTAGGTCTTGATAGAGAAGGATTGGATTGCTTTTGGGCACAAATTCTCTGACAGGTAAGTCACTTTTCCAGTAAAAAAATGTATATGAGTACACACTTCAGCTCCTTCAGCTCACTGAAGGATAAATATGCCAGTAAAAGTGACTTAGCGTTTTATATTAGTGTTGATGTCCTTGTGTACTTAAAAAGCTTATGGAATTATGATACTTAAACTACAGCAGCGTTGCTAGAAACTGTGCTATGAGTAGACTAGTGTCAATAGGCAATGCACTCTGTATTTTGTAATACAGAGTAATTTTGTATTTTAACATTTGTTGAAATGCCTGTTGGATAATTGCTTTATACAACAGACATACTTCCTGAACTGCTGGCAGCTTGCGCTCAGATGTTGACGACAGCTGCTGGATCTGCACGCATGTCTAGAAAATGCAAGGCCAATCCCAAGCCACCTTCCAGTCATTTAGGCAACATAAAACACAGTTTTAAAGTTTTGATCTTTTTTAAAATGAGCTTATATTTACCTTTACTTTTAATGTTGATATAATGCTTAGCTTGAAATGTCCTATATACTTAAAGTGGTGTGTTTTTTTTTTTTTCTCCTCTTCATGTGACTTGTACTGGCTACAAGAATAGCCTAGTTTGCTATATATGTTACTTTTAGTTGTCATACTTCAAGTGTTTACTATGGAAATAATAGAGAACAAAAGAGTGTCTTAATTTTGTCTTGTGTTGATTTTCTGTACTCGAATACAGAGGTGTGTGGGGGGGAATCAGAAAGATAGTCCAAATACAGAAATACAGACTTATTTAAAATTTGCCCCAGTTTTCTAAACTAGGTACTCAGTCTCCAAACCAAAGCTAGCATTTGATTTTAGCTACCCTACATCAATTTGATGCAACTAAGTCTGTGTGCCTTTTTTTTTTTTCCTGTAGCTTAAACTATTTTGTTCTTTTTATGGAATTTTTGTAGGTGCTGTCAGTTGGATGGTGATCCAAAAGAAATCTCACCGGTGTTCACACAGTTCTTAGAAAGCGTGTGGAATCTCACTGAGCAATTCCCTCGAGCCTTTGAGTACAATGAAGCTTTCCTCCTTCAGATCCATGAGCATGTCCATTCCTGTCAGTTTGGAAACTTCCTTGGAAACTGCCAAAAAGAGCGAGAAGAACTAAAGTAAGGAAACTAATTGAAGTGTGTCTTGCGTTATTTTTCCCTGATAAACAAAGAACAACTATAGATTTAATTTTGACGGGGTCTTGGAATAAAAGTAGGGAGACAGAATAAGTAGTACTAAAACAGAAAATGAACTACAGTAGGGAAGAGCAGTTTGCATAGACCTTTTTTTCTAATTTGGGAAGAAAATCCATATTCCCCTTTTAGAGGACGAGTCAAGGTGTTTCTTGCCTCCTTCCTTTTCTAAAAAGGGGTGAGCTTAAGTTTGAAAAGCTTAAAAGTTTCACTTCACTTTCTTCTTCCAATCTATCTGTAGTATCTAAAACTGTTGGCTATTCAAGGCTATTTCCTGTCAGTAAATAGATGTATATGGAGGATATTTCCAAATGTTTTCAATTTGAAAATATAAACTTGTCATCACTTCATCACTACATCTTAAAATGTATTATACTAAGCAAAATTTGCACAGCATAAGGACTGCTGGTTCCAAAACTTAAAGTAAAATTGATTTCCTCCCCCTTCCTCCTCCTGGCATAATGCAAATGTTGGATAGATTTGAGCGGAGAGTTTCATTCAAAATTTATACCTTTTCTGCTAACTTTAAAATAGCGATTGAGATGGATTTATTATGTTGAGTCAAACAGATTCTGGGCTTTTACTTGCAGTCTGTGTCTTGACCTTGATTTCTTCTCCTAAGATTTAGAGAGAAGACCTATTCCTTGTGGCCATTCCTTCTGGATGAACAAAAGAAATATCAAAATCCTTTGTATGATCCAGATGTTTCTCCAGAGCTAACTCTTTTGGAGCCTAACACAGTGTCTTTCAACTTTAAGTAAGTTTGAATTAATACAGTATATTTTGTTTAATTCTGTCATTATTCTGGATGGTTAGAAACTGTCTGTAATGTGCAGGTTTTGGAGGAACATGTACCATCAGTTTGATCGAAGTCTGCATCCCAGGCAATCTGTATTGGATCTTATCATGAACATGAGCGAGCAAAATAAACAACTGGAAAAAGACATTAAAGAACTGGAAGCTGTAAGTATTACAAATAAGAATGATTGTAATAAAGCTTCTGGCTTTCATACGAGTCTCGCTACTGCCAGGCTATAGAGCCAATGTTCTGCTTTTAGCCACAAGTTACTGTGCTTTGCTGATGAACTGTATCATATAAAACTATTCCTACTATCAAAGTATCACTCAAAATTGCTCGATATTAAATTCAAGTGAAACAAATCTGAGATAACAAGGCACTCATCTGTTACAGCTGCATGGATAAACCAGGAAGATCTGGATTTTTTTTTTTAATCCAGTAAAATGCAGACACTGTATGTTTTTTTGTCATTGCAATTGTGTGAACCTGTATATGAGGTAAGGCAATAATTATGGACTATATACATTGAAATGTTTACTTGAAGACAGGATCTCCAGGGGCTAAATCCACATAGAAGTCAGTTTTCTAGGAATGAGTGGTCACATTTCTACAGTAAACAGCAGAAGAACTGAATGCTGTGCATCTCATTTTATTACAGTATGACTTAGTGAGCTGCATCTAAATGAAGCTTCATGATAGTCAAAATGCTGACTTCAAATTATTAGTTTTTAAGAAACTCAAGTCTTCTAAGACAAACATGAGTTTTATTTTTGTGTGACCACAAATGGCAACAGTGGTTAACTCTTGTGCATGCTGCACTGAAGAAGTGGAAAAATTACAGGTGTTTTAAGAGGAAAGATTTTCATTAAGCTGATATCTTAACTCTGTCTCCAATCTTAACTGTACCTTTAAACCTTTTTAAGACAGCTGATACAGCAGGATGAGAAATCAAGATAAAAAGCAAGATAAAGGTGAAAGTCCAGCAGGATGAAAACTCAAAACTTTGGTTTTCTAGAACCTTGTTCCAATGTGTTAACTTTACCTGTGCTCACTTTCATCAATCAGTTTGAAAAAGGGACCCTGCGCTTTTTGAGATCTTCTTGCAGACCTTTCTACTGCTATTTTCATCTTCAAAGTTAGTTTGTTAAAAGACATCAAGGGCTTCTAGGCTTGTTCTAGGTTTTAATAGGGCACAAACACATCATCAAGGGGAGAAAAAATAATTTCAGTTAGTGCAGGCTTTCCAATTGCTGTTCTCTACATTCACTGTGTGCTTGCAGGACAGGTCCTCTCTTCCAGTCCTCACAGAATCCCAGAATGGTTGAGGTTGGAAGGGACCTCTAGAGATCATCTAGTCCAACCCCCGTGCTCCAGCAGGGACACCTAGAGCACGTGGCACAGGGTGGCATCCAGGCAGGTTTGAAGATCTCCAGAGGAGGAGACTCCACAACCTCTCTGGGCGGCCTGTTCCAGGGCTCTGTCACCCTCACAGGAAAGAAGTTCTTCCTCACATGGAGATGGAACTTCCTGTGTTTCAGCTTGTACCCATTACCCTTTGTCCTGGCACTGGCCACCACGGAGAAGAGTTTGGCCCCATCCTCCCTGGGGCCAAACTCCCCTCAGGTATTTGTACATATTGATCATATCCCCTCTCAATCTTCTCCAGGCTAAATAGGCCCAGCCTGCTTAGTCTTTCCCCATAAGATAGATGTTCCAGTCCTTTAATTATCTCTGTTGCTCCTGCTTTCTAGTTAGCAATTTACAGTCATTTCCTACATTTGAAGCAGCTTTTTTTTCTTTAAGATCCAAATATTTTATAAGATGTTAGCCAGGAGAAGAGGTTAACTATGAACCTGCTTTGTCTTCAGAGATTCCTAGCTGGTCGCTGCTTGCCAAGAGCCCTGAGGCCTCTCTCCTGCTGTGCTGCTGCAGGAGGTGTTGCCATCCTGGTACCAGCCCAATCAGGAACAAGCTTGGAGAAGTCTCCAAATCTCCTTCCATGCAAAGCAAAGGGTCATCAGTAAAGCAGTGATTCTTACTGTAGTTACTATCTACATTTCAGAAAATAAAGCGGAGAAACGGCCAACTGGATGGAGTCCTCTTGAAGGAGCCTCTGCAGTCTGCCCCGCCAGCACCCGTCTCGCTGAAATCCCCTCCTTGCTTCAGGAAGGAGCAGCCGCTGATGCCGGGGACGGACGCCGTGAGAACCATAGAGGGCAGCAGCAGCGCAGACAATCGCTACAGCGAGTTCATGGAGGAGCTGGCCAAAGCGGAGCCCGCCGTGGTCAGCCTGGAGTACGGCGTGGCCCGCATGACCTGCTGATGGAGCCCTCGCCCAGGCCTCGTCTCTTCTAGACTGAAATGAAAGATGGACTATGGTGAGGATGGGCCTGTGCAGCATGACCAAAACCTGGTTTGTATATTGGCAAGTGTTGTTAACGTAGGCTAGAACAGCATGCTCGTTGTCAAGTGTTTGCTGTTCTCTTAACAACAACAAAAAGAGTGTAGCTGTGTTTTAAAAGAAGGGGCATTTTTGTCAGTAGTGACTAAAGGGTGGTATGTCTTGGGACTTGCATCAGTTTGCACTAAAATGATAAAGATGGTAACATTTCTTATAATATTCAGTATAGGAAAACACAGGTGGTCTTTCACAAGTTGATTTTATGTAGGTAAGAAAATTTGCACTTTCTACTTAGGAACTGAAGCTACATGTATATATTGCATCCAGTATAAATACATATACCCTCGTTTAATGTCACCTACTATTAAATTTCAGTGTATTAAGTGCCAAGAAAAAGTAAAATATATTTCAAATCATAACTAGTTGGCCTTAACCTATTGATTAGTAATATTCTTGTCCTTGACTACTGCAGCCTGTAACCAGACTCTGTTTCTATTGTAGTTGCTCAGATTTGTTCTTTCCTTAAGGCAGGACTGATTCTGGGGAATGAAGCACAGCTCAGCTAGTGCAGCATGACAGAAAATAGCTGTGCGAATGTTAACTTTCTCTTTTTCCCAATTCCTTTATTATTTAGCGTGTAATAGAGGGATCAGATCTTGCTGTCCAGCCACTTACACTGGCTGAGCTTCAGTGAGGCTGTAATTCATGTGTGTGATCTTAAGCTTTCATATTTAGCATGAAGAGCAAAAAGAGTAAAGCACATCATTTAAAAGGAGAGGGAAAAAAAAAAACATAGCCAATAACTGAGCAGTGAAGTTCCCTTCAGACAGTTTTCTGTGTGATTGTTTGGGTTCTGAGAACAGCAGAAGCAAAAGATGTGGGAGTTTAGTCTTCTGGCCATGACTGTCCTCAGATACAAAAACTTGGGTTTCACTTCTCTCTGATGCTCATGAGAAACTGAGTGCCTCATACTAAATTTTTGATTGAGTGGAAAAAAAACAATTATTAATGAAGTCTCTCATGTTGTTGAACTTCTTGCACTTATTGCACAATTTCAGTTCAATCTGGAGATTCTCTTTTAGCTTGAGAAAAGACAAAAACTGCGTCTGGCAGGATATAGTAGAAATCCTGGGACATGAGAGAATTTGGAGCATCTAAGGTTAACTCTGTGTCCATAGCTTATCCTGGTAAGGAAGATGGTTTTGCCCAAGTCCCATGGTAGACTTTTCTGGCACTGACATTTGAAAACAGAATAGAGAGGTAAAAATGTAAATACCTAGTCTTTAAGTGGAGGCATAAATTACAAGTTAAGGCTTTGGGTTCCCTCCCTGTGGTCTTAGATTAATACTAGTGGTTTTATCTCTGGCTTTAAATTATTATTACTATTGTTTTACAAGTGAAATGAGTTTATTCTCATGCTACTCCCTACAGTCTGTTTTATTGAAATTGACAGGGCACCCCACACAACTTGACATAACTGGCAGCATTTCTTGCGGCCCCAGATTAAGCCAGGACTCTTAAAAGGCCAATAATAGGTCATGGTCAAGTGACACTTTTGAAGCTGCCTGAGAGGAATTAAATATAAGCATTTAGTGAGTTTTAACTGCCTGTTTCACTAATTAAATTTTTAAAGCCTACAAATGTGAAGATTCATAAATCTTTTTATTCCCAAAGAGATTATAAGAAATGTTATGTTTAATGTACATCTTCCAACCATTTAAACACATTTAGATTTTGTTATTTTTTCCACTACAGATTTTGGCTTAAATTCACATTTGCACGTGTGGTGCCTTACAGAGTTGCAGCAAGAGAGGTTTCTGTGCCTTGTTATTTGCTGTCTCCTTCCCCCCACCCCTAACTTCTGTATCGACTTGGTTCTATGGTCTTCCTTTGCAAAACGTCTTGTGCGTTAAGCACATTGCATTTTATCACAAATTTATCACTGACAGCATAGGTGTTATCACTTGTGTGTCTTAATATTTACCTGCTCTGGTGTGCCATGTACATTGTTTTCCATATTTATTGTTTAGAATTTATGGATTCAAAAGATTATATGAAGCTTTTTTGCAAGTATTGTGGTATGTGTGTTTTTCCTTTAAAGGCCTCATTATGCAGGGGTGCTCAGTTGCTTAAAGAGAGGATCTGTTCCTTTTCAATAATGTTAGTGTGTTTTAGTCTTCAGGCCCTTTTTAATCGGAAAAGCTCATGTTTTAGTAAAAAAAAACAACAAAAAAAATACTATTCCATTTTAAATGAAGGTAGACATCTTAAGCTAGCCCTAAAACGTCATTTAAAAACTATCTTCTCATGCACCAAGTGCATTTCCTTGTTAAAAACACTGTATTTCCTGGTTCAAAGTGAGTGCCTTGCTCCAGTGAGTAGATGAATGGAGTTTTGTAAGGTTGTTCTGCAGAGCAGCCTCCTCGCGAGGCGCACCAGGGGCAGCGCCCGGCTCGGCGGGATCTGCTCTGCCCTGCAAGAAGGGCCCCGGACAAAAACCAAACCAGCTGACTGGAACCCCATGGCCGAAGTCTTCTGGGAGCAAAACCACTAATTCTTATTTCACTCTCTGGCTTTCTTTACTCTTAAAACATTTATAATTACAAAAGCCAGGAACAGTGCCCTTCCCTTAAGAGCTGAGGCCTAAAAACTCTTGGTGCGCTGACCAGTTGGTTGGACTGAAACACCCCCCACTCTTAAGCTGCTGAAGTTGGTTCTGTTTCCTCTGTTGCAAGACTTTGTGGCACCCATCAGTTCTGTGTTTCATTTTGAGAAGCATCTTTGGGTTTTAAGTTATGTGCTGAAATATTTTTAGCTGAATACTATAGAAGAGAAATTATTCCCTTTAGTTAACAAAACTTAGTCTCACCTGATCAACTAAAACTGCTTTCACTTTGCGCTCCAGGCAATATTAAATGCCTATTTGTACTGGCAGTGAAGGAGTTGAGCTAGTTTTGGGGAAGTTAGTTAGCGGTTGTGGTGATGTCCTCTTTAATACAAGTTTAAATATCCAACCATCCTGCTCAGTAGGACAACTGCCAAAGCAACAGACTAAGAAATTAATTAAGCAACACTGAACTGAGCCCGTGTGTTTTCCACACATGTCCAATTACTAGTGACCTAAATCTAGTGCAAAAACCTGAAGTCCAGTAGATCCGTGAGAGATGTGGAGCAGGAGAACTGCCCATTGCTATATTTCACGTAGAGCAAATGTCCTAATATAATATTGCTTTAGCAGGAAAGTTGCCACAGCATCGTGTGTCTCTTGCTCAACTTCCAGGGAAAAGTGCTATGTTCTTTATCGATAGTTTTCCAAATGCCTTTTTATCTCATAGGATAGAGCATCAGCAAAACTCCAAAACTGCTACTCTTGCATTGGGGGAACTCATGCACTGAGTGTATGATGGCAGCCCAGATTTTTGCAGTCACCCCAGCCCTTATAATTGAGGGAAGTGGGACTGGGATACCTTGTTAAGCACTATCCCCTTAAGGAAGTGACATAATAAAAATAAATTCCATCTTAAGAGTAATGGACGGTGCGAGCACAGGCCCTGTGTTCTTGCAAGCCCTGCCCTCCTCTTGGATAAGTATGGGTAGGGTAATGGCATGAGGAAAATGATTGCCTTTCTAGACAGCTTAATGATGGTCTGACTTTCAAACTGCACCCAACTCCATAGTGGTACGTTACAAGGCCAGAGCCTAAAGGCTGGTCTTGCACGCTCTGTATTTAGCTGCTAATAGGTCCAAACCTGTGGCTGAACATAGACTGTTCTAATCTTCAGGATTCGATCTTCAGATTTGACTGGAGGCTTCCCTGACTCACTTCCACTGTTTGTACAGCTGTTTCCTCTAGGTGTTGCTTATTGCAGTGCCCGAGACCTGTCTTTCAGATATAATAGGCCTTGGGTTTTCCCCAAACTGGGAAATATTGTGGCCTTCTTTTTCTGTTCTAAAGACTTCGATCGGTTTAAGAGAACGTTGAGTGTCTCTGCTTGACCTAATTAGCTTGGTACATCTACATGTTGAAAAGCAGCATTGTAAGTTAATGGTGCAACTTCTGTATGTGCAGTAGGCAAAAGAAAAGATGTAGTCAGGACCCGTACCACAGTATGTGGCGAGGAGCAGGACCCTGCTGGGATGCTAGCTCTGCTGCTTCTGCTTCTTTTGGGTATCTCGATGGCCAGCAGCAGCCTGGGGACTTGAGGTGGGAGGTCAGAGTCCAGTTTTTCTGAGATCAGTTTCCAGGTACCAGAGATTTCAAAGAGCTGTTTTGTTAATGCTTGTACTTGAGCAATTCTACATTAACAACCAACAAAATTTAACAAAAGTTTTTTTTTTCCCCTTTCGGTGTACTAGCTTCAAATAATGAATGTGCTGGTGGTGGCATTGAAGTCAGAGTGCAGTATCCTTCATTGATATTTTAACTCTTGAGGTCAGTTATGTACTGTTTGTAAATAAAGTGGGTTACAGTTTTGACATGTACTGTAATAGTCTGTCATCTTAATGACAAGGCTGGCACGCACATCTCTTCTATTTCTGTGTAAATCTTTACTGAAAACCTTCCTTGTAAAATTTTTCCAGCCCTTCCCCCTAGTAATCTTCCTGTTCACTTAGCATTACCTTTAGACCTGGAATGGTTTGCTTCATTTGTCTGATTGTTGCTCTTCCTATAACTCATCTTTACAGCTGTTATTAGTAATGCCTCTTGGCAAGCATCTTTCCATCAAAGAAAACGGGTTTGTCCTTTTTCTGGCTCTCAGGGATTTTTGCTCCTGAATTAGGGAACTTGAAAAATACTGCTTTTCTCTTTCAGGGCTTCTGAGTGCCTCTCAACTTCCACAGTCAGTTTGCTTATGCGTTTTAATTTCAGATGCGGCTATTAAAAATAATTTAAAAAATGGATGTGGCAAAGGGAAAGAAAACTGTTTTCATTGTAATCTACTGGGAAAGACGGGCTGCTGTATTGCCCTTTATTGTCTCGTGTGTTGCTTCCTGTAAAAGTCACTTATCTCTGTGCTGGGATCATGCTTGGTGTATATTGCTGGCGGCTCTTTAGCAAATGGAGTTTTGTAATGGGTACTTTATTTGTACAAGTTTGGAAAATCCATAAAGCTTAAAATAAAGCCATCTTAATATCACCAGTCTAATTGGGCATTAAATAGTCCATTTACAATAGTAGTATATAAACTTTATTGAATAAAAAATTCATTTTATGGGTAGATCATACCTGATGATACCAATTACACAGGACATAAACGACTTGGTCCATTAGTTTCCCAGATGATTCAGTAACTTCTCAGTATGGGAAACTGGCTCAGCTTTTTTTTTTGTGGCATCTATTACATGCACTACTCTGCTCAACTTAAGAGCTAAGGATCAGCAGAGAGTCTATAGGTTTGTCTAGCATTACTGTGACTGCATACTTGGTCATCCAGATTAATGTGTTTTTAACACCTATTTTTTTCAATAACTACGTTGTTATACAGTACTCGAGCTTCTTTTGGCAGCATTTTGCTCATGTTCGGTCATAATCCATATATTTCACCCACATTAAGCTCCACCTAGATACTACAGATGGAGATGTAATGTACTGAAGCATTGGACTGTGCAATGTATATTCAACGTTTTGGTCTTCGTTACAGAATGGGCGCTCCTGCAGTCACTCCATGGTGGTTGATGTATAGGTAAATACATCCTTAAGAGCTTTTTTCCATCAGTTTGAGGTGTTTGAGTATTTTCTCCAGGCATCCTCTCAGGTGGGCAGGCTGTATTTTGGAACTGCACAGAGAATCTGGATAGTGCCATTATGGGAAAGTGTCAAAGCTTTGCAAAGTCACCGCAGGAGCCTTAATCACCTGCTGCAAGGGTCATCACATCTGTCACCTGAGCTCTTTGTCCAGCAGCAGTAACTGCTGCATGAACGTGTCACCTGCGTGCGCTTCCAGCACGTGGCTCCTGCTGGCTGTATTATATGTGCACAGACTTTTGTAAATGCATATATAAGCAGTGGGAAAAGCCAAGTTGAACTTAGAACTGAAGTGATGCTTTGTGGTTGATTTATTATCTTGACTTAGGCCAGAGAGTGTTCTGTGCCTTGGTTGGGAAGGCTTCATTATAACCATTAACATTAATGCTCTGGGTAACCTGAGACAGGATGTGAGAATAAGCTGTATACAGTAAAGATGAGCAAGTGGAGCATTTAAGCTAGATAAAGTAAAAAACTGAGGTGGACGTGAAGTTCTTGACTTCTGCTGTAGCAGTGCAGGGCTGCCCAGAAGAAGGAGTGAGGCTGCAGTGATGGGCGGACTTTGGAAGTGCCTGAAGTAGCTTCAGAATTTGGTGCAAGACTGAGTCATCCTGAAAATGTTGCCATCTGCTTTGTGTTTCCAAACCATCCCCCTAAGCTGCTGGTACAGGCAGCGAAACACCAAACAAGGTGTTGTGTGTGGTGTGAGCAGAATCTGGCTTGGCAAAGGGCAGGGTTGGGTTTGGAAGGCTCCATAGTGAGAACAGTCTCCACAAATAGTCTTCAGCTGTGACCATAGCTGCTCTGGATGAGCCCTGCTCTATGGGAGTTCAAGGCTGCCAAAGCCCGAGTGTCCTGTGCTGTGTCCTTATCTGCGACCAGCACCACGTACGTTGTTCTTAGGAGTCATGCGAGACCCCTGTCATAAGAAGCTGCCTGAGAGACTGGATCCTTTATTCTCTAATCCCCCTCCAGGCTTTCAGTGTGTTTGCTTTTTGTAGCAGCAGCAGTAGTTCTTTATAAGCTAAATGCTCTTTTGTTTGCTTGCTGGATTTTCTGTGTTCACTGGTTTTTTGGGGGGTATCCTGAGTTATCTGCTGACAGGTAAAGGTCCCATTAGTCCATAGTATGTTTGAGAGGTTAAAGTGTGATTGCTGTGATAGCGTAATAACTGTCATTATTTTCTCCTGAATGTGATGAGGGCAGCACACGAGCATGAAAAATGTTTCAACGGCCATTATCTCCCTTACTGGAGTGGCTTTTGAGAGCTCGTTATGGGCGCAGGCGATATCAAAGGAGACTGCTGACGGTCATTATGAAAGCACGCTATGAAAGGAATGTTTAGTGGAAGAAAATGATTAATGTTTATGCTTAAAGGAAATTTTATTTTGTAACTCCATTACATAAGAGAAGTAAACCCCAGTGTGAAAGCAGCTGTAACGGTGCCGGAGTGGGTGCGTGTTCAGCAGCCTCCCAAAAGAGAGGTCTGAGGGCTGTTGTGCCTGGCATGCGCTTTATCAAGGTGCAGCTTGTAAATGTTATTCTAGTCATTCTTTCCAGTAATTCGTGGGAACGCTGGGTGTCAAACACACCCTGGGAAGCACAAGCGGCCGTAGCCGTCGCAATTTGGGCGTCCCACCACACAACGCAAATTGCGACGGCTGCCTGCGCCAAGCAGGCCGAACCGCGTGCTGTGCTGAGGCCTTCGCTCAAGGGAAGCAGGAAAACCGTTATGTTCATTCAAAGACATCTACTCTGCAATATATTAATCGCACATTCCAGGTTTTTAAATCTTCAGGCTTAGAATAAAGAGGGAGTTGTCAAGCCTTGACGCAGCTTTAACAAAATGAACTAGGCCTCATTTCTTTCTTAAAACCTCGTTGAGGGTGGCAGGCTCAGCGTAGAGACTCATTAGTGATGAACCCGTCCGGCCTGGTTCTCTTAACATAACGTTATGCAGAATAGAAGCAGAGGAAATAAAACTACAGTGGATGAAGTAAAATCTGTAAAAGTAAATGCAGTATGGGGTTTTGTACCTACTGTCAAATGGACTAAGAATACCTTGTTGCTGGTAACATACATTACCCAGACCTTGTGCAGTATTTGGAACTAGTCTTTATGGTGACTTGAAAACTGAAGTATTAGCTAGCGTTAATCTGGGTCTGGGGCGGCTCTCAACTGTATTTCATTATTTTATTGCTATTTAAATGACTGTAGTCGTAGGCACATGCTCACTGTTGTCACTGTCAGATTAACTTTCATGTCATCTAAACTGAGTTAAAACTGGAAAAAGCCTGAGGCTCCTTACATAATGTGGTTATGCTGCTGTTGCATTAGCATTTTCAGCCCTAATGCTCAATTTAAAATATCAACCAATCAAATTTCTTTTTTTTTTTCCTTTCTGTAAAGATAGCAGAAGCTTTTCAGCCCTAATGCTCAATTTAAAATACCAACCAATCAAATTTCTTTTTTTTTCCTTTCTGTAGAGCAAAGATAGCAGAAGCACCCCTCTTTCTCCAATAACCTTTCTTTCTAAATCTATTTGCTTGTAGACTTTAATATGTGGTTTGTTATGTTTTGTCATGGTTTATTTAGAAGGGTAAGTTAATTTCTGGGGAAAAAAAAACCACATTTCTATTTAATATTAGAAGCCACAATTATGGCAGGAATAAGTCCATGTAGGCTGTGAGCGGTGGGTGGTTCCTCGCCAGGGTTTGGGCCCCGGTGCGGGCCGGAGCGATGCTCCAAGGGACACCCGGGATGGATGTCACATGCTGTCCACAGCAGGGCCTGGAGTGCAGTTCTCTGCAGTTCTCTGCTCTGCCTGGGCGGCCCTGGCCACGCACCTCTCTGCTGATGTCCGTCCCCAAAATTGATGGTTTAAAATTCTTCCTGGTATTCATTTTAAACATTCTCTACTTATTGCTCTAAAATTATTTACTGCTGCCATTCTGTAAACAGGCTTGGTCATCTCTTACTACACAGGACCACATGTGTAAAAAGGCTGGAGTGTCTAATATGACGATAACTTGCTAATGACTGAAGCGACCCTGGGTATGGAGGGGAGAAGTCAGAAAACTGAGGGGACTTCTCACAGCTCACACAACAGCTGGGGGAAGGAGATTTGCAGTAGCTATGTCAGAATAATGCTCTGCACATGACAAAATCAAGAAGTGTGAGGCAAACGTGAGAAGGGCAGTACTCTTGTCTTGTAATGTGCTGATACTTCACCATGTAGCTCTGAATTCGCTGTGTTGAGCAACTCTGTCCTGAAATGGGTCCTTTTTTCACTTGGACGGTGCTGACAAGCCCTGCTGGGTTCTAGTTCCAAGACTAGCTAATTCTGAGGCCAGACGATGCACCTGTGCTCCCTCTTCATAGTGGAGTTGAGCTCCCCCCATCTCAGGCTCCACAAAGTGCCATCCTCTGCCAGGGTATGTACCTACAGCCCATTTTAACCCACACTTCAGCCTAGCTCACTCTTTGCCCCGCAGAGCTGCTGGTGCCCTCTCTTCACGCAATAGTGGCTGGCTCACTTGGCCTTCAGCCAGGACACCTAGTTTCTAGGCAGTTCCTTCGAAACAACTTGAACCAGCGATTCCCAACTCCCTGGAGCAAGCCTGACCCACCAGAGCAAGACCACACTCCATTCCCCCAGGAAAACAGGCCTAATCTACACGTAACTATTCAGTATGTGCCGCGAGTGCCACTGCCCAGGGCAGTGTTCGTCCCCAACTCACCCAAGGGCCTCGTGGTACCTGCTCCGGAGCCTCCTTATCTTCAGGATATGTTCTGGATGTGCTGCAGTACTGAGGGGCCGAGGGCAGGAAGAAGTGTCGGTAGATGAGTACATTGAACTGAAAGGCGAAGAGCAGGGTCTGCAGTGCTGAATTCATCAAGACGTCCCCGCTCTCCTTGCTGATGACAAACCCTGGGCTCTTGTATATGAGTAAGATTTTTACTTCCCACATAGGAAATTCTCCCGCCCTCACTTCTCCCTCAAAATGCAGATTTTGGAGTATGCAGATGTGAACCGACATGTGTTTGATGGGCCACAGTTGTGCTGTATGCCTAAGGAATAAATTTGTTTCCTATTAGTTTCAGGCTCTGTGAAGGAGACTTATTTCAAGGTAAGTCTGGAATAATGTAATGATCAAGTACACAAAGCAATATTTCCTTTTTATGTGGCCAGTCTAATGAAATAGATGACGTGAATTAGGCAGCTCATTTTCAACAAACATCTTAAGTAGGTCATAAATATTCCTTTATAACCAATTCTTTAGGCAGAACAAATAATAAAATACTGTGCCCTCCAATCCGGAAGACTGTAAAATTGCTGAGATGTATGGTGCAGAGGAAGGTATTTAGTTTTTCTTGGTCATACTGCAATATTTTCCAGATTGTAATAATCTGGGGGTTAATTCTCTCCCCCTCCATTTTTTTTTTAATTTATCTCCTGCGATTGTCTGAGAGTAGAAAGATGCTTTCATAGTTAAATCTGGAACTCTGGGGCATGTGAGTTGAATGGCTGGATGCTGCAGGCTTTCCGTGACCTTAGAGAAGTCATTTAATCTCTGTCTTACTCCTGTTTGACTGTGGAAAACTGAGATAATATCCTCTTTTCATCAGTTTGCATAGATTGTCATCTGTTCAAGTCAAAGATTGTTCCTCTTATTTTGTATGGTGCTCAGACCATTTTCACTGAGGGCCCTGGAGCTCGATTAATAGATAATTCTATTTTCTAATAGAATGGAAAATATTCATAATTAAGCCATGAAGAGTTACTAAAACCACAACGAATGATGATGCTTCTCAACTGCTTGAAATTTTTATCAAATGTCGGAATAGCTATATTATATCCAGCTGAGGAGAATGATATAGCATACAGCTGGCAGGTGAATGTTCCCAGCATCCACATGCATTGCATTTTTGTGGGTTTTGTAGGTTCTGCTCAAAGCTGGCTGATATTTGTCATATCTTTACCTAGTGCCTTAAAAATGGTGTTAGCCATTTCCTGGGAATTTTTCCTGAAATGTGAAGCAAATCAGGTTTAAAAATGAAAGAAGAATTAAAAAAAGAGAAGACAACTTACCCCTTCCCCAGGTGCTGCCCTTCCTTCTTTTGGGGGTCTGGTTCCAAGGCATTCACATGTTTTAAGAACTTCTACTGCTCATTTAGTCACAAACAGGAGCAAGTCCAGAGGTCTTGCACACTACTGAGCACTTGCAAAAGCTTTGGTTCCTTTTCCACACCCTTGGTGAGGAGAGCTCCTACGAGCAAAGTGCTAAATGGGGAGCTTTCCTGAGCGAATTCACAGCTTTTAGCAAGTGTTACTGGCTCCTCGTCTGCCTAAGGATAAGTCCACATGGACATAGTCACAAGAGGGGAGTTTAAGGGAGAGAAAACTTCAAAGTTCCCAATAACAGGCTTTCATTGAAATGTATAATTCATACTAAGAGAATTGTGTAGAAATTCTTGCTGTGTCTTATAATTTGTGCATAATAGATGCAGCTCCTCAGTGAACATCTTTATCCTTTTTTTCTTTAGACAAAATAAAACGTGCAGTTTTTCTGTTCTCTCATTTTCCTTTAATTTGCCAACCATTTGCAATCAGACTAGCCTTTGATTATGAACTTCCCTGTTTCTTGCTGGGCTGGACATGCCTGAAAGGGGAGTTCAAACAATTATCATCTCCGTGTGTGAAGATTTAAAGGCAAAACACCCCAATCCTTTGCATAAAGCGATGCTTGTTGTGCCTAATGGCTATGGATTTATAGGCTTGCGCCTGCAGATTGCATTCTGCCTCACCAGTCACTACTTTAGTCATCTTAAATGCTGCTGGTCACCCACAGCTCCCACCAACCTCCGGAGGCTTTGTGGACATGCAGCGCTTCAGAAATTGAGACCATCCAAGGAAAGTTAACTAGCCCGTTAGTTAGCTGGGATTTTGTTAGTGCTCTATATTTTATGTGATAGCCACTCTTCTGCTTTATCCTTTGGTTTCTAAGAGCCAGAAGTCTTGCATCTTTGCTTTAATATCCTTGAATTAAAGCATATTTTTCTGTCTATTGCTCAGCATATCTGACATCCTTTCTTCATGTAGTATATGATGCCTATCTTTCATGCCACTGCCTGAGTTTCTCATTAATGTCCTGTATAAACCCATGCAGGTTGGATCTTTAGTGCTTTCCTGAGCAGCTTAGAATATGCAGGGCTCTTTCTGAATGTCCTTAATCTCTGCTTCTGTCACATAAAATACTGACCTATTTATTTTTTTGCCTTCAGAAAAATACCCAAGTGCACGTGCTGCAGTAACAGCTGCTGTTTCCAGGCTGCTAGGGAAGAGCCACAGCATCCCCCCTTCAGAGCTTTGCTAAAGCCCTCTCTGCTTTTATACCCCTCATTTCTCCATGCATGTGGGCGCTTGCTGAGGTCGCTGCTGGTGCTTACGTGTCATCACCCAGTTTTGGGAAAAAGATGGATGAGAAACACCATTGTATTGGCTAGTGGGTGATGAAAGTGGCCTTAGAGTGTGGCCAGAGGTCTGTGGGCTTGTCTTCCCCCTCTAGAGCCCTGCCAGTGGCTCCTGTGCCCACAGCTGGAAACAACCCAACAGCTGTACAGGCCTCCACGCTCCCTCTCACCCCCCAGAGCAAGAACATGCCACCTTCCAGATTCCTGCTCTTTGAACTGCATTTTGGCTAGCGGTTATTTAGAGAATGTGGGACAAATAGGGACCATGGTGTTGCACTCACTTTGCACATGAATGGCAGTACAGAGAGGGAAAAAGAGGGGCTGTTTCCCATGGCTCATCTCCCCGCATCTGCTGTGGGTGAAGGCATCAGAATGGGCTTTGGCATCTGTTTGCTCCATGGGCGCCTTCCAGCTTCTGTAGGACCGCCAGTGCTTTGCAAGAAACCTCTATCCAAGGGCAGAGTAGAGCTGAGCACCAACACACTACAGAAAATCAGCAATACACAAGTGGTCTCCTAGCACATGTGCTTCTGAAAATCTCCCCCACAACCTACTGCATCAACACTAACCAGAGTTCACCTATAAATCTGCTGCCCTTAATCTCCTTGAGCCCCTCTCCAGCACTTGCCTCACCCCCAGCATAAGCTTCCCTATTGACAGATGCACACAAACAACCTTTTTTCCTGCTTTTCTTTCAGTCCTCGCTTGTTCTCAAGCAACATAGGAGGGCAGGTCTTGCAGGGCTGTATCTAGCTTGTTTGCACCCAAAGTCATGAACAATTCAAAACAGGTAGATGGAGCTTCACCCTCCTGGCTTTCATGCAACTGCTCACAAGAGTCAGGATCTGTCCCTCTTTTTTTTTTTTTTTCCTGATTTCCTATATTTTTATAGTAAATACTATTTGGAAATGCTGGAAGGAGTATTTGGACTAGGGAAGCAGCATGAAGAGTTAACAGCATATCTGAGGATAAAAGCCTTAGTTCTTTAATGTAGTAAAAGGGATGAATAAACTGAGAATCATAACAAGATCTAATCTCAATTCCAGATCTTGTTTAAGAGATTTATTATAGAATATTGTAGACCTAATTAAGCACATAAATTAAGGACAACTAGGCACAGCTTTATACCAATCCACAGGAATACAAAGACTTGTTGTGCTAACAAGCATTGGTTTCTCTATTCAGAAAGCTAGAAAGACAGCTGTAACCTCTGATGACTCTTGTGTAGATTAAAGCAGGAGGAGAAAGAAAGAAGAAGAGCCAGTAAATGAAGAGAAGCAGGAGGAGAAAGAAAGAAGAAGAGCTAGTAAATGAAGAGAAGAAGAGCGAGTAAATGAGCGTTTGTGCGTGCATGAGCGTGTGTGCGCGCAAGCACACGTGCCTGCCGAGCTGCCACGTGTGGGCTGTTGTGATTCCTTGGCAGCTTTGACACAAAAAATGACTCCTTTGGGAGCCTTCTTGGAAAATTAAGGTAGCTCTTCCAGAAACAAACAAACAAAGAAAAAAATTACAAGTTAACCTACAAATTCCACAGTAAAGCAAAACTAAAGACCATCTCTGGCTGTGATTCTGTGATTGGGTTCAGTTTTATGGATGCCAGGAGTTTTCACTTTTTTTTTTTTTTTACTTGCAGAATAGCATCAGTCTAAGGTAAGGAGTCTGAATTACCATAAAACTGTGAATTAACCTTTGTTACTGGAATCTGAGTGCTGAAGTTGTGTGCTTATGTGCCCCCACAAAACTGTGGATAAATGTATAAATCTGGAGTCTTTCCATTCATCTGTTCTGTCAAGGTTTAAGGAAGTTGCTTTGTAAACACACAAAGTCATCCTGGGGGAAGAGAAACCACAGATTTAGGTGAGACCAACAGGGAACTCTGTCAGCTGGTAGCTCTGGTTTTTGAGGACTATATTTTAATGATATCTTGTGGACCTCCCAGTTGACTCTCCAGTCTGTTACTCAGCAAATGTGGCAATTTTGTATTTTTTTTTTAATGAAATTGTCTGTCACAAACACATCAGTTTGTCCATTTGAATTCTGCAGCATTATTCTGATCACACATGGGCATTTAATCAAGTTCATATCCTGAAGCATAAGCAGACACGTGTACATGTATAGTGTGACCTCTGCGCACGCTACACAGTAGTGGTTTCATTCCCAAGTCTTTCTGATGGGAAGTTGGATACGGGCCCTGGTCAGGCACTGCCTTTAGCCAGGCACTGCATCCTGTGGGTGCTGCATCTCATCTGCAGCCACTGGAGGCACCTTCCCAAAAGCTGGTCCTCCCCTGATTTTGCTTTATTGCCCTAAAGGAGGAAGAGGGATTGGTCCGTGTTGCTTTCGAGGCAAAGCTTGTGAAGCGCTGGTGTTTGGAAACAGTATTGAGCATGCTGACCCTCATCCGTGTGTGTGGGAAGAAGAAAGTGAGCTTAGAAATTCTGAATTTACAGGATGTATTTTCCCCTTAAGGAATTTTTAAAAGAATCATCTGAGAAATGTCTGTAAATAACCGAAGTGGTCGAAACAGGAAAGCCGATGACAGGGGTTTTACCTGGATCTTCTTGTGAAGCTTGGCCGCTCCCCAGGCTTCCAGATTCCCCTCGAACCTGTGGCCTTGTAACAGCAAGAGGAAGCTGCAGGAGAGGACCTGGAAGGGCCAAAGAAAGAGTAACTGGCAAGTTGAGGAGCTAACTCACTGGCGGTGACACTTCTCCTGTCAGACCACGGCATTTACGTACAGTGGGCAAACTCAGGAGCTTTTTGCAGGGCTAGATTGAGCTCTAGGAGCTTTTTTACATTTTTGTTTTCAAGGTAAATTCAGTTGAAGAACACCTATCCTGGCCAACTTGGTTTGCCTTTGCCTGCTAAGGACAAAAGAGAAAGGTGCAAGTGCTTCTGCCTTCCTCATATCGTCGTGTGGCACTACATGCAAGTTCGAGGTGATTCACTTTGCTTTGCAGATGCTCCTGGCTGCCAGTGTGTGCTGGGGACACCAGTGCCTCTCATCTGTCAGCAAAGTGGATCAGTCAGCACAGGGAGCAACACGCAACACCCAGGAGAAGTCCCTCTGGTGATGGAAGCCTCCGTTTTGCTGCTGTTATGCTAAGTGTGTTATGTTAGGCCAAGTGCAAGGTTCTGCACCT
>NW_010588656.1:77892-106877 GCF_000705375.1 Tinamus guttatus | reverse complement strand
AAAAAAAAAGAAGAAAAAAAACAAAATTACACACAGATCAGAACTAAATTTTTGATATTTCAAAAGTTATCTAATATTTATCATGTGTACCTATTCTTCCAAGTTATGTAAAAGCACACAAATGTATAAGTTACATAAAGTAACTCTTGGACAAATGAATGTCATTGGTTTTTTTTCTTAAGCTATGGTATATGCAATCCTACCCATGAATTCAGATAAAACTACCCTGCCCTCTGGCTTACAATATTCTCAGGAATATTAGAACAAATGGCTTTAGTACTCTGGTTGGATTTCAAAAATTCCTTTTCAGATGAAATGTTCCCAAAAGCTGTAGTTTAAATAGAAAAAAACACAGAAACACATTTCTGACTGTCTGCTATACAATAATGAAGGGGCTTATTCCCATCAGCAGTCATTTAACTCTGGCTACAATGATCTAATACACACTTGCTTTAATTTTTCTAGGTCCAGGGTTATGTTGTTTTAAAACAACGGCAATTTCAGGAGCTATTTCATGCCATAAGTCCAGCAGAAAGAGTTACTTTTTTTGCTATTGCCGGATGATTCACAGGAAATTGGGATCTGGAAATTGCCTAGAATTTGCCTGAAAATGAACTTGTCACATAGCTGTAGTCACAACTGCCAGCTCTCGATACACAGTATAAGCTGAATTTTAAAATCTGCGATCTCTTCTGTTAGCCTCATAGAGAAATAGCTCATAAAGGGGACTTCCTTTCCATAATTACAGCTAAATCACATGCCAACATAGTAAAGCAAGACCAATATGCTTTAATTCTCTATAAACCTTTTCTTTATCTTCCAGCTTCACCTGGACTCTGCTGTGCACTTTAACTTGTATATTCTCCCCAGCAATGGATATGTTTTTGAGAGCAGCTACCGACTGACTTTAGAGGCTCACTGCATGACTTCTGTAATCATTTGTAACTGCATCCTCCTTCCACTGAAGCAGAAGTCAAAACAACCATTGATTTTAATACTTCAGGATTACAACCTTTACCTGGAAGGGATTTAATGTGAAACAAGGGGAACAGTGTATGTGAAAGTGCCAAATGGAAAGGAACATGAAGATGACTTTTGGATGGCACCTCAAACAATACCCCACTATCTATTTCTCATGTAACTCTCTCCCTATGGCAGAAGGACAGCAGAGAAGAATTGCATTCCTTAACAACTTCCATCTTTTTATTACAGCTAATGATTTTATCAGTCATCACTGAGATGTCAGAGCCCTGCACTGACTTACTGCAGAAGAGTGTCATGAAAAGCTGTAGTTTTACATAATTTATCAATACATGAGGTACATACTGTACCCTATTTGACTAATTTTGTTAAGCAGGGTTCAAGGAACTCATGGCTGCCATTGCACAGGCAGCTAAAGGATGTTATTACCCCAGAATCTAAGTGAAATTTTACCAAATGGTTTTCTGAATATATCTTATTTTTCACTGCATTTTCCAAGGCTTTCAAAAACACTGGTTGTGAGGTTGCAGTGTCAAATAAAATACCAAGTATTTCATATAGTTCTTATGCAAAAATAGGTTGAATGCAAAGATAGGTTGAATAAAAAAGGTTCTATGTTTTTGTATTTTGGATACAGTATATGACAGGAGTACTGAATTTCTCAAAATCCTTTTACACTTCTGAACAGTTCTTGAGAGTGCTGTAAGAAGCACTTTTGAAGTACAGTTGTTTTTGTAAATGTTTCATAGGTCAAAGAAGAGCATATTAGCTTCAACTAGTTATTCAAATTAGTTCATGCAGATTTTAAATTGAGCTTGGTGTAAAAAGTAAAAGTACAAATAAATTAAATAAAAATTGACTAGTTCTACTGTTTAATTAGCCATGGATAAGATATTCTATAAATTCAGAACTACCTTTACTATTCATTAACTCTTGACAAATTTCAGCAGCAACAGAGAGGGAAACTTATGTAAACCCCTACCATGAACTGAACAAAAATCCAGGTAATCTATGAGCCTTAAAGAAGTTGAATTGTTGCCAACTCTCCAGTAGTGCATTGCTTTGTTATTCAACTGCCCCAAGTCTATTCACTTGTGATTTCTAATACACTTTCACATCAGGATGATTTTCCATTACTTCATTTCTCTAATAATACATGTTCATAGCTGCAGGTTAGTATTAAAGATACAAACCAACCTGAGGATATTCAAGTTAAGTATTCTGCCAAGGAGCCTTGTAGGAATCACAAATGAGGGATAGCTTCGTGTTCTGAAGCAAGTCATTTCTTTTTAATGGATTTTATACCGAATGATTTTCTTGCTAGATATAAAAATTTATATAGCCACTACACAGTCAATATCTTCAAGCTGAAAGATTAAGAAGAAATGTAGCCATTAAACTCATAATTCAGACCATTGCACCTGTCTTGAGCTGATATCCTGCAATTATTTCTTAAAAAGAAGAAATAATTTATTAGAAGATTACATTATTCTATAACAAGATTTCATTTCTTTGTGGCAATATTTGACTGAAGTAAAATGTTTGCTGACTTATTTTTTCACTATTCTTGCCTTCCATGTGTTCACTGCACATATTTTCTTTTTTTAAAAAAAGAATTTTGCATAGATATATGCACATATAAAACAAAAAATGTCTTCACCTAGCTTTTTAAATAAATACAGTAATATCTTTAGAAATAAAGAGTTTGGCAAAGGGAATCATTATTTATACCCTTGGCAAAGTGCTATCAATGTATGTGGAACAAAGGAACCTAGAAAATGCTTTGTATGATTGAAATTCCTGATGGGATAATTTGAAGCTTAGAAAGAAAGATATTTCACCACACACTTTTATCATGCACAATTCAGGCTTATGTATGGAACATAACCGTTTCTAATATCCAAACACTCATCTATTGCAGTTATCTTTTCCAATTTTTTTTTTAAATTAGTCTTTAAATGCTTTTTCCACTTATTCTCTTTTATTTGCATCCTGAAGTATGTCCTTTACCTTGAAGTAACTCACAGCTAGTTTTTCTATTGCTTTAGTAAACTATATAAGTGTTTTGCAGAGCCTTTTTCTCTTACTTCATGGAGGTGAGGTGAGAAGAAAACTGAAAATTAAGTCTGTGTGTGTGACAGACAGTTTTTCTAAGAATATTGTACACTCCTATTTTGTTAACCAGGATACATGTGGAAAGCAAAGAGAAAAGCTGCTTTCTCCTCCATTCCCAGCTCCTGCTCTAGGGTACAGGCAGAATGGAGGATAGTGGAATCAATGGTCTTAATGGTTCCTTCTGTCCATTTGATATTTTACACTGTGAATATTCGGAAACAGAACTTATTTTTTTTGTTGACAGGCTTCCTTTTCAGTGACCATTCGGACATCACTGGACCCTTCCCAGCAATACCCCTTGTTTGTGCAGCATCCCCACCTTCAAATGAGTGGCGAGCCAAACACCAGAGCAGATTCTGCTGCTGCCAGAAACACAGCTCCTGCTCTTGCCCCACAAACAGCACTTGGAGGCAGGTAGGAAGGAGGAATCAAACATGAGGGAAGAGAAAACAGATCCTGTTGGTGCCTTCTTAGCAACCGTGTGAAGAACAGCACAGTGCAACTGCAGCAATAGAAAGGACTGCAGAAAAAGCTGAGACCGGCCAAGTAAAATCTCTATAAATAACATCCTATGACACTCAAAGCTGGATTCTCTTCATACCACTTTGTGAATTTTGATGACTAAACACCAATAAAAAATCCCTCCAATAAAGGCTCACTGTTACAAATAAGGCAGCTATGGAGCCTAACAATTACAAAAAGCTCATATTCAAAAGCCATTTATCTGCAGTAACACTTGAATCTATTCGAAGAGTTCCACTGCACTAAAGCCTTCTGTGTCTCTGTTATTTTATTTATATGATGCATAATTATGATCACTGTATATGTTATCTGCTTGTAAACCTTCTCCTTACAGGGCAATATAGTTGAAGTTTAAAAGCAGACAGTGAAATTCAATAGACCTCAACACTTCATCATAAACCAAAACAGTTGTTTTTCAATGTATATAATAATAGTGAACAAGCAGCTGTCATCTCCACACAAGAAATACTATTTCATGTTGAGAACAGAAATTCAAAAAATATTGAATAAGCTTGGAATTTAACAAATGACAATCGATTATTAGATGGTACTGTGAGTGGTAAAAAATAAACTTTAGGATTTCCATAGCTCATTCATCAATGTTTATTACTTGTCACTTACTTGGCAAAACGATAGTTTTCCCTGGATGTACGAACTGCCTCAAGTTTAAACCGATAATCAGCATCTGCAGGCATTTGGAGTTAGATGTTTTTAATTTTTTGGCTGTTTTTCTGGTCACCAAGAGATACCAATTACTGTCTTGCTATTCAGTTTAGATGCTTAAGAAGTGTGTATCTTTCCTGTACCTTCAGATCTTGGCTACTATTGAACTCATTCCCTCCCATTAAATATTTGTGCTTGCTTGCTCATATGGTCTGAGTTATCTCATGCATTGCCTTAAATGCTTTCAGGGAAAAGGGGTAGTATGTTGCCAAGACATCCTTGTGTGTTACAGCATCTTCTATTCCTATTCAATACAACGATAACCCTGACAACTTTTCTCTAATGAAATGACAAAGCTAGGTCAATATTCGGGATTTGTTTTTCTCACTCAAAAGATTATATAATTTATGCTCTGAGGTCAAAAAAAATGTGAAGAGCAAGAAAAAAAAAAGCCAAAAAAAGCAGAGGAAACATATTGAAAAGACGTTGGAGAAGGCTGCTGGCCATGCCTGAATGACTAGAAATCTTATTTTGCATTCAAGATTCATTAGAATTCAAGGTAAAGCTCAGTTTCTAGTAAGGACGGAATGCTGTGGAGTTTGAGTTTCATTTTTTAAAATATTTAACATTATTTTTAAACATTGAAGTTTTAGAGACAATTTTTGAAAAACCAAAAATGGTCTATATTTTGAAATAATGAATATAAAGAACACAACAAAATAAACTACTAGAAATCATTCAGATAAACTAAAGATAAGAAAAGTATAGGGAATAGAAAACTATATCAAGAGACAGAACAACCAAGACAACATTTATCTATTTTAAATAGTTTCCACAAAGTTAATTATCTAATAGTGGAGAATACAAATTCTTATGGTAACTTGCAGTTTTAGCAAAGATACATTAATGATCAAAAGCACTACCAAATATTCTGCTACTTTATTTTGCACTTTTAGAAAGTAGCATTTCAGAGCTGCCACTATTGGTAGCCCTTTCTTGTGGAGTTTGTAAAAGTCAGCAAAGAAGCAAATTCTTGAGGTAAGGAAAAATACTGAAGTCAATTCATTTTGGATTAAGAATATAATTTGGTTAAACAGCTGGCACAGTCTAGATAAACAGCTTAAAGTATGAATTTGGGTTCAAGAGAGTGTTTGTTTCTGTTTTTATGTTTCCCCCTTCCTTTTGAAAATACAAAGTTATATGTAAGGGAAAAATTAGCAATAATAATGTACTGCTCCAAACTCACAAGTGTAAATGCTAAGAGCACAAGAAAAATCATATACCCATTAAAATCATTTTCCTGTCTGACTATAGCATAAATTGGAGTTATTTCCCCCTTTTTCTGCAAAATAAAAAATCTTCCCCTGCTCACCCTATTCCTTAAAACTATTTTGATAGATTAAATTTAAAGCAGAAAACAAAGTTTACATCGTATGATATTATGTATTTACTCCTACTAGCATCTTAACCTCCCTTCCAGATTTCATATCTTTGCAGAATTCAGATTCTTCAAATAAAAATACAGAATTTTACAGAAGTTTACCAGTTTGGGGTATGTAAGTCTGATAGATATATTCTTGTATTTTCACTTTGAGAAAAAGTGTGAGAACATGTTTCAAATGCACTTTCATTTCAAGAATTCAGTACCTATAGGCAGCTCTTTAATATATGGCTTGCCTCCATCTCTCACCCCCGACACAGAGAAGGCTTCAATGAGCACAAAGCAATAAAAATTCCAGGCTTGCCCTGAACGCATTTCACATCGCTCCAGACTACGTTTTCTAATAAATAAACAGACAGACAGACAGTCAGATGGCTAATTGGAGCAGCACAGCCTATGGTAGCATCTGAAATAGTGCTAGCTGAAAAAGGCTGTGCTTGCCATGGAAAAGCCTGGGGCAGACATCTTGCTTTATGGGAACAAAAACATGATGGGACCCACAGACTTCAATGTACTTTGAATTACTCACAGACAGTCATGCACTCCAGTGTTTTTTCCCTCCATGGGGGCTGGTGCAGGGCAGAAAGGATGACCTCAATCAGATTCAGCAGCTTTTCTGACACTCAAAAATTCCCTTTGGTCTGGGGAAAAAAAATCTAATTGTTTCCCTGTGGTACTTTTGTTACAGTGGTTTTCTTTTAAACAAATCCATTTCTTTTCTTTCGCAGAAGTTTTAATATCTCTAACAGAACCCATATCATCACTTCCCTGCAGACCAAACAGCTCATAGGGACAATTTTGAACTTACAGAATATGCTTTGCCCAAATCAGTAACTGGAACACAAACCAAGGAGAGAGATGCACCAAGAAGCTGGCAGGTATGGCTGGGCACGCACCCAGAAGTCACTGAGAAGAGCAATAACTGAACAGATCTCAAGAAGCACAAGACCAGGGACTCCTCTGTGACAGAGCTGACACATGATCAAGCGTAAAGGCGGAGTTCGTATTTGTAGGACTTCAGGGACAACTCCGAATTTGACAATGCAGTTACATGTGCAAATTTGGAAAATTACACAGGTAACACATGAGCTACCAAATCTGTACAATTTTAAATTCTATTAGTACTTGGAACTTGCAAATTTTTTTCTTCTGTTTTTTTTTTTCCTGTTCCTATACATACATAAATGTGCTGATAACATATGTTATCAGTATCTTCTATCTTGCTAATAATGCTGCTATCAGTCAAATGTCAGACTGAAGTACAAAAGAATACTTTCTCCTCTAAATCCCATGTATATATTAGATATTCTTCTTCTTAAATAACTACACAACAGAAAACAGAAGACAGGCATTTTGCTAGTTTTGTGACATGTAAAAGAAAAGAGAAAACAAATGTAATCACTGAACTGCTGTGTCCTCACCACAACACCCATTCCAAGCCAAACCTTCTCCCAGATTGGAGCAAATCAACAAGAGCCAGTTATAAGCAAGTTAATTACAGTCAGGACCACTAATCTCTTGTCTTGACATGGGCAATTGGTATCAATGAAAAAGAGCTTCCTTGGTCTTTTTCTGTTTCTCTGTTTCTTTATTGTAGATTAAGGGATAGTCTTGGATTTAAAAAAAAAAAAAAAAAACTCAGCTTCTTTATTTATCCTTCATTTTAAATATGCTTGGCCTCCTCAATAACCTTGGGTTATCTAGCAGTCAGACTTAACATTTTAGACTTAACATGCTCAGGCTGCAGTGGGAGTTTCACTTGTTACCAGTTGTAAGAATTGGGGCAAATGTAAGGCTTGCTTTGATTCCCTTTCCAATCCACTATTACAGAGATCATGCCATTACAGAAAAATTATTTGTTCTAAAATTCCGTTTTATTTTCTCCTTTAAAGAATTCCATGCAGCTCTAATTTTGACATGCATGCGGAAATATAGGAAAAGCAGCAGAAAACTGAGATTTTCTTCCTATGGAATCAGTGGAGATATTTATCACTAGCATAACTTGATCTGCAGTCATATGTTTGTTTAATGAACTCTGAACTGCAGTTGCTGAAAGCTGAAGTTTGTTGGAGTTGTTTGCTGAAATTTAAAACGAAATTTCAAATGACATCAGAAAAAGCAATTCTGAATTCAGCTTTGGATAATCAGTAACCTTGACCATGTTTTATATTACAACATATTTTGCAAAGGGCATCACCAGGCAACAGATGAAGTACCAAATAAATTTAAAAGAGACTCAAGGAGCATCACTGCAAGTAAATTTTCTTTTAGCAACTGGATCCACTTGCCTTCTGGCTCTAGAGAGGCAGAATATAAATAATGAGGGTATGTTATAGATGTCTGCACTGTACTTGCACATCCTAATCATGAAGCATAAGTATACTCCCTTCTGCTGTTCCGTTCTGTTTGTCAGATGCTGAAAAGGACTTCAGGGCATCAAGCTGTGTGCCACTCTATCCTCCATACAGGATGAATATTCATCAGTATCTGCTTAAAATTGCTAGGCTATGAAAACTTAGTGCTCACTTTCCCAAAATGTCCTTATGAATCCAATTGATTCAGTTATTCTTGATAGGAAAAAAAAAAATAAAAAATAAAAAAGATGGAAATATGTCAGAGACCATTTTTTGCTTCCTAATAAAATGCATTCATTTCCTCATGGTTATTCCTATACTACATAACCATATTTTTGAAGAAAGACTATCATTATGTACCTGCACACGCACAGAAAAAAGACAAGACAAATGATGCTCTTCAAGAACACTACAAGAGCATTTCTACACCTTTGTGATTTAGTGGAATAGAATTTCATTGTGACTGGACACCTAAGTAGTACCTGGAGAAAAGGCCAACATAGAAACTGTATTATTTTAATGACTATTCTACCAAAAAGTTTATTACCATTATGTCTGTTTTAGTATAGATGTTAATGATTGGTATGAAAAGAATAGGTTTTAGAGACTTTTAAGGGATTTTTAAATGTCAAAATCACACACACTGTCCAAACGGATACAATCTCCTGGTATAAGTGATACTTGAAAGTGTTTTTCTTTGTTTGTATCAAATCAGTCAAAATAATGTTGTGAACAAATCTTATTATATTGATTGCTTTGCATCACTCTTGCCATAGATATAGTGGAGAGTGAATGCATGTCGCCTCACCAGTTTTTTGCCAAAAACTAATCAGCTTTTCCTAATACTCAAGGGGAAAAAAAAAAAAAAAAAGCAACAAACGCTGTTGAAACCACTCTGCTGCCCATTTCATAGACGACTGCCAGAACGAGCATCCTGCCAATTGATAAGAGCTGAGCAGGGACAGCGACACTGGAACAATTATAAAACTATGACTGACAGCAGTAATAAGATCACAGCATTTTCATATATATGTGTTTTAACCCTAGGATTGTTACTGGCCTCCTTCAAATACATACTCAGACAATATGTAGCTTATTACCAAGACTTCCATAGTATTTCCAACAAGGATTTTTGATAAGGCAATAGAACTAAGGCAAGAAGGTATATGTTGATGTAAACATGTAAATGAATATAAGTATACATGCACAAACATGACCGGGCATTACATTTACCAGTTTGGCATCATTAAAACATATGCATTCATATATTCATATAAAATACAATAATATAATTGCCTTCATTAAGCAAAGTAACATGAGTTCTATTTGATAGTTACAAAAAATAAACTAATTGTTGAATCCTGGTCACGTATCGTTGTATTATAGTTTTTAGAATAGTAATATTACTTTTTATTTTTGGTTTAGGTTCCCTTTATTCAGGCTTAAAACAATATAAAAATATAGTCAAAAACTGTGGGGTTTTTAAATAAAATATCATAGTAATTGCAGATTGGAAAATTCTTCCTTTTTTTGCTGTCCTGTAAATGCAGAATTATACCATATGGAAATTCTACCATACAGCAGATACCCACCAGTTATCTGGAGAAGAAACAGACCAGCTATTCAGAACAGGTATTAGTATGAACAGATGTTATTCCTATTGTATGTAATAATCCTTAATCTGCTTAGACACATAAGCTATCTACATTTATGAGTGAGAAAGTTTATATGCAAATAAATGTGTACATTTCAATCTCTCAAAAAACTGTTATCACTTTAAAACGCCTTTTTGAAGAGAAGGAATATCCTTGTAAGTTCTGAGATTCAAAACTTCTTCCAAGTAAAAGGAAAACTTGAAAACAATTTTCAGACTAAAAGGAAAAATGAAGCAAAACCTGCTGGGACTCTAAAAGTCCTCTGCAATTTATCCCATGATGCTGCTCTGTTTACTGTTATAAATGCAATATTTTTCTCTTCTGACCTCAATTCTGAACCATCTCACAACGCATGGAGCACCTACTGAGTAAGGGTCTGGTAGATAAGGCAGATCATGAAGACAGGATATGTGAATGGAATTTGCATAGCTAAAATTTGCCCTTGAAGTCTGTGACTAAATGTCAATATTCCATATTGTCCACAACAAAAACATTTTTTACATCTCTGAAGCAAGGAAAGCTTCAGTGAATCATAAGCAGAGCCCCAGGACAACACACTTAGTAGACAAAAAGTTGCAGATCTCAAAATGAATCAGTTAGGAAGCACTCAGGAGAATCCTGTCATTGTTGTCTCCAAGAATACTAATGAAATAATCAAAAGAGAAAATTGGTGGTTCCAGGAAAGCAGTTGAAGATGCTTCTGTTTGCATCTTTAAATAAATAAAGATCATATTAAGTTTATCATACATAATATCATATAAATAATATACATAGTATAAAAAGGTACTCAGAAAGCACAAAACCAGTGTAGGAAGGCTAAATCAAATATTTATGGTAGTACTAATCATGGAAAATTTATGAAGGTTCACATATCAGTAACTTTTTTCTTCAGGGCATGGGTGGAAGTTGGTAAGAGAAAAATTATCAGATATCTGTCTAAAATTGAAATAACTGTGTGATATATCGTACAAGCAGACAAAATAAACATTAATAAGTCCCCAGAATTGAATGGTTAAGAACTAAACAGAAATTAATAGAATTGCTAATGACAATATATAACTTTTCAGTTAAAAAATTCATGCGAACTAAATTCATGTGGCTGGGAAGAGACAGCTTCTGCAAAAGAAAGTCCTACTTTACTGCTTTTTCTAGAACTGTTGGAGTTCTTTGAAGAGCTCAACACATACCAATACACAAATAAAGACATTTGACATAAACTATGGGAATTTCTAAAATGCTTTCACCAAAGGTTTTTAAGGAAACTGTGCAGCCACAAAATGAGGGGAAACGGAGACAAGTTCCTGCAATTCATTGAGGTCATCACGAGTGGTCCACTAGGATCCATGACAGGATATTTAACATATATGAAAAATGATCTAGGAAAAAGAATGTGAGCTGTGAGTGACGAAGTTTGATGATGACTAAAAGTTACTCAAGTAGGAAGAAAAATGGCTGATTGCAGAAATGCAGATGGGCCATGTAAGACTGAGCAAATGGTCAGTAAAGTGGAAGATAAAATTAAGTGGAGAGAGAAATAAAGTCATGCACACAGAGGACAAACAGTAAGATCCTCAGATATATATTTAGACATGATGATCCTATTTTCAAGTTTTATCATCATTAATCGCCTATAAAATTGTCATGAAGTTTCCTTTCAAAGCTTTTGCCTTTGAACCACAGAGATCAAGCAGGGCAGTTATTTATTTTCCTTCCTTAGAGTTCAAGGATAACACTGCACATCTTTCTGAAATAGTACATGACATCCTGGCTAGTTTTCTCCAAGTGATTCGATTACTTATCATTTAATATAATTTAAATAGCTCCTGGCTTGCAGATAACAGTTCCACGATATGAACTTTATTGTAGCAGTACTTTAACTTGATGTTTTTACATTGTCCATTAACTGTCTTTAATTTTCCATCAAGTGCAACTCGGAAACACTATCAAGTGCTGCTGAATAAATACATCTATTATTTCAAGAGGAAACGGAGATCACTAGATTCTGAAAGTGGAAACATAAAAAAAGATATTGGCATTACTGAAAAGAATTTATTGAGATAAGGAATTGACTAATATGGATTTTGAAGAAAAATAGAGGGTTTAAAGAATAAATGCTCTATTTCAGGATGCATCTAACTATTTAAAAGCAATAACATATTTATGATTAATTGGAGCCTGTATCTACTGAAGTCCGACTGGGACACTGCGTATTTTCTATTTCACTGAAGTTGCTGAATGACAGAAATGGGTAGGCACAATAATAACAACCTCAATGAAGCTAAGCAGAAATACTCTAAAATATCATTAGGAAAGTAAAACTGACAGTTCTAGAAATGAATAGAAGCAGTATAAGATTATTGCAAATATACAGTGTGGAAGAGATCAGAGAGGAAAGAAGCTGAACCTGCAAGAAAAGGAGATAGGAATTCAGGAATTCTTGAAAAGGCACAGAAAGAATTAATTCTTATGTACCTATCCACACAAAAAATTAACAGTGAAATACAAGAAATGTAACATGTTCTTCAGCAGAAGGTGATAATTAGCAGCCCTGGGAATCCATTTCCCCTTTTCTTCCTGCCATAAAAAAAACTCAGTAAGGTCTCTCAATACATGGAGCACCAAACTGTTCAAGTGACAGGTAACATATTACTTCCAATAAAGATCTGACATCTTTAGATATTAGAATTCAAATCTAATCAGAAGCAAATCACAATTTCAGTTATTCCATTATTTCATGAACTAAAATAATGTTCTTAACTTGGATGAGTTCAATGCCTATTAGAAGACTAAAAACACCCCTAAAACTTCCCTCCCTTTTTTTTTCTTTTCCTTCAGTGTAGACAGAACACTACTACTATTAGATAAAAAGCTAATTTAGATCTCATATAAATGTTCAATATTCAAGCTATTTATAGCTGAGGGAAAAACTGCCTTAAATGCACAATAAACCTAAACACACTGAGTCATAAATAAGATTTCCCAAATGATATTTCACAAATCCTAAACAGAGCAAGAGATTTATCACAGTTAGAAAATGTTACTAAGAGTATCTTGGTAGGCCAAGAATAGTCTTGTACGAATGACAAGCAGGAAAATATTCTGGATCTCCACATTCAATCTTGAATGCAGATAAGTAGCTATTCATTCTATTACTTATGTATACAGATTTTTATGTATGCTAAAGAGAGCGTTTCAAGCACCACAGTTTGACATAAATTGGACTTTGTATTATGAGAAATAATGCTATCAGGCTGCAGCACACTGAATTTAAAATTCAACATCAGTAAACGATGCCACTAACGCCAAACCTTTCTTACATTCTTAAAATACTACCTCATCCTTTCTATTTCAAATTCCTCATGGAAACAGAGTTCAGTAGAGACAAGTTAACACATACCTAGTGGAAACAAAATACCAATACCTGCCAGAACATTTCTCTGTTTTTCCAAATGACTTCAGACTAATTCAATATCATCTAAAATGTTAAGGGCTCTGCAAAATCTAGACTCAGATTGCTCACAGAAACCAAAATATGGGTTCAACAATTAGAATCACTTCTTTTTTTTCCATCTTCTTACTTTTCCCCATGCATAGAGAACTTTTTTTTCTTTTAAGTATATTGTGACGATAGACAGTACTTTAGGAAGTGTATGTTTTAAACATTTTCTATTCCTATTATACATTTTCATCTTTTTTTCTGCACAGAAATAGATACCTAAGCATCATTAGAAGCTTATAATCCTGCTCACTGCTACTCCCCCAATGGAATACTGGTGTCCAAAATAGAAACCTATGGTCCCCTGTCTTTTCAAACTTTCTGATCCTTCTCATTTTAGCTACTGATTACAAAACAATATTGGTCAAGTAGCTTGTCGAGGAAAGCAAGCGCATGCATATTCATACTACGTCTCAGTGAAGACAATAAATGAAACATAATTACAGAATCGCTCAATGGATCTGATTGGATTACGTCTCTCATAACAGTATGACCAAGGAGCAGCAATTACCCAATTATGGTTCCTGTAAGAGCACAGGAAAAAGTATAAAAGATAAAATATGTTTATTTTAAAATAAGCGCAGAAGCAAGAGACAGCTTTCTGACTAGCATACAAAATAAAAAATGGAGTATCTGAGAAAAGTCCAATGCAGTATGCCTAGGACAATCCCATGACAAACAGGGTTTAGCAGAATTTCACTGAAACCTGCTGTGTTAAAAAAGGAGTAGAAGTAGAAGGTATTTAAATCATCATGCTGATCTAGTTTGAATAGCACATTTAAGAAAATTCAAAAAGCCACTGACAGGACCACGCAGTTTGTTTTTCAAATAAAAATAGGATATGCACTGTGTGTTATCTGCATTTGCAAGCCGTTCATAAACAGTGGAAATATGTATCTCCCTTAACGAATCCTCACTGCTCTTTTGTTCACAAAACCTCATTGGTGGTTACACTACATCATCCAAGTGAGGAAGGCCTGCATGCATTATGGCTGTATGAGGCAACACAGCAGCATGTCACTAGGCAGACAGCACGTGTTAAATCATCGGAGAGCATCAACGTTACATCATCGAAGAACAATCATCCTGATGATAAAATGACAGTTGGCAGAAAGTGGGATCCAGTCAGGTTTCCTTTTGGATACACTTCACAGCTCCTTGCTTGCTTTCTTAAGGAAAAAAGTACGTGTGAGCAAAGAATGTAACCAACGCTAAATTATGTCATGCTTCTGAAGAAGCTTCCTTCTAAACAGCAGCACCTGCTGGGATTAGATCAGGGGAGAAAAGGTGGAAAAGTTTCACAGCTGATTCTGGAGCCAGAAGATCAGATTAAACAGCCTGCTTCAGGCACCGCAAGAATTAATTCAGAAGCAAGTACAAACTAGCAGCCTCTTCTCTGCCTGTTCATCGGTGGACAAAGGTAATAGTTTGTGTTGGCATATACAGATAACCCTCCTGTGTCTATGCTGTATCTTTACAGGTGATTCTGATGAGATCCCCATACAACTTATACTTCATAAAATTTATATATTGGAGAATTGCTGTGTTAATTATTTCAGTACATGCAATCTATCTTTGGTATCTATGCCTTCCTCCAAACCCTGAACTTCTTTAATGTGTTTTTTTAGGGGAAGGCAAAATTAATTCATTTTACTGAATTCATCTCAGTAGTGAACCACAGTTTACTTAGGAAAATTAGTACTGTTTCTAAACTACTCCTACTCTATAAAAAAATAAAGTACCTATAGTTGCACTAAAATTACTTAAACTTATCACCAACTTCGTCATTATCACTTACTTTCTCCCAAAGCAGCTATCCAAGGCAGGGAGCCAGGATAGCTAGAAAGTTCTCAAATCCCACCTGTAGTGGAGGATTGAATGGAATTCTAGACCGCTCCCAAGGAAAATGAACAGAGTAAGGTCACTGTTTCACAGTGTTTCACCTGTTACCCTACAGAGGAAACTTGGGCATATGCATTTCTTCAGGTCAAATCTATAGCAGCAAAGAGTGCGTTGGAGGCAAAAATGCACAAGCATTCGACGTACTAAAGTATGTATGAAGGCAGAGACTTCATTCAGTTCAAAAGCTTGATGGTCTTTTGGAGGTATCAGAGTCAGCAACGGTGTCATATTCCTGTCTCACTGAAACTACCTGGCAACTGAAAGGAAGCCTGTAAATGCTTCTGTCATAACTGAATTGAAACCCTTCTGCCAGTCTTGATAGGGAGCAGGCACCTTGTCCTGTGGTACTAGGCTTCGTTACCTAGAAAATGGCAAATACAGAGTCTTAGCCTCACACACATCAGGAATCTTTCCATTTTTGTCTTGCAGATATGATGAATTTACCAAGAGTGGAAGAGGCCCCTCAATGAATACCCCTCAGAATGGCAAAACCCTAACTCTTGAATGAGGCTTAAGTGTCAACATCATCAAGGTCTACAGTATTAAGCAGGCAATGTAAGAGCTGAAGTGCTGAGGCTCAGAAAACACTTCCCTTTGTACTGATAATCAAAACTTCTTTCCTTTCAGCTGCAAAAGCCAGGTGACTCAATAAATGATAAGAAAAAAAAAAAAACAGGAAAACAAGTTTAATGGGTTTGTAAGCTTCTATGGAGCATACTTCCCAAGAAGCACTTTAATTTTACTGCTTAAACTTAATCCTTGAAGTACTGTATCAGTTACTGTATCAATTACTGTATCAAACTGTTTGAACTGCAACATCAAACCAGAAAGTTTTTGCTATCCAGACCTGTTAATTGACTCATTTTTTCATGTACAATGAAATAAAAAAAGCTTGAGTTTGCATAGTACAGAAGCAACCATTACTATTATAAAATACTAATCCTTACTCCACTTATTTTTTAGAGGAGACTTAACTCTTTTTAAAAATGGGTTGATGTTGCGGTAAAGGGGTATCTGAGGAAGTGTCTGTAAATATGCTTGGAAAAAAAAAAAAAAAACTATGTGAAAAAGCTGAAGAAAGTGCATTTTCATGGGGAATATACCAAGGGTGTCCAGAAAGTGCTGATCTATAAAATAAGTAACATGAAACTAGCACTAACAAGTTCTGGATTTGATCAAAAAGAGAGTAACCTTTATCACATTCTTTAAAGATATATAAGAGGAAAAAAAAAAAGAAAATATTTTATTTCCTCACATGGCTTAACTAAGCTTCATTGTCAAAAGTAAACACAAATATAACATCTAAAAGTTACCATTAATTCCCTCAATCCACAGGATTTCCTTCAAAATGAAATGAAGGAAAAAAACAGTGAGAGAATAGGATGAAAAGATGAGACAGGCTGCTTGCATTGCTAAGTAGAAAAATCTGCTTCGAATGCTTCCTTCACAGTAAGCAAACCAGAAGACTGTCAATGTACCAATAAGGAACTTCAAAAACATACAAAAAAATAAAACCTTCCTGATGCTCTAAGGGGGTTGGTTAATTCTGTATGGCTTTATAGCCTCAGAATGCCCAGTGCATTTCAAATGACAAGCTCAGCAACCGGCTCATATCATTTTTTTTTTTTGTCCTGGATGTCACATTTCAGCACCTGGTTTGAATTTATATGTAAAAATGCTGTGAAGTAAAGACTTCTTACCGTTCAGCTTGAAAATTGAGTTTGAATAATAGCAGCGACCAAGTGCTATTTTCTTCTGCAGCGCCAGAAGTTAAACAACATCATTCAGCTTCTACAATTAACTAAAGTGACACTAAGATCTTTGCAATCCTTATGACAATGACAGAAATATATTAGAGAAGAAATTTATAGACATCCTGTAACATATGGCTTAGGAAGCACTGTACTGATAGTCATCTGCTACAATTTCCAACTCTGGAAACTAAAACAAAAACCAACAGTTTGAACACATGACAGATGGGGATCAAACTAAATTACATTTTCAAACGCTATTTAGTGCTGATATATTCAGCAGCAAGTAAGAGCTTTCATTCATGAGTGTTTCGTTCAGCAAAGAGTTTTAACATGCCAGTTAGAGATTGTTTTTCCCAAACTGTTCACTAGATAATACTTCTTTACTAACATAACACTTGATTCTGCAATTCATTTTATTCAGTAACATTATTCATGAGAGTAAAGACTGTTCAGGTAAGTTCAAATTGAAAATATAGGCATGGGTCTACCTGTCAGACTGCAAGAATACATTGGACTACTCTCTAAAACCCTAATTGATGAGTTTTGTTAGAGGTCTGCAATTGTTTCTTAAATTCACATCAATGATGAATGATGCACTGTTGATTAGACAACTTGTGCAGAATTGAAGTTGAGAACTGAAGGAGTGAGGGCGAGGGAAGGGAAACAATTTGTTTTATTATATTTTATGCTGTGTGAACTTCAAATTTCTTCCAAACTATGTAACTCTATAAACGTCACAGGCAATATTACACATTATAATTTACATTATAATTAAGACTTTGTATATAAATACTGTAGAGTCTAGCTTGGAAGCACTAAGTGCAGTGGCCTGGTTGAGCTCAATCTCCACATTTCTGTGTGGATTTCCACACTGATCCAAAGCCTATGGAAAACAAACAAACAAAAACCCTCACAGAAGTGTTTTCTCCTGGGTTCAATGGGCGTTCTTGGAGTCACACAGTTGATGAGTCTGCATCTGAATGAGCTGAACAGCATAAACCACTGGATACAAAATATTGCAAGTGCATTATTATAAAAGGCAACGTTAGCTCTAGTGTGTGCAACTGAAAAACAACCATGTTTAAATTTACGGATATTAATCATTCCTGAAGTACTGATATTTGGGAGGCCTGGAAACCCAAATGTGAATTGCATAACATTAGACTACTGCATAACACGAGGCTGTCCTCTGTATGAAGTGCAAGATCTCCAACATGTCTAGAGAGCACTGCATTCATCTGCTTTACACTTTACCTATAAACAGCTTTTAAGGCACAATGATAAAATGGCTGCATTGGAAAAAAGAAACCTAAGGGAGATGGCCCTAAACATGTTTAAGTCATCTTTTAAGATGTACCAAATACTGAAGAAAGTATAGAGTAAGACAAGTGAGAAAGACTGAAAACACTGAACCGAGTATATTTTTCCATTTTCCACAGGCATTAAGCTCTGAGAGGCCACAAGTCAGGACATTCAGGAATTTTGCATGTTTGCCCATAATTTATTTTTAACTAGGCATAATTTGTCCTGAATCGACTTATGTATCAGAAAAAGATCCAGTTTTGATTTGAATACATTAAATGTGAAGTCCAATATTTCCCTTGATAGTTTATTCTGATGCTTAATCATTCTTCCATAGACAATATGTCTAATACAAATTTGTGTGGCTTGCCCAGCTATAGCTATTTATTCTAATGATACCTTTCCACAGCCCTTTAAAACTCAAAATTCCCTCTTTATTGAAAGAAAGGCATAGCTGTGGAAATGCCTTTCTCACAGCTTGTTTTCTCTCTCTGCTTCAGCTAGTAGTGGGGGAGAAAAATCTATCATCCTCACATGATAAACAAGAACCTCGCTACCCCACAAAGCAAAACAGAATTATCTGATTGATATTTTCTTACAGCAGTATTTGCAATTTCATCATTCACAGCTGATAAGGAGCTTGCATAATTCCTGGTATGGTTTTGTGGTTTTATTTTTTTTAACTTCATATTGTAAGTGCTCCCTTGTTTTTCTTTCTTTGTTTTAAGCCTTATCGGCTTTACCTATGCCTGTTCATTTCTTACATAGTTTAATTTTTATTTAAATAGGTTTCCAGTTAAAACTCTTTTTGAAAATGCCTGTATTCTTTTAAGTTTTTATATTAATTTAATCCTGGAAATTGGAATTTTCAATAGATTAGGAAGGCATTTTAGCTACAGCTTTCTTTGATGAGGATGCAATCCTAGCTTTTCAAAAGTTTGCTAAGTATTTTTTTAAAGAGTTCCGGAATTCTACACTGTCTAGGTTTTCCTTCCTGCTCAATACATTTCCACTTGATGTATCATAAACAGATTTGATATTAATATATTAAATTTTCTTAGCCTGATTCTAAAGAAAGTGCTGCTTGCAATTATTTTAATTTGACAGCACTTTTCAAAATGTTTCTAGGGATACTGGAGGAACTTTTGCCCAAAGACTAGTGAATTGGAAATACAGTATTATCCTCTTATTTATAATGGAAATGAGAGGGGACAATTTCTTGACAGTGTATTTCAAGTTATGCAACAGAATCAGAAGACATTTTGAATGAGAAAAATATTAAGCACAGAGTTCCTTCCAAATATCATATTCATACCAACAGGGAAATAAAATATCTTAACTGCATTTTAGAAGACTGCTTGCAAACTGCAAGCTATGAGGAGAGCCCTAATATCATCCATCAGACATTTCTGCAGATCTATTAAGCAGCTGGAAAAAAGAAAAAAGAAAACAAAAAGGATGTCTCCTGAAAAATTATTATACCAGAATAATATGTGGACCACACTAAATACTGATATTCTCCACAGAACAAACTTGGTAATGCATACAATTCAACAAACAATTAGGTACAAGAATTAATCTGAAGAATAACAGCTACTGATGAGGCTCTCTTAACTATGGTACTAAAATTCCAAGGCTGTATCAGCTAAATAAAGGATGATTCCCTCAGTATTTTGCTGATCTGGCAAGAAATGCTAAATAGGCAACACCAGTAAGACCTGGAAGGTAGGACTCAGAAGGACAAGTAGCCAATTTGTCCTATCTAAATAAAAGAAATGCAAAGGCTACTTAAACTGGAAAATTGCTCTAGAGTCAGTATGAGCTTCAGTTGGTAAATATATATAGTCGTTCAGGTTTTGGAATGTCTGCTTTACCTTCAATGTACGTGCATACACAGAAGTTTTATATTTGCAATAAAAAATACCTTCTCATAAGATGAAAGGATTTTCAAAATTATCAAAGGAAAGATGTTTCTAATTTTTTTTTTTTTTGGAAATGTCACTCAGGTACTTGTTCTTTAGCGTTCTGCAAAAGACTCTTATCTTCCATCTTTCCTTTATTCTCCTTAAAAAAAGAAATCCTTCATCTTGCAGGGTTTGGTCTGTATATCTTTGTGCTGCTTACTTTTATCTGCTGTTAGTAGACGTATATACTAAACTATATTGGCAAAAAAAAAAGAATGATTCTTTTAGAATGATGCTTTTCACAGACAAAATTCCTTTGCAAGTTTTGCTCATAATTTCAATGATCTATTTATGTTTTGTACCAAGATCTGTCCTTTTCAGTGCAAGAGCAAAACTGATTTTCCCATATTCTAGAAAACAAAAGGATTTCCCCATCGCACTCAGCATCATAGCATGTCCAAAAGGATTGTGGAGACTAGGGATGAACATCAAGTGCCTGTCACCCAACGCAGAGTATCAAATGAATCTCCAGAGACAAGTGCTCTAGATCACATTCAGGAACCTGGAGGGCTACACACACCTTTACTGATGCACAAATTCCTTAACATGTCCCAGTGTCTTAAGCTTCTGACAATGAACTAACCTTAAAACCTGCAGTTTGGCCACGAAAGAGTTGAAAAGATTTTGCATTATCACACTATTTGAGGAAGTAAGCAGCTGTTTTAAATTTTGATGAAGCTTAGAGAGAATTACTTATAATGCATCAAATCTAGGGTAGATCTGATCTCAATACCGAATACAGAATTTTGTTTGTTATTTTTTCTGCCAGCTCACTAATACAGTCTCCATTGATATTCACTAACAATCAGGCATATACTGTAACCATATTTTCTTGGAATATATTGTTTCAAAGATTATAGCAACATTAAATACCACTAAATAACATTACATTTGATTTTCTTAAGAAAATCAAAGATCCGAATCGCTCCTGGAGACTATTTCTTATAGAAAATTCTTATGCTATTCACTTTATTCAAATTTTCCCCAGATAATTCAAATTTTCCCCACAGAATTCACATTTTGTGCACCCTGCTGATATGGCTCTCAACAATACCCCAAGACAAGTTCACAAAAAACAGCCTGACTTTATCAGCAGAAATTCACAGCTCACTTAATAGCCTATGAACAGGAGTCCAGTTTGAATAAGAAAACAATTCTGTATCACAAAGCTTTTATATATTCTGATTGTGATTACAGAGTAGGTCATTTCTCAAAATGCCAGGCGGTTTCTTATCAAAATGAGACTGACACAAGATGCACTCTGTCTCGTGTGACTTTGAACCTCAAACTAAGTCACAAAATTCAGTAAAAGTAAATACTTGTGGGTAGTTTCTGCAAGGTTTATTCTGTTGCTAAAATCTGCACTGTAGTTTGTCTCAATCCCTCTCCTTGTAATTAGTGGAATAATAATAGAATTATTAGGTGCAGACAAAATGCACCTAAAAATTAGTATTCCCTGCTTTTATTTTAGCACCAACAATTTGTTATGACCAATAAAATAATCCACAGAAACTGCAGGGGAAATTATGCACAGCCAGACTTATGAAAAAACTATTTGCTCCCAGAGGGTGAGTAATTACAGAACGCAGAGCCAGTGCTGACTGTTGCAGATGCTTCCATTTGCAATGCCATCTGTAAATCTTCCTGCCTTCTTCCTGTCCAGTTTCATCCTGAAAAAAACAAGGAACTCGGGATGCCATATGTGATTAACACACAAATGTAAAATTTTATGTGATATAATCCAAAATGTTGCAGTTGGAGGAGAAACACTAGATAGTGCTGATTGAGTGTGATATTCTTACCAAGCTTCTGCAGGCTGTCATCACCTCAGATCCGAAAAATGCTCCGATCTGTTCAAAGCCACAGTAGATTACACTTTCTCTCATTATAATGACTTGTATATTTGGCTCAAATTAGGCTACTGATGAATATGGAGAAAAGCCACTTTTCAAAAGTTGCTATATAAGGTAAATTACGATTTAAAGCTCAAAAACAAGTGACTCAATTTAACATGATGAATAGTAGTAAAGAAATTTGTAATATGTCTTAAAATACAGGACTAAATTAACATGCCTTATCATTCTTAGTACATTGCTAGGAAACATTATTTCTCAATGAAAGATTTATGATAAGGAGATCTGCATGGATGGGCAAGGAGCTGTTGGGTAAACTTAATGAGAAAAAGAGCACGTACATAATGTGGAAGAAGGGCCAGACCACATGGGAAGAATATAGGAACATTGTCAGAGAATGTATGGATGCAACGAGGAAGGCCAAGACCCATTTGGAACTAGAGTTAGCGAGAGATGTCAGGGACAACAGGAAGGGCTTCTATATCAGCAGCAAGAGGAAGACTAGGGAAAATGTTAATCCGCTGCTGAATGAAGAGGGTGCCTTGGTGACGGAGGATGCAGAGAAGGCAGAGTTACTAAATGCCTGCTTTGCTTCTGTCTTTAATGCTAAGGTCAGTCCCTCCCCAGTAAAAGAAGAACATGGAGCTTCTAGAGAGCGTCCAGCAGAGAGCCGCAAAGATGATTAAGGGACCGGAGCATTTGTTGTATGAAGAAAGGTTACGCGAGCTGGGCCTGTTTAGTCTGGAGAAGAGAAGACTGAGAGGAGATTTGATCAACATGTTCAAGTACCTGAGGGGTGAATGTAGGGAGGATGAGGCCAGGCTCTTCTCCATAGTGGCTGGTGACAGGACAAGGGGTAACGGGTACAAATTAAAATGTAGGAAGTTTAATCTCCATATGAGGAAGAAGTTCTTTGCTGAGAGGCTGAAAGAGCCCTGGCACAGGCTGCCCAGAGAGGCTGTGGAGTCTCCTTCTCTGGAGATCTTCCAAACCCACCTGGATGCCACCCTGTGCCACGTGCTCTGGGTGTCCCTGCTGGAGTAGGGGGGTTGGACTAGATGATCTCTAGAGGTCCCTTCCAACCTCAACCATTCTGTGATTCTGTGATAACAGAATTCAGAATGGAGATATATTGTTTCATATCATTTTAACTGAAAGCAAAACTACTATACAGAAATGCAACACTGAAAATTTAACTAAGACTCCACTACAAATCTTAACTCTATCTCCAGTGTTTTTGTCCACCAAATCTCATCACACTGCATATCTAATTAATTTCCCAGACAATTGTAATACACAGCAATTAATCTCAAATTCCACACATACATTCTTGTTAGGAGCAAGACAGTATAGCAGAAATACTAGGTGAAAAATAAGAGAAAGATCAAAGACAAAATTACATAGACATATTTTCTAAAAAAAATTAATCTGTGATTAAATATTTCTGACCACTATAAATAAAAAAAAAGTAGTCTTGAATGTACTACCCTTACTACATACTTAACGTAGCCAGATAGATATCAAGGTCTGAGATGCTGAACTAACAAGGCCACAGTGATCAAAATAATTTTTGCTCTCTGATAAGAGAATTATATAGGAGATATCTAAAAGCACCATAACCAATAAAAGGTAAGAAAATTCCTCTCTTTATGTGCTATATACAATTTTTGTTACTCAGTTACTTTATTGGCACAAAGATATTCACTCTACTAATTTAACTAGAAAAGTATATTCAAAATAATAGTGAGCAGATGCAGTGAATGTCAGTGCAAAACACTGAAAAACAAAATTTACTATACTTGTGCTGTTTCTTTTTACCTCGTGAAGGATTCCTAATGATGCCCAGTAGTAACAAATCCTCAGGGCGCTGACTCCCAGTTGACCAGAACATTTAAATCAATTAACAATATATTGAATAAAATAAATAAATGAATACAATAGGTCTAATCCATTGAGTTAAAAAATGTAGCAATTTAGTTCCTGAAGCAATTTAGTTCTTTAGTTTCCTAAAGAAAGCCAGTTGATGGGAGATTATGGGAGATCTGCCAGACTAAACCTGCATAACAAGTGCAGAAATGGAAACAATGGATCAGGAATATTGCTCGCACATAAAGCAAAGCTATATATTATTTAAATTCATTATTTTTTGTTTCTATTATAATCTGTTCTATAAATAAGAATGCAAAAGGTTTTTAGTATTTGAAGTTGAGAACAAACCCACAGAGACAAGTAGATTTTAAATTTTATACTTATTACATCCACATTTCTATAGTTCTCTGTAGTTTTTTGCACATTTTGCACTCAGCTCTCTTTCTGGGACATGTTTATTAATAAATATAAATCTTACAAAATGGAAAAAAAAATTACTTTGTCCACCAAGTTCATCCCTTTTGTTCCCTTATCTTAGCTCCCCTGCTTTCTTACTATAGTCATTTATCATTTCTTTGTCTGAAACTCATCTAGCATTTGGTTTAACTTTCTGCATTCAGCATACCAGGCTGGTATTTTGTAACAAATCAGTTTTGCTCATTGCATATGGAACAAACGAATTTTAAATTAAACTCTTTATTTCCTCCAAGAATCATGTATTTTGAATTACAGCTCATCATGACCTTGTCTTTGTGAAGAATTTACCCAGTCAGTCTGGTTCTATTTCTTTTTCTTTTTTTTTTTTTTTTATTATTTTGTCACAAATAGTAGCGTTTGTTTGAAAAAAAAAGAGGAGATGGGACTATTGATTCTCCTCAAAGAATTAAAGGGTAACACAGTTGTCACAGTTTGAAATGACAACACCTAGGCACCTGAACACAGGATTGGAAGTCACTGAGACAACCACCTTACAGGTGCAGGCAATCATGTGAGAAGTATTAAGTGTAGAAAGATCACTGTATATCCAGTCCACATACAATAGATCACAAAATACTCCTAAAAGTTCTATAAACTCTTTCAAGCTGAGATTAAACACATGAATTGCCTCCAGTGAACTCACCCTGGTAGCAGGGGAGCAGCATATGCCAGAAAAAATGACAGAATGCTATTTTATTAACATAATACTTCTTGACACTATCCCTTGAGTTTAAGTAGGACTAAGGCTGTTTTTATATGTGCCATGGTTGGCATTTCAAACAGGTCCAGGAGACCACAGAGACGATACGCTCCCACCCTGACCTCCCCCCTTCCTGCACTAACATGCACTGTCCATAGCATGGCCAGATATAAACATCAGAAATGGGCAGACCAGAGCAAGATCAGTTCTACCATGCACGGCTTCAAATCCTGCAGTGAAAGAATCAGAAAAGAAACCTGCCTTTAGCCTCCAGTAACAGCTTCCAACAGGGAAAATCCTCCTAACACCAGCTCAGAGCTGTTGGAGGACTTGTGCAGCGCCCTGAACCAAGACAAGCATTAAAATATGGTTCATTTGAAACATACAGTTCCTACCCAAAACAGTTAATGATTTTATCTTTAAAAAAACATGTTAAAGTCTTATTAAGATTATTTTAAACTAAATATTTTGTTTATCTGTTTATTCTTCTCCAGTTGTTAGGAAAAACTACATTCCTACTACTTAATTATTCTAAAGCTTGTTGAACTGGAAAAGCATTTCAAAAAAATAATAAATAATTACATATTATTGCCCCGAATTTTGTTAGCATGAAGTTTAATTGGATCTCTGCAATCCCTCCATATAACATCTTATTGATGAAGCGTATTTCCTTTAAAGGCATTATTTTTTATCATAGGATGGGAACAAGTATGAAAGGATAATCTCAAACATTTCAAAGATGTTTTTAAAAATCATCTGAAAATATTTTTATTCAATTTTGGCCAGATACATATGTCTACAGACATAAAAATTCGTACCTAAGGAGGACCTGAGTAAAGAACCAAAACTGTAATGGAAATGAAACGGAAGACAAAGCCTTGCATCTTTAAGAATAATATCAAAATTAACAAAAAATATAACAAAAATGAATACCTCGCATACTTCTTCAAGATGGTAAGCAGCTCAGTGAATTAAAATTCTTTAGTCCTATTATACTGTAATATTACCCTTTAGATAAAACATAGCCTTCCACATTACGATGATATGCTGATCCAAAATAAACCATTTTAGCCTCATTCATTCTGTTTATATTATTGTGTTTTTTTCCCCTTCTACACATAGACACAACCCCCAACACCCAATACCCTGTGGCCTTTCTCTCCTCCTCCTGCCAGAGCAGTTAGGCCAAAACGGTCCTCTCCTTGAGGTTGGTCTGTAGTTCGGGCCTGCGACTGTCCACCCACACCGGGAATCCTTGGATCCAAGGGCTGTTAGTAACAGCAAGGACATGCAGAATTCACACTGAAGTATTTATGGAGTTTAAATACGTAGCTGAAGATCTTCTTTTAAAATGCAAATTCCTTCCAAGCCCCTACAGTTTGTGGTTCTGCAACTGTTAATATCCAAAGCCCGAAGTCCAGCCGAGCTGCAAGATGTACTTCAAAAGCACAAAACATTGAGGCTGGTCTGGTTGCAGTTTTGCACATCTCAGCTATAAAGATATGGACACCTGCACTCTGGCCAGCTGTCTACGGCTTTCAACACTCATTTATTTGATGAATGTTGCACGTAAGATTGCCTTTGGAATTTAAGGCCTTGTTAATGTTTTATGTGTTTATCTTTCTGTAATTAAAGGCGTCTTTATGACATGGCAATCTTTATCACAAATAGCAACAATCAGTGAGATCTCACTGAAAGCAACAGAGCTATGAGCATCCTTTTACCTTACTTAAAAAAAAAAAAAAAGCCGACTTTTTTTACATTTTTGTCCTGTTTTCCTTCCATTTATGCTTTGGTACCTGCTCAGTTTGAAATCAAATACAATAAAGCAAAGAGGAAAATGAACTTCATGTGCGAACTTCCTCAAATACTTCAGAAGAACGAATCACCCCCTGTCAGCAGGCAGCCTTTCTGCTCGTCTCAGAGCTTCAGGGGGCTTTCAGGAGCCGGAAAGCTAACGGCACTCGGACTGGCACTTCCACGGAGAGGAAAAGAAATAACAGCAGCAGCAAAAACACATCTTGTCATCAAGGTAGAAGCACACTATTGGAAGAAATGGGACTGCATCCATGTGCCAATCCCAAGAGAAGAGAAATCTACCATTAAACCAGTATCACACTTAAGAGCAGCCCTTATTTTCTGGCAGGAAAAATAAGGGCTATGGATTGTACCTGAAGTCTAAAACACAGTGGGATCTGAAAGTTTTATTTGTCAGAAATAGTGAATTATTAATTCTTCTAAAACAGTGCTCAGCTGGCAAAGCAAATACATACAACGGATTCATTCGTCCACCCACACTATAGCAAAACGGCATCGTCTGTATATCTTAAGCTTCTAAAGCAACAGATCCTTACCTCTTTCCATAGACCCCTGCCAGAGATGAAGCATTTCAGTAAAGATATGCACTCTTCCTAGTTTCCAGTACTTAAGTACTAATTCATATTATCTATCTCTAAGATTAATATATATATATATGGATATTTATAATCTTTAAGGAAAACAAGCAAGGGTAGCAATGTAATATATCACTGGACATATGGTAAATAGAAAATAGTAATACTTCATGGACTATTCTCTGCATTCTGGGCATTTTTCTCTCAGTATATTATTATGTCAGTAGATCATACAGTGGCCAAATTCCAGTATATTCAATTAATTCCAATAACAGTGCACATTTATATTAGAATGCAAATGTTCACACACTCCATAATTACAATTAGTCTTCTGTTGATCTGATCTGCAAATACTCAGTAGGAGTTTTCAAGGTCGGTTCCTTAAAGAAGTAAGAATCTCACCATAACTTACATTATTTCTTTGCTCTTGCACATGCAACCTTTTCTTATTGCAGTTACAACTGTATATTTGCAAAATCATAATGTATGTACCTATTTGAAAACAGTATTGTCCAGTGATTTAAAGTTTTGTCTAATAGTGTGTTGAAGATCTGACCACCTCCTCCTTAAATCTGGATTTCCACATACACAGGCTTCACCCCAGCTATTTCCAGCATCCGACATAACACAAATATACTGCACTCAGGTAATGAACAGGATTTCCAGTTGCATTCTAACAGGGTCTACTCAACCTCTACTCAAATTTCTCCATATAATGCTGCATTACATCATTATCAGGAGCTCAAGGTTTGCAAAATGAGACAAGATTGGAACTTTAAAAAAAAAAATCAAGAGGAAAGGTGAAAAAAGAAAGGGACAAGGTGAGAATGAAAAAAAAAATCAGGATTATAAAAACGACAGTGCCAGACAATTCCTCCAAAATGCAACTTCACAAAACAGGTATGCAAAATGCTGAACATCATTAAGCTAAGTAAAGATGAAAGAGGAACTGTAAAGAAACCACAATACATCTATCCTTAACAGCCCTTTCTGGCTATTCATGTAAAAGTACAAGTGCGCCCCTCTCCAATGGCACTAAATGGAAAAGAATACTTAAAGTGCAAATTACTTGTAAAAGATACAGCCAGCAAGGAAGACAGAGATGAGAACTGACTGGCTGTTGACCAGAAATAGAACATCTGCTGCTACTATTATCCATGTTCATTTGCAGCCTGCATTTTTAACGCTTATCAATTTTTTAACATCATTTTTTTTTCCCTCATGCTGTGGTAAGCTTCATAAAAGATGGAAGAGCTAGATTAATATTCTTTGAATTACATTCAGCTGAGAAGCCACAGTCACAGCAGTGTCATTCATTCTCTCAGACCTTGCAAGGTGTTTGCCTTTCCATTTTGGGGTTTGGGTTGGGTTTCCCCCTCTCCTAAGGAAAGTGTTGGAAACATCCATTGTGCCAGCTATTTAAAGTGGAAGCTTTTCTGATAATTTTGTCAGCCTTACGTTCCTATCAGCAGTGCCCTGTCAAACACTTGAGTTCTTCAGATTATACTTTGCTCTGAGGTGACTTGGGTCTTTTCTGGGGAAGC
>NW_010588656.1:48298-76902 GCF_000705375.1 Tinamus guttatus | reverse complement strand
AAAAAAAAAAAAAAAAAGAAAAGAAAAGAAAGAAAAAGGACTTTTGAGTGAAGATGAGAAGATGAGAGGACTCAAGTTTTATGTTTGTTTGTTTGTTTATTTATTTTTTCTTAATGTTTACCTTGGGCACATGAACACACCTTCCATTGCTCACATTCAAAAACATGCAGCTGAACATGCATTTTAGCCTGTGTGTGGTCATTCTTGCTACTCTCCTTTTTTTTTTTTTTTTTTGCATTTTTATGGAAATAACCTTTATGTGTGTATCTATAGGAAGAAAATAGGGTGACAGAGGGAGGACCGAATGAGGACAGAGATATTTCTTCTTAGATAGGCACCTGAATAAACCCCCTAGTCTCCTATTAAGGATGCCCGACAGGGATATCTCAAACCTCTTCAGATCAAAATAAACAGTCTGGGTATCTTGTTATCTACATAAGTGAAATAACCGTATTACTATGGTCATTCTCACATTCTTTCTTTCTCTCTTCTATAGCAAATATTTAAGTAGTTTCATCTAAAGTTGAACAGCATCAACGAGAGAGAAAAGACTACGCCTTCACCTTGCCCTGTTGCAGGAAGAGCAGGAGGAGCTCCTAGACTTATCTCTGGAAAAACAAATGAAAGAGAAACAAATGGGGAAGATCATTCCAGACGCAAAGAATCCTAAAGATTAGAATTTTTCTTATAAATCCAAACTAAATGACAGATTATAAGCATTTATTTTCATATTAAATGTGGTCTTCAGTTTAAATATCTCCCTTTCACTATAGGCACACAGATGTTATTCCACCTCTATGTATTCTGTGCCTGTGATCCTTTTTCTCAGCTGAAAAATTCAAAGTTTTAGAAAATAAACTGTTTTCAGTTTCCCAGCCCATAACCTTGCACACAATTTCACCTCAGTTCTCAAGGTTATGAAGTTTTTCCTGTATTGATTATGTCTCAAAATCAAATGTCATCATAGTATTTTATATATATATTTGTGTCAATATCATAAGAACACTAAATACAGTGTTCTGTATTTACTCTTAAAACTTCCTGCTATCCTTTAACTCAAGTCTACTGTTGATCTTACCTGAATATGCATATGTATGTTCACCAATACACCTCCTACACATATCATTCCATTAAACCACATCTGCTGTATCATAATTGAACTATTACATCAAATGAAAATTTAAAAAGATGATGATGAAATCATGAAAACTTTATCCTTCTCTTCAGTTTCATGCACTCAACACCAAGTTGTCTTTCATGTTTGGCTTGATTTCTTCCCCAGACAACTTTGCCTGCTTCCTGCAACACACCAAGCCATGAAAGATGACGCTGTGCTAGTCCGTGACCATCACAGAATTAGCATCAAGCAAGCCCAACTGCTGTATCAGCTGCTGTATTAGCAGCATTTGCATCTTAACTGAAAATTGGCATTAACAGCAAGCAAAATGTAGTCATGTCATTTCTGCTGAAGAAAAATGTGAAACTCTTTCTAGCATAGGTGCTGAAAAATGTTACTACATTCCCCATAGAATTAAATCTAAGCAGAAAATAAAATGGGAAATATGTTTTTAAAATGTAATAAAAAATGAAGATGTAGCAGGGTTTGTTTTATTTCAAATGACATTAGTGTTTCTAGCTATGCCTTTGGTAGCATCTGAATCATTTAGATGACTAAAAAGTACTTGGAATTAACTCTACCCATAAATAATGCAGTTTTGTGTTAGTATGTATGTTTTCAGATACCATTAGCTTGGGACCATTTGATGTTATCTCCTCTTTGCCAGTAGGAAGCATATGCACTACTTACTGGTAGAACACATTATTTTTGTGTATTATTTGTATCTGTACTCATATCTATATTTTTGTATTATACATATATATATATACTTGTATGTGTAGCAATCTCTGCTTCTGAGTTTGAAGATTTAGAGAGAACTCACCAGCTCAGAGAAAACACAGTAGAAGATTAGAGATTTCCGCCGCTTTCCCGTGTGAAGAGTGTTTAAATGAGCCGTTGCTCAGAATTCCACTACAATCTATAAAATCAGTGCAGATCATTCACTTCAGAGCACTTTTTAAGGAAGCCCAATAAATTTTACTCCTACATTTACTGCCAAATTAATGGGTTGAAACTTAGGACTGAGGACAAAATACCAGGAGTAGAAATAGATCTGCCTCTTTTCATTTACTGAATGGAATTCCATAGCAAATAATATTTCACAACATGTCAAAAGTAACATCTTCCTTCAGTTTATATATCCTGGGTTGGCAAAAGTAATCAGAACATTTATCTAACTAACTCCCTAGAAATACTACACGTTCAACAAGCATTTTGCTTTTTTTTATTATTATTTACTTGTACTCTTCTTTATTGTGATCAGACACTGTGTCATCTTTAGTTTTGCTTAACAAATCAATTAAGTGGCAAGAATTCATTCATCCCTGTCACCCCAGCTGAGCAGTGATATCAATAATCAGACATTTACTGAAGAGCCATCTTCATTTGTCTTTTAACCCGCAGTCTATCAAAGTCAGACACTTTATTGATTGGACGACAAACAATCCTTAATTATCAAGTAACAAGAAATTTCAGGCGTTCAATTTGCCACCAGATGGAGCCCACACAGTCACAAGACACAGCAGAAGCATATGGCCATTAAACATGAAAAATGAGTACAAATTTTATAAAACGACTACAGAATACAGTCTGTAAATCAAACTAGGCTCCATATGTGAATAAACTTTCATAGGATTTAAACTATATTCACCATATGGTTATGAGCACCATAAAAGCATAAACTCTCTGGTTTCTTCCATATAATTCTCTACCAATAAAACACCTACTTACTTAAATTTTTGCTGCAAAATAATGTTCTGTAAAAACACACAGGAATAACACAAAAGCCACCTCAATGGTGTGGGAACAGATTATTTTCCTGAATATTAAAAACAGGTATCTTCAGTTAAATGAACAGCACTTAAATAATCGATAAGTGTCCTTAAAAGGGGAAATTATTCTGATGCTTAGATGAGCTCTGGGTCCCAGTGTTCACATAAGGTGGATGAAATACTTTGCACACTTAGCAGAACCACAGCAAGCAATACTGAAAGTCAGTATTACTTTACACAACGGGGAATCCAAGGCAAATAGGAAACAAACTTTTCTGCGCACACTGCAAGCCTGTTAGAAACCTGGGATAATAATTCAAAGATCCTTGAGCAAGAGCGGCAAGATTTATCGGCAATGCAATCACGCCGCCTTGGAACAGGAGGCAGACCCTGGGAGGAGGAGGAAAGGTGATCATTCGGAGCCAGGATCGCCCCAGCTGTCCTTGCCAGAGAGGCAGCAGAAGGGTTAGGAACTCTTCCACCAGCAAGTTGCTCACAGCACTAAATGCTCCCTGAAAAATAATCACAGAGCTACTTTCTTTATCCTTTACGTAGGGTCAGCTGTAGCATGCTTAAACAGTACCAAGTGCTGCTGCTTTAATATTTCCTGCTCTGAGAAGCTGAACTGAGAATAAATTCAGCAGTGCTGCTCTTGATGGTAAAAGGAGAACTTCTGCGCAGCTGCTTAAGCCTCAGTTTAACTTGCGACAATTTATTTTCTTGCAGACAGATCTGGCTACAGAACATGCCATCAATGAACAGGTTCACATTTCAACGCATCACATCAGTCGCTTTCCAAATTGCAGAGTAACTGACTGCCAAATCAGAAGGGGAAAAAGAAAAGGAAAGAAGGAAATTCATACGGCCATGTTCTACCTTTAGTTTCTCATGTGCAATTTAGGGCAATTTTAGTGTTGTATTTTCAAAAACAGAACAGACAGAGTTTAAACTGAGATAAAGACAATTTAGCATAGTGCTGGGGTAGCATCAGTTCTCTGTACAACTAGAGCTCTATTCAGGCAGAGGATTTCAAGGACATTTGATGACAAAAAAGGAAAGACAAAAAACAAAATACGCAGTACAAAAGTGTATATATATATATATATATATATCCCCCGCGTATTCATTATAGTTGAGAAAACTCATTTCCAACATTATTTGTTTAGAAAGACTCCTCACAGAAGTCAGGAAAACTTCCTTAGTCCATAGTAGAAGTTCTAGTAAAAGCTGAGAGCCACCGGCACACTTCAGAGCCACCACCACCCTATGAGGGTGACACACAGCCCTGTTCTGAAGCAAGGAAGGGACGTGGTGTCTTCCATATCCCGGAGACACGTGGTCAGTGGCTGGGGCAGGGTGCAGAGGGGTCTGTCTCTCACAGCACGGGTGAGCAGTACTGTTACTCCAGCTGCAGTACTAATACTTACTGCCCCTTCTTCCTGTGCCCTCTGCCCCTGCCCCAGCCCATCTTGCTCAGATGGTCTCTAGGCCTGTGTTCCATAGGGGACACATGGACCTGCTGTGACAGGAGGCACCAAAGCCTCTTCTGCCTGTGCAATTCCACACACTATCCTATTTTTGGAATACATGAAACAATTGTACGTATTCTTATTTTATGTTTGCATTTACAATCTCAGAAATTTGGGATTATTAAGTAACTACTTCACTAAATTACACAATTTTTCACTTGGTAAAAAGCAGATAGTTTAGTAAAAAAATCCACATTTCTTTCATTTGTTTTCTTTTTTTGTAACTCCCTCTCCAGATATGGTTAACAAGATTATGACTTTAAACAGATTTTACAGCCAAATAATGTTAAAGTGTTGCAATTAGTGTCTTTTAATACATGCAGTCTGACTTATGAAACAGGATTTAAGTAATAAGCCATCTGTTGTGCTCCATTTTAATTGTTGCACTGATTATATATTTTTAATGGTGAGCCCAATTTCGCCCACACTTTATCACTAGGATATAAATAAAGGGCATTATTTGTTTTCAACGTTTTATTCAGATGCTCTATTTTCATCTATTCTAATAGAAAAACAAGGTCAGTTTTTGCTGAAATGAAACTGTACTTTTGTACTTGGAAGGGGTCTGCACAGGACAGAGGTAAAACAAAATTACATTAATAAACTTCTCTGAGTTTCTGTTTCTAGAAATTATTTTTCCCCTGTTTGTGCTAACTGTATTTGTGGTTATAAAGAGACAAATGGCTAGCTCTCTATAACATGCAGTCAGAATTATCTCTAGGTTTTAAAAACTTCTCACCACACCAGAACATTTAGTCCACAAATGGCCAAAGAACTCCTTATTTGCAAGAAAATGCCGATAAGGCATAAGACATCTAAAGAAAGAGAGAGAACTGCTCTGTGCCATCTTAGTTCCCTGGTCGTACGAGTAAATCTCAGGATACAGCTAATGCAGTCTTCCAGGAAACATCCCATGGTTAGAAATGTCACTGCTCTGGCCTGTTCAATGAAGAACCCCCTGTGCCAGAATCACAACCCAGAATGACCTGAGATTAGACAGAACCCAGTCAAAGCCTGTGTCAAATAGCCCTGACTTCTCTACAGTTTTACGCAAAAAAAAAAAGTGCTGCTAAGACCAGAGTCAGCAAATCTGGAGAAGAGATGGTTGTAAGGGTAGAGAATCACTGCAAATGTCCCCCTGTTGCAGACAACCGTGAGGAGGATGATTAGGTAAAATGTACTTAAAACACAGAAATCCTGAGATAAACTTCACCAGATTGAAGAGGTGGTTGACCTTTGCTTAAGGCAATTAAAAGTCAGCCACAAAACTGTAATGAGAGGACAGCAGAGACCTTACTGCAATGTGAAGCTGTCCCCACCTGAAGTCAGCAATGAGAGACATGAACAAAATGTAAGTTTTTTCTCAGATTTATGTTCTTTGCTTGTCCTTTATAAACACTCCGCAAAGTGTTCCTCAGTATATTCTAAGAACACTTAATTTTCACTAAAACAAACATTTTCCATAAGAAAATCAGGAGATAATGAAAATACTTAAAGCTATTAATAAATGAAACATTCCCACAAGAATTGCAGTAGGTACTAAAAGCAGGTCATGTTCAAGTAGATGGCAAGATTCAAACAGGGATGTGCTTTTTTTTTCCCATGGGTAAGACAGCTCAGCTAAAATATATCTCATGTCTCTGCAAAACTATTTGAAAATTACTTCTGAGATGGATGGTCGTGTTTGATCATGTGAAATAGCCTGCGCCAATCAGAAAACACAGAAATTACCAACCACCCTTCAGGTAAATTGCCAGTTCCACCTTTCAAGCTGAACGCTTGTTCCACCTTTAAAAGTTATAGTTGACGCATGCTGAGAGGCATTTTGAGATAAGCACAGGAAAACTCAGAGGTATCTGAGATGTCACTTGGATGCAGCAATTGGTAAATATTAAGTTGGAACAGCCGCTCTGCAGGTGCCAACTTAAAATGCACCATCAACAGCAGCGTTACAGGGAACAGGACGGGGGAAAGAGAAGCCAGCAAACTCTGTGGGCAACTGCACTGAGGATTCCCTCCCCTCTTCTTTTTAATAAAACTAAATTCAGTCAAAGTTCCAATGCAAAGTAAGGGTGATTTATAATTTTTGGCTGCTTAGATGAATATGGAACAAAACAGTTTTTTTTTTCTCATGTTTACAGATAAAATAAATAAAACTACACTTTTTTAAAAATACATAACCTTTTAGGCCTGAAGGACGAGAGAGAAGTGATAACTTTCTTTACTTCCTCATTTGTTAAATACTTTTGTAGCAAACTACAAAAGAGGTGTATGCTAAAGTATAGAAGAAAATGTACTTGTCCAACTTTGTCTTCAGGATCTGACAAAAATTTAATCACCATATCATTCTCATGCCTTTCTTTTAATATTTACTTTAGCTTTCTATTTTACATAGTTAACTTCTCACAAAAGCCTGGAAAAGCTGAGGTTCTGTCATACTCAAGGGTGTTATCAAAAGTGTTAGATTCCATTGATTAGTTTTTGGCAAACAAAAATTACTGATTGTGGAATAGAGCAAAAAGTTTGATTCAGACAAAGGAATAAGTGAATATTAAAGTCTCCGCAATTCAGACTAAAGACTTAATGTCATCACTACCTGTTTTGTAAGAGGTTTTTTTTGCACAAACACACCAGCATGCCCAGCTGGCAGGCTGATGCAGCCACCTTTTCTACCACTCAGGGCTCTGGAGAACAGGGGACCCAGCAGCAACCTCAGATTTTGAATTTCAGTAGAGTGGAAGGAGAACTGTACCACATTGGTTCTGATGCAAGTACTGAAGCACTGCAACGTTAAGCTGCCTTGGTAGTCATGCCTTGTGTAGATATTTCGGAAATATTCTAAAACCCTAATGGTGGAGGCCATGAAAATCACAGATAGGAATATTTTCATTTTACAAAGCAATTTTAAGGTGCTTTGACCAAAATCAGAATAGCCTCATCTCATTACAGTCCAGCTCCTTACTAAGGAGCAAACCTTTCTACTTTATTTGCATCAAGCAAACTGCACAGTAAACATTTCTTTGTTCTCATTACAATTCCAGACAGACGGACTCATAACTTTGGCCAGGTAACTCTACAGGTACCTCTCAACAAAGCAACCAGGGCAAAACTAGCATCACATAGCTGAAAACATTCGTGCCATTTCTATTCCATATCCATGCTCATGTTCTGGGATGGAGAAGGGGAAGGGCCACCCTTCTGTCCCCAGGGCACTCCAAAGCACCGCTTGTTTGCTGAAAACACCTAGGAGCCAAGAAGAGTTTTCCAGCTTGCCCCCAAAGACAGACTGAGAGCTCACGCACTCGAGAGCCTGCACAGGGCTGGTGGCAAAGCTGGAGGCCCAAGCCCATGATTTCCCTTACTACCAACTCAGAGCAAGGTCTCCATGGCAGAACTACTAGTGACATGGGCTGCTTTAGGAGTTGCTACTTAAAGCTGTCACTGCTCCTGTCCTTTCTGCTGCAAGCAAATGTCATCTCCAAGAGCTCTTTTCCCATCCCTTATTCTTACAGAAACTTGAAGCAATGAATTACACCAGGAATTTAGACTCATGCCTTTTTAGATTTGGGAAATACTGGAGACAGCACAAAAGTTTCCCAGATCTAAGTCCGGTTATGCTAAACACTGGAAACCAAAGACAAAAACACATACAAAAAGGAGAATTTAGAAATGCAGAAAGCAAAAAGAGAACAACTCAGGTCAGTGAGATGCTTATAGTGAAAAGTACAGCATATTATCTAACTTGTACATGAGAAAGATTTATTCATCTTTTTTTAAAAACGGACTGTGTCAATTTTAACTAAGATACATCGCAAAGCAAACAGGCAGATCAGGCAGATCATGAGAATTCTGTCAGATCACTGAACCTTATCTGAACAATGCAAACATGTTACTATTGTTTGATTTTGTAATGCGCTTAGACTAATTAACCAACTACAGAAACTATTTACTTTTATTTCCTCATTTGGAAATTCAGTGCTTTGTTCCCTCTTAATGAATTTAGTCCCTGTTCTCCTACATGAAAGAGTACTAAGTTTAAAGCCGTATGCATTTACAATTTCTTGTCAGATTTTTGGTGGACCTCCAGGTGAATTCCTCTCCCTTGGGAGAGGCTGCATTGGTTGAAGCTTCCTTTGTATCTGAAGGAGGAAGTCAGGAACATATCTGCTTTGAGGACAGAAGAAGTGTGAAGAATACTATTGTGCTAGGCAATGTTGCGAACAATACAGCTTTCAAAAGTACAGGAAGACCACAGGAGTGACAGACACATCAGATTTTATCTTTTTTCTTTGCCCATTACCTCAGCTTCTATAATAAACAGATTATCTTTGACTAATCAGGCATTCTGAATATATAGAAAGACTAAAATCATCAACTTCAAGGATCATAAATTTACAGGGATGATATAACAAGAGATTATGTCTTGAGAATATCATACTGCTGAATTTTAAAGAACCCAAGCTTTTCTTCCACTAAGCATTTCTTTTTCTGGCTACATTTTTATAGCCAGTTTGATGTTAAAAATGTACTTATCCAATGACAAAGTGGCTATTACCTTTATTAAATACATTTTATTTAACATAACAAATGTATCTCAATGCAGACAGCATAAACATTTTCTAATACTGAATAAGCAAACTGCATTCATAATCTTATGCTAGGATATTCCAGTCATAAATTACAAGGCATAAAGCTGCATACTACTGCCAACTAATTCAAAGCCCTTCAATGCAATCAATATAGTTGACAAATATCTTGAAAAGAGATCATGAAAGAAGTCATTTGTGCATCCTTTTTTTTCCAGATCAATACAGCTCACGCCGTTTCACACATCTTAATGAGGCTGCTCAAAATTATCAGCAGAGACTTGCAAAATAGGAAGTGCCATACTAGTATTTAGCATGCATGGAAGAGTTAATGCTCATTACAGAACGATCACCTGGGCAACACCAGCAGACTACAGTTTCAGAATAATTAGATATGAATGGATTCAGCACGATCAAATAAATTTAAGAATTCATCTTTCCAAGCTAGCTCTTTTTATTTTTCTCCCTCCTTTTATTTTTGTACTTACACACACGTGTACAACACTCACTGCCTTCCAGAGGCATTTGTTTTCCTCCTGCAATGCAACCACGTGGCTCCCCATAGGACTCCCATGCACCGGAGGGGGGATGCCAGGACACCACGGCCTCTGGTGAGACCAGCGGCTTCTCCAGCTGCGTGAGTGACGTCTCATTGGAAAATCCTGCACTGAAGCACATCTGAATGCTGCAAATTAAATGCAGACTAGACAAGAAGCAGAAACCTCTGAATTGCTCCCCACTGTCAGTAAACAAGTGCCAAAAGCCACAAAAAGAGATCAGATTAAAAAGGAAGAGAGACAAAGGGTAGCAAGAAAATATTCCACAAACATCAGCAGTAAGCAGGAAATTAAATAAGAAGGGACTGCCATTGATAGATGGCATCAAGAATGCAAAAGCTTTATGTATTTATCAATACCAGCTTAATCAAATACCAGCTTTCATCAAATATCTGCTCAAAACAAAATCTGCTGACAACTAGTGGCTGTAGTGACAAGAACCAGATCATAAAAGGAACAGAACTGGCTAGCAACTGTACCGGTTGCTCACAAAGGGCTGATGAAATTCAGTCTAAAGCAATATAAGAACTAGTGGAGTCCATCTTAATTGTTATTTTTGAGAACCAGTAACAGACAGAAGAAATCTAGGAAATCGGAAACAGATTGATGCTTCATTAAAAGTGGGACAAAGTTGGGTAAAAGGAAGTAAATTACAGTTTAATTTCAATTCTTAGAAAAATACTGGAGAAAAACATATGGGGAGACAGAGCAGAAAATGGGTATTTTTACTTTATCCGGGGATTTTTTTTTTTCAACATACATTTATTGTAAAGATAGGGGAAAATGAACAAAATTCTCTGGAAAATATTACCAGTTAAATGTCTAGTTAAATGTCAAACTGTTACCTATTTTTCACTAATCTGTCCTACTTTTGGTACTATTTAACATGTGTAATGATTTTGATGTAAGAGTGTGTTCATTAAATTTGCAAGTAATAGCAAGCTAAAGGGAGACGCAAGTAGCAAGTAGGACAGCAGGATTAGGATTCGAAACAGACAATACAATTGGAAAAGTTACCTAGAAAAACATGAAGTTTACTAAGGACAAAAGTAAAATTCTACACCACACACCCTGGAAGCAGGAGAGATACAGGGTATCGTAATGCAATCACATGTTATGAACATTGAGTGCATGTTAAAATAAACAAATATTAAAGTCACACTTTATTTCAAAAGGTGAAATAACTGTTCTATTTTCTATCTGAAGGCTTACAAGCATGGCCTCGTACAGGTCTTTCGAGCTGGCTACAGACCCTGAAGGATACAAACTAAGTGGAGATAGGGCAGATAAGCAGTGAGAATAATCAGTGATACAAGATGCATAACCCATCAAAACAAGAAGAAAGTGTTTAGTAATTTTAATCACAGAAGACTAAGCTCTCAGCGTTTAAGCCTTAGTAGTAGTTTTCAAACATGCAAAAATGAAAAAAAATATATAGTATAGAGAAACTCTCTTCTTAAATTATAGCAAGGATAGTCTCTCCTGGAAGAGACTGTGGAATATGCATTGCTGGATTTTTTTCAGAAAGGGCTATGTCTGTTTATAACCTTTCCAACCCTACTCTCTTTAATAGAATGATGTGATTTCACTGATTTCTTTCAAAAAGTTAAGAAATTAATAGATGGAATTGAGAATAGATTTTTATCTCCTGCTGAGCCAAATCAGTAAAATTACAGGGGCACATCAGACCACTGCCATTTACCTGTCCAGAGGACCAAAGAAGGGTCCCATCTCTTCTCCCTCAGAATGGCAGCTGAATCAGACTTCAGCCATGCTACCCATATCTCAAGTATCTGCATTCGAACCACTAAGTCAGCAGCTGCTAGTTATAAGATGCTAAGAACAAAAGTCGAAGGCTTGAAAATGAATCTACAAGCTGTTATTGAGAGAGTAAATTACTAAACATCTAATACAACTAGAGCTTTACTGTGATTATAGTTCACGTTTCTGGTAGCCAGTGAATTCTCCAGATTGTAGGACCAAAATGCTCTAACTGCTCTCCTTATCAATACAATTGACACCATTACACAGTATTTGCAAGACTCATCTCCTCTCACAAATCAATACCAGCAGACAATTTAGACTCAATGCAACAGCTTTTGTGGTGGTTCATTGATTCTTCCAGTAATACCACGGTCACTGGTGTTCTTCAACAGTAGTGGACATTTGTTCCATCTCAGGATGCTTTGAAAAACAAAACTAAAAATAAACTGCTTTCCCAACTATGAGCAAGAACAATTATGCTGCCTTTTCAGTTTGGACCAATCTGATTTTTAATTGCCATTTTCTTTGAAAACTGTGAGGTAAAGAAACTGCTTGCAAAACCTCTGCTGAAAGACTTTTCTAATTCCTTTCTGTACCTCTTGTCTCAACATCACTGTAGAAATGTTTCTGAATTGGATGATTTTCCACTACAGATATTGCTTATAGGGTTAGAAAATTTTCTTTAAAAGTACCTAGGTTGAGAGACTGGCATATTGTTCGTTTGTCAAACAGCTTGAAAAGCTAGACAATACCATCAGACATGGTATTGAAATGAAGGAGATGGATTAACCTCACCTGCTGCTGTGTTGTTTGCAAAAGGCGTTTTAGCAACACTTCCTGCACCTTTCAAGTCTAACAAAGTGCCTCCACAACATGCAATCATTGAACTTAAAAACACAATGTCCAAAACACCAAAAAAGAACAAAAAAACAAAAATCACAGTAGGAAATGCAAGTTCAAAGCAATACTGCCTGTCACTTTTCTGATAAATCACAGAATGGTGGAGGTTGGAAGTGACCTTTGAAGATCATCTAGTCCAACCTTATGTATAAGCAGGGTCACCTAGACTCATAGCACAGGATCACATCCAAGTCAGTTTTGAATATCTTCAGAGCAGGAGACTCCACAACCTGGAACAGGGCAACCTGTTCCAGTGCCCCCTGTCACCCTCACAGTAAAGAACTTTTTCTTCATCTTCAGAGCAGAGGATAAATGCTAATATTTAAATAAAACTAAACCATAAATTTACTAAAGACTCCTGAATTATCTGTAATTGTGCCATGGTGAATCCTGATAACATGAATAACTAGATAATGAAATTACAAAAAGCAGAGTGAAGCTTTATTATTTGAATGTATTCATTTGCAATTTTGGTTTTTTAGAAGTCTTGATAACTTTATAAATACTTCAAAATATATCATATTAACATAGACTATGATTCAAAGAGATTTTGGCCAAGTTTTTCATAATAAGCCTTTATATTTGAATCTGTTCATGGATGCCAACACCTTCCCAATATTATTAGTGTCTTTCATAAACTGCCCTCTGTTACAAAGTTAGGAAACCATTCAGTTGGATTATTCTGGGTTTCATTTGTGTATGTACCAGTGTCAGAAAGTTCACAAAGATGGACAGAAGGATAAAGACTCATATTAGAAATAAGGCTCATAGCTCTCTGTTCCTACATTTCTTTGCCCTCATTTTGAAATATGCTTTAGAATACTGTTTATCCAAGAGCCAAATAATCTCAATATTGAACTGCCCTTGGAAAAGAGATTCTGGACTGATCACCTTTTACTGCAGTCTGAAAAGCTTTTTTTTTTAAAAAAAAAGAGAGACCTATTAGGAGACCATGGTTCTAATTTCAGTTAACATTTCATGGAAATTATAGGCAAGAGTTTTATCATTAGTTAATACAGTTATGTTTCACCTATTACTAACTGAGACTATTACATTATTGAGTATGGAAAAAATACTGAAATTAAAGGTATAGATTTTGATATTCCCACCAAAAAGAGAAGTATTTGGTCACTTTAGACAGTGAAATAGGACATTACTCTCAGTTAGATTCAAAAACTGACTGACGACATGTGTCAGGCTCTCTTACCCGGCTCATTCATCCCTGACGTTACTGCTGGAGTGGTTCCTTTTGTAAGGACCGAATGGTCTACTGAGTTGCAGCCTAGTGATAGATTTATTCATATATACTTCATTAACTCACAAAAAACGGATCTTTTCTGTCATTAGTTTGCCTCCTAAGTAATGTCATATACTTCTTATTTAAACCAGCTGGTTGCCTTTGTGTGGTAGCAAGAGCTCTGAATCTAATAAATCATCTTCCCTATCATCCTCCAGTTACTTAAAGGCTGCAGCATATATTACAAAGTAGCAGCTAGTAAAGTATTTTAACATAAAAATACTGAGTTGAAAATATAGTAAAGGAACAAAACTCTTCTCATTCTGCTGAAATAACAGCTCCAATTTATTCTGCCTTTGGCCCAACACATATTTAAGATTTAAGATAATCCCCTTCGCTGCCTCCAAAACAGAATTTAAGTGCCAGTATCTAAAACGCTACAGTCCCTCAAATATCTGAGGTTATTCAGAATACTTCTCTGATGCCAAAGAAACTGGCAATGCACCACTTGCATCCACTACATCTCACCTGCACATCTGCTCCAACATACCCAGAGGCATCTAAAGATGGTTGCTAGTACACAGCTTTCTGTTTGTCTCAAACTGAACGTCCCTTGGATCCCCAAAACTAGGTGTTCTACCTTGTCACCCTACAGTCTCACCTACTCAGGGCACACCAATCACCTCCAAAGAAGTCCCATTTGAACACAGTCTAACAGATAAGAGCCACACTCCACTTCCTTTGGTGTGAGGCTGCTGTTGCTGCACTACAAAACATCTGTATGTCTCTACTCAGTAACCCAATGGTCATCTTCTAATATTTGTATGCGAAACCGAACAAATTCCATGGAAGCAGTTAAATGAGGAAATATCCCTCCCTTTTGGAATAGCCCAAATCATACTTGGTTAGGAAGGCTGGCTTGAACACTGTCAGACAAACAAGCAAACTGAACACACAGAGGCAAAGACAGCAGAGTACTTTCCCCAAAACAGTGTCCAAATAATAACAGGCTGCACACACATCACCTAAATTCTGACTTTCTGCAAAGGGTTTTGGTGCACAAATATTGGGGAAGGTTCTGGCCTGCAAATCTGAGGTAATTCCCTTCATCCTCAAGCTGGATGCCCAAAAACAGTTTACAATATATCTTGCTTCATCTTTTTCTTTTCTTGTTTAGCATGCTAGACATTGTCCTGCTCAGCGGGCCGACTGCTATGACTCACAGCCTATAGCATCAACTGCCCCTTCGTGTGCTAAGAAACCTGGCCACCTACCAGAGCTGTGGATGCTGTTCCAAGTGCAGTGCCTAACTTCAAAATTCACCATCAACACTCAGCATTCTTAAGACTTCTCCATCATGCCAAAGTGTAAGCTGTTGTCCATCATACCAGACTGTGGTTCATTCTCACCACAGAAATGAGAATTTGTAATGGCAACAGTAATATGGACAAATATATATACTGCAGAGCATGATTTGGAGGCATCTCTAGATCACTATTCTCTTTCTACATAAGCGGCACTTTAACAATACATGCGATAAAAGTTACTGTTAGAAAATGAAGTTCCTTGTACTAATTCTAAGCATTCCCTTTGACATTTAATGTAGATAACGGAAACCTAATTGACAAAAATATTTACATCCCACTTGTCTTTATACATCACCTTCAGCCAGACTACTAGCTAGCACCCATGAGGCTGATTAATGGCAGCTCACAGACTTCCCTTTTTGCTTTTCAAAGCATAGGATATATGATAAGGGATTCAAAGCATAATTTTAAGATACTGGTTTACATAACTTGAGTCACGAAAACCGAGTTCACTTTTCTTAGTGCTTCCATTAGTAATAGAAACATTTAGTCTGCAGTATAGCAACACTGAGCAGCAACTGGAGTTGGCAAGAACAATGTAAGAAATGCTGGCACTTCTTACAGCCTTCACATGAACACAAGCAGTTCTCTCTTACCACAGATGGTAACTGTAGGAACCCATTCTTTGCAAAGAAATAGTTCTTCTCATATATATGAAAAGAGTACTACTGTGTGCCGTACTAGTGTGTGCTGTGTACAACAGTTAAAGATTTCTAATTCATAGATAAAAAAAAAAAATCTAGAGCAGCATTATCTGAATATTTGCTTTAATAATACTTCATAATTTTACTTAGCACAAAAATCCTGCTCCACAGGAAATTGCCCATAAAGGGCTTTTTCTTGAAAAAGAAAACACAAATATAAGACAGCATTTAAAGACAAAAGATAATGAAAAATCTTAAGAGGACATTTAACTTCTTGAGTAATTTATGGACATACAACGCACCACAACATTATATCACAGTAAGACTGCCAGTCCTCAGTCAAGATCAAAGTTGTGACAGACCAGGACATGTGACAAACCAGGAAAGGGGTTGATGCTCTACAAAGCTTTCACGATAAAAGATGATGAACAGGTTGCATGCAGCTGTGAGAATTTATACCCAGTGGATTAGATGGACTCACACAGTCTCACAGAATGGCTGGATTTAGAAGGGACTTTTGGAGACCATCTGGTGTCTCCACCCCTGCTCAAGCAGGATCACCTACAGCAGGTTGCCCAGCACCACGTCTAGTTACCTTTTAAGTATGTCCAAAGATGGAGGCTCTCCTAGGCAGCCTGTTCCAGTGTTCAACCACCCACAATGTGAAGAAGTGATTTTTTATTCTCAGAGAGGATTTCCTGTGTTTCAGGATGTGCCCTTTGCTCTCACCCTGTCATGGGTTACTACTGAAGAAGTGGATTTAGCATGTAGGACCATCTCTTTTGATACCTATGTTATGCATTCCTCATAAGCTAAACTTTCAGTTTTGCTTTATTGCATTGATGTCCAGACCTTAAGGAACATTGTAAAAATACATTAGTTGAGGATCTGCCGTGTAACAATATGCCTTGACTTGCAAAGTTTATAAGTTAAAAGTAGTTATGGAAGATAGGGCTTTTTGTGGAGAATGTTTAAACAAACATACAATCAATGCTGTTGGTAGAAAATAACAAATATGATTAAGAGGCAGAAGATGAGAAGAACAAAACTGAAGCTGATTTTTAAAACCTTCTGCCCAGACTAACCATCTTTCATCACTGTAAAAAGTCAGCACCTGAGCTAATCCACACAATGAGATTTTTGTGACCCATACGAGCATTAGTTCAGTTGCAAGAAGATAAGTATTTTCATTCAGAATTTGAAAAATGATAGCGAAGAGAGGAGATGATCAGTTGAGCTATAACTTATCCTGAATGAAGTCACAACTTGAAGTAGAAATTCAGGCATTTAAGCTGCAACCTCATCAGTATGATATACGGTTAGTAGTGCCACTAACAAGATTTATAAAAGCACTGCAGATCACCTCTGGTGCAAATAAACAGGGATTCAAAATGGATATGTAATTCTTGCATTTCATAGTTTTAACACTATTGGCTCTGCTTCAGAGTGGCACTAATGGATTTGGTTTTTAGGACCTCTTATCAAAGTCTCCTGAGAAAAAAAGATAGTCTTCAGCTTTATCCACTGCTATTCAATATGGTCCAGAGCACCTAAGCACTGATTATCAAAAGTAAGGATGGATTCATTTTACTTTAAATGCCTCACAGTATTCTTCATACTTACCCTACTGATTTTTTTTAAAAAAAAAAGGTTTAAGCAAAGTTACTGAAACTTTAAGTTATTTTTAACTATATATTTTATACTGTAGTTTAACACAAATTTAAAGCATTAACTTAAGTTGATTTATAAAGAATTATGCACTAAATGTAGTAAGATATACTTTTCACTAATATAAAAGTATTTTAAGCAAATAAAGTAAACCAGTGTGGGTACTTGTATTTTGATTTTTTTTAATAAATACATCTACAGGATTGTGTGTTCTCTATGAGAAATATCATTTCATCAACCTTCTCTGTTGGTTTTACATTATCTCTGAGACTTTCTATTTATCATTATCAGAAATGACAAGTCTAAATAACTTCATCTAAAACACTTGTCATAAGTTTTCTGATTGTAACTTCTGAGAAAAGAGAAGGAGAAAGATCAGGAGAGGAAAATTGACTTTAAATTAGTGTTGAAATATCACAAACAAGAATCTTCATTACCTAGCAGTTACAATCCTATTCCAAAACAGATTGTTGAAGAGATAACCAAAGAACTTCTTAATTAAAATCTTATTGATGTACTGTATCTACAGAGATAATTAAATACACCATCAAGTTTTGCATACAAAAACATATCTATCTTGCCAAGAAAATAATTGAGAAAAATTACTTGGTGGCTCAGACTTGATGTAGATATTTTTGTCAATTGAATTCTATTCTCTACATTACATGCCAAAGAGTTGCAATGACTGCAAATTTTTTTCCAACTGACCAAGCTACAAAATGCTAAATAGTAAAATGAATGCGCCTCAATAAATTAATTCAAGGAAGATAAATTCATCCAGACTGTGAAATGGTCTAGATAGCTAGCATTTTAGGCACTACCCATATTCATCAGCAGCTGTAAGATAGAGATGCTTCTCCACCTATTTTAAACAAATTACTAAAACTATTAAATGTACTTTCCTAGCTCTAACAAGCATTTCTCAAAAACTCCATCCAGAGCTACCATTGTTGTAAGCCTCACACTGAAGCAACCCTTCACTGAAATATTCATCATCAGCAACATTTTTATCATTAGTTTGGATTTCACTTGCATTGCTAACCAGCAACATAAAAGGGAAAAAGCATATGTGGCATTCGCCAGCTTTTCAGTACCTCTTTTAAAGAATTATTCACAGAAATGTGCAATACTAGAAGTCTCTGAAAACACATCCAGTCCTCATCCAGTATTCAGTGTTTGTAAAACAGAAGATTACATTGAAATACAGAATTTTCTGACTGCAGGAGAATTTCATTTTTATTAAGTTAATACTGAGATACAGCGCATTGGATCATCTTAGTAGTGTTTCCACCATGCTTTACTCTGATGGCAGTCAGAGTCTTCAAATTGTGTTCAAATGGTGGAGAATATTTCCAACAGTAGAGCCTCAATAAGAGATTCCTCTTACACTAAGGAACAGAAAATGCAAGCTAGAAGCAAACCATGCTGTCTGTTTAAAATAGGCAGGGATGCAATGAGTAGCAGTACCTCAGGAGATTTTTAAAGAACTGTAGATGACTTTAGTCTACCATGAATTTTGCTAGAATATTTCAAATATAGCTGAGGAAAAACCAAGTCTATTTTTCTCCCTTAATTCTTGAGCTCAGTGAGGACTGCAGGCTCTTTGTGGCTTATGATTACTTTTAACAAGTTAATAGTCATACTTGAATAAGGGGCTGGGGAGAAGCATTGAATTTCTTGGTAAAAAACAGTTTTCTTATTTAAAAAAAACAAATGGTAAATTCATTAACAAATAATCTTCAAAGAGCTTGAAAAGTCTGTCTTAAGAGCTGATGAGGAAATGTTAGCAGATAAGTAACTATCTTTGGAATTTTCTTTAAGTCCCTGCAGACTTCACCTTGCCTAAGTGCTAGACCAACACAACTACAACACCACTATATATAACATTACCTACTAGAATGCTGTTAGAGCAGTCTAATTGCAAATTCTTTCCCACAACTCCTCATGATACAGATGATGAAGTAGTTGCACTGAAAAAGAGTAACAAGATAAAGAGAGCACTATCTCCACAAGGACCGCTGTGCTGATGCTATTGGGGTACTTACTTTAGGAAATACTGAGAGAGATGGACGAATATCTGCCCTCCTCCTAGGGTATCCTCTGTACCTAAATGCCAATTTTTTTCTCATCTTTCTGTGTATATATATAGTCGATGTACTAAGGCAAGAACTCCTCTAATATATGGTTGCTCATGTATACAATGCAGCATCTGTGTATTCAGGACCCATCAAGCAAGTCTCTGATGTACCAAATTCACTACATGAGGCACTTTTGGGAACAGAATACACACAGTCGACCCCAGAAACACTGCATTTCACTGTGTGTATACTGCACAATGCTCACATACAATTTTTCTGAAAAAAAAAGAAAATTTAATGGCATATGACATCTGACACTCCGCATCTGAGCGAAATAAAAAAAAAAAAAAAAAAAACACTTTCAGAAATTCTGAAAGTCTTCTTCATACACGTGTTTGGTGTGGTGAACACACTAAGAATGAACAGACTCAGGAAATATATCCTATTCACTCAATGAGTATTATATTATCTGGTCAGAGTTATGCAAAAATGCATTATCTATCCTAGCTTAAAATCACTATTGTTATGGATTTGCAGCATGAATTAAGTCTTCCACATATATTAACAATATTTTTAGTTTTATACAATTTTCTCTTCAATTTCTTTTTCCCAAGTCAATGAAACTACTTTTCTGAACTTCTCTTATTGAAGAGTTTGCTTAAAATACATTCCAGTTAGCAATCCCACTGTATTTTCCTGTAAGAAAAAAAAATATTAAAAATCGAGAAAAATCATTTTGAAACTAAATATCGGAAATCAGATGGCAAATGCAACTAACTCTTGCTAACCTCCACACTAAAGCTTTTTAGTTTTGCTTATGTCACTTCAGTGATGCATAAAGCCATATTCAACTTGTTTCTCCATATCTTAAGAGAAAAAAATAATACAGATTGATAAGAAGGCCAAATCTGAAAGAATAACCATAACAACCTTTTTCTCCCACAAGGTTATAACACAGCTAAACATAATAAAGCTATGCAAGGTTCATTTTGGCAGGCAATGGAAATAATATGGAATAAAAATGTAGATGGCTTTTCCAAAAGGTCGGACATTTTGCATGACTACACAGAAACAAAATCTAAGCAGGGACAAGAAACAGAGCGATTGCATGTTTTTCATGTCTTTAAAGTTAAGTAGCACAGTCTTCTTTGCTTGCCTCATTTAAAGAAATAAACTTGAATGTTCAAAAAAAATCTATGTGAATGAAAATTCCCTTCTTTTCACATAGAGCTACTGAGCACTTGGCAGAAATTTGTGGGTAATAGACCAGACATGACCATTTCTTTTAAGTGGTTTTCATAACAAGCCTCTTGTCACAATTTGACTAATACATGTGCTTTCATCTGCAAGTCTCTAGAGTAATTTTTGTATAACCTGGTATAAGTCAGACAACAGACCTACTCTTCCTATGTGTTTTGATAATGCATGGCCTGGAAACTGATAAACAGAAGTGGTATTTGTTTTGTGAAATTACTTTCCCAAAGACTCTACTCAGGGAAGCAAGGTCTTCCAACACAAACTGACAATGTGGAAATCTGTTCCCAGGAAAAGGCTTATCTAGTGAGTACTCAGTTTATTCTACTGTTGCAATTCCCTATAAAATCCCTAGAAAACAGTAAAGGCAGGAACGATGCTGTGTTTTTCCGAGGGCAGGAAAGGGCTGCGATTGTGACTTCAAACACCAATAAAATTGTAATGTGACTTTTATGCCGACTTATAGAGGTTAATCCTTATAGAGGGCAAAAGAGGAAGAATATAACAATATTTTGTTTAAAGAATTTATACTATTTGCTACTATCGTTTGGGAAAACATTGGGATGGCAAAAAGCAGCTCATAAAAAGCTGCCTTTAGGTAGCTTTTTAAATAAAATCAATTCAGCTGATAATATTCTATTTCTGTAGACCAGCTGAAAGAGGCTTTGACATATTTATGTTAGTCATTTTTACTCATGGTTTTAATTGAGCTATGCTCCCTCCATTAAGCATCTCTTCTGAACTCTGCATTTTTGGAAAACACATATCCTATAAATCAGCAAAGCGGGGAAAAAAAAGTAGCTTGAAAATTTGTTACTAGAATAAGTCGTATCTTCTGTTTGTATTTGTTTCCCCAGTTATAATGTGTATTTTTAGTTTTGCTTGCTTGGAAAGTCACGGAGCGTTACAACAGATGTGCAAAGAAAGGAAATCAGGGACACCAAGCGCTGGAGAAAATAACACGGGGTTTGTTTAACCCTCTGCCATCTCTGAGGCTCTGTGTCCTCCTGGATCCTGCCGGGGTTCGTGCTACAGCACATGCAGCACTTGCAGCAAAAGCTTTTCCCAGGTTTCATTTTCTGGTCCCAGTGATACCTCTCAGTGTTAGAGCACATTGCTCCTTCCATGCAGCGATAGCAGACGCTTTCACCAGCAGTTCAGCCCAAGGAGCATCCATCTGAAAAAAGGCTTTCTGTTTCCTTATGAACCTTTCTCTGCTCATACTTTGTATTAATATTTGATAAATTTCAGACTTCACAGTAAAATACCATCTTTCGCTTCTAAGAAAAGATGATTTCTCTTCTTAGTCCTCCAAGACTATTAATCTCAGCCTTTTGATTTTTTGCTATTCTTAGTTATTTCAATCCAGTAAAAGCAAAAACCAACAATAAAATCACCTTGAAGTTAGACAGAAAAAAAAAAAAACACTCAGACATCTCATCTTCTCAAAACATCATCACACAAAAGAGATCAACTCCTGGAATCACAGTAACTAAGTTTTAGCTGATCTTACATTTCTTACCCTTGATATACATTTCATTTATGGCTTTGAATTTAAAAATGCAAGTAAGTTACCTGCTGGACATTTGGGAGGATCACCATCTTCTGAGCCAATACCTGCCAGACAAACTTTGCACAATAGCAGCAAAAAGCACCTGTGCCACTATTACAAGCAAGAGCTTTCTGTATGCTTGAAGATTTGAAAAGCCAAAATTATTTCTTCATCTCATCTTTAAATATTTTCTAGTATATAGCACTAGCTTTCAATGATCTTTTCTTGAAGTTTTCATTGAGCAAGTGAGAGAAAAAATGCAGGAAACGAATCCATTAAAAATGAAGGAATCGTAATCCATTAAACCACAAAGACGACTCAAAATGTACTTTGTTTCACCAATATGAAGGGTTGCATTTTCCAACACCCTTAGAGCTGGCAACTTCTACTAATCAGTAGAAAGGGAAGGCTGAGCCAGTGACCATGTTTTAAATACAGATTTAATACCCCTGCAGCACATAAACCACACCTCTAAGATGATGACTTCTCAAGAAGTATTCTTCTCAGAAGTCTTAGGTTTGAATGAAGCGCTAGATTCCAGAAAAGAGCAGCTGGATGACACACCTGTGATCTACACAAGGATAAAATAGATAATCCTCTAACTCTTACTTTCTGTTTTTTTATTAAAAATTGTAAAATTGTGCTTTCTGTCTCCTTGATTAGACCTTGATAAACCTGTTTTCTTGATTATAAAGGCAAGAGCAGAAAAAGCAATTGTGAGCACCAGAATCCAGCCACAAACTTTGACCCGATTACTTGCACAATTAATATCACTGCCAACAAACAAGAAGTAAAACATAAGCAGACAAAGATCCTGTTAGATAACACTTAAACAAAGATAAGATACTCCAAGTCCTGAGTCTTTATAAAATTCACTTTTGAATCCTGAGGATATTGCTTTCAGTAACTCTGAGAAGAATCTAATGAGGATCTGAGAGGTTTTATTAGACCCCGAGAAGGTCAAATAATAAATCCCGGGTTTATTTTGTTTTTGTTTTTTTCCCCAGGTAACACCAGGAAAGGGTGGTGATGGAGGGATAGATCAGGGTCCTCACATAGGCTAGCTACGTGTCGCCCAATGGATTGCCTTGAGCCTGCAGAACAAAGGCTGATTCCCAGGAAGGGCCACTGAGTCTTTGGGAGAGATCCTTACGGAGACATTCAACCCGGTTGGTGAAAATCAGTCCTCGCAACTGACCAATTTGATTTCCTGACTCCGCAGAACAGAGACAACGTTCCAGGTGTAAGGTCTTCCTGTCAGCAGGCATTTTGATGGAAACCAGATATACACGATAGGAAATGAAAGTAATTAATAGAATCACATTTATTTACCTTAAACCATCATTCATCTTGTAAAAAAAAGTAATTATGTATGTTTAACTGTTAGGTCAAATCTGCACATCCTTTCAGGCTATCTTGGATCCAAGTACTACTAAATATTTTTATTAATAATTTGAATAATGAAATGCTGATTATACTCAAATTCATGAATTATCCCACACTCAGAGCTACTTTATTAGTTCAAATTAGAGTTTAAAATGGTGGTGTACCACTCAGAAGAAAATTAGCTTTCTCCAGATTTGAGGTCTTCTACTTATTTCTGAAAAAATTTATACTTTTTTTTTTAATATAAATTGTTGCAACATCCTGTGGCATTTTAGTTGTGGTAATAACAGTAAACTCTGATTTCACCCTCAACTGACAGACATATCCCACCCTAACTTACAATAAGTCATAAATACAAAGGACATTGGTTTAAGTACATATTAACCAAACAACTAGCTCATTTATATTGCTCAAGCCTTGAACCCCTCTCACCTTGAAGGTTTTTGATAGAGTATCTTTAATGAATTGCTAGAAAAAGACAAGTTAATGTAAAACAAAGCTTTAGGTTAAAAGGCCCAAGTAACTGATGAAGGATATCATAAGTTGTGGCTACTTCCTTGAGGTTCCCTATTTTATATTCATTTAAAAGTAATTTTGGCTGAGTATGTGAACATGAATCAATTTGCACGATGAGGGAAATGTCTTTGGAAAAAAATGTTAGCTTCTGGCAATGGAGAACAGAGCATCTTTTAAAACTACACTACTGGCTGCTCAAGGATACGGGAATGAGGGAGTCAGTACCACTGCAGAAGTTGACAGTGTTCATACTTAAAGTACTTATATTTTCCTGACAAGAAATGGCTCCTTTTTCTAGTAATGTTTCAGCCACTCACATAATCAAATTCCACTAGGTATTTTAGTATAGCTTCATAAACATGGTAATATCTTGAAGCATCATGAGCATAATTACAATGATTAAAAAAAAGAAGACGCCTTTGGTTGAAGGAACAAAATCATGTATGACATATGTCTATAAAGTGTCCTTTCTGTTCCCACTTTTCTGTTTTTTTTTTTCCCCTTAATTAAACTGTTGAATAGGAAAAAAAACAAGCTGCCCTGGACTAACAGCAGGAAAATTATAGGTAATTCTGCTTCATTTAGAAAAAAAACAAAAATTTTGGCAAGCCATTGCAGAACCTTGGTAATGGTGGGCCTAGGTGATTATGATATTCTGTCCTACCATTTTGATGGCAAAAATCACTAACAAAGCACAGCAAAGAAGATATAAACCACAACTGCTTCTAACTCTTATTCTTCTATTCTCTAAATGGTCATTAAATAACTACTAAGGCAAATGGAAGCTCTGCCAAAACAACCATACTTTTTTGGAAAGCATGCCTATGTAATACAGATTTAACCATCTTTCCTGAACATTTATGCAGAAAAACTATCACTGCAGCAGCTTGCTGCAGGAAAGCAGCGACTCAGGTACTGCAATATTAGCATTGTAAGGAGTTCACAGTACAAAGAATCTTCTCTGTTACTCATGTCTTTTCAGAGATGTCCTCTGTCAAAAGAGCAGAATATCAGAACCAGGGCGTAGGACTCAAGCACAGTGGAAGAGAGACAGGATTCACTCTGATTGATATTCTGCACAACCAGAGCAAGAGAAACTGTGCCAGCCTACCTGACCCACCGGCTGTTTCAGAACTGGGGCATTAAAGGCACTCTGTTGTGACAGAACAAACAAAAACATAAAATCTTTACAGGCTGGAAGAGAAATCCTGCAATGATAAGCTTGCAAGAAGGGCAGTATATACTCTCAGCGCCACTGCAGCATGGTAACAGAATAGAATAGAACCGTGTTAGGAGATGACATATATCTATGGACACAAACACACACATACTCACTTCCACATCTAAGGAGATAATTTAGGCTAAGTAGAATAAACAAAAAGGGTTTCCTTGGAAACAAAACATGAAATATAACATGAAATTTAATAATATGAAAGCAACATGCCAGCCTGATACTAGCCTCCCTTCCTGAAAATCAATGAGAATCTTTCCATCAGGGTAAGCACACACTCAATCAGCCTTCAAATACAAAGATCAAGCTTATCACAATTATTAACACCTAAGCCAAGTTAAATTAAAATTTTCAGCTTTCTGGAGACTAGAGTATGTTTAAATGCTTGAATAGCGTCCAATAAGTTATACAAGTGAAAAAAGTGACATGAGCAGTAGCATAGCACTAAAATTGTGTGGAACTCTCTAAAGAGTCTAGATGGCAATGACAGAAGGAAGTTTTAGAAATTGGAGTTAGAAAAGGTCTTTGACATTTAATTTTAAAAGTAAGTAAACATAAATTAAAAGTAAATGTGATATTTGACAATATTCATTGTTATTCAATAAGTATTAAATTATTAAATATTAAATTATTTATTGAATAAACAACAAATAAATTTAAAAGTAAATAAACTTTCTTAGAATAGAAAGGAATTCAATTTTATGCAAAGTAATAAAATAAATTAAGCATGAAAATAAATCAAAGGAAACATGAAAGCATTCATAGGAACAGAAACATTTTGTAAAAATTTTTTTGAGGAAATCATTTTCTCACTGAAAGAATGTTGCAAGAAATAGTTTTCAACTAGCCTATACTATAAGCAGTAGCAAAGCCACAGAAACCCTTCCATCACTTCCAAATTAGCCTAAGTCTCCGAAGAAGAGCCAAGATAATAAAAAGCGAAAAGTATTAAGTGTGAAAGAAGTTGTCAAAAGTAAGAAATAAGTAGTCACAGTGGCTTATATCCAAGGAAACAGCATGCTCAGGACACTGAATTGATCTCAGTTCAATGCTCTGCTAATGCTCTACTGAACGACCTTAGTCCCACAACCTTTTTTCCTTAACTTCCCATTTGTATTGAGTATCTTTCATGAAGCACTTTCCTTTCTAGAGGAAAAGAGAACCATAGAAAAGACTGAAATTCTTTTTCAAGCCAGACCAGCTAATTCTTATAATGAAAGGTAAAAACAGAGGTCAAATATTTTCCTTATGAAAAGAAACTGAATTTCTTACACACACACACACGCAAAAAGGTACCAATTAGCTCCAGTTTACACAGTGAGAAGCATAGGCAAATACTCCAGGTAAGAGCTCCCAGGTCCTTGTTTCTCCTCCCATTCCATAACCTAAGTAACAAAAGGACTGTCTAACCTAAGTTACTGGAAGTGCCACAGTTCAGGAGAAGTCTCATCCGGAATTCAAGGAACTCTGCTAAACTAAGCAAAGATTAGGGTACAAGATTCAACAGCTTCTTTTTTGGACATAAGAACTCCTGTTACAACACCAGAAAGCTGAAGTTAATTTTACTTCTAAGTCATATGAGTAAAAGCGCAAGCCAACAAAAAATGAGAACAGTATAAAGTGGAAAAAAAAATCCATTTTGATTGACTGTCATTCACCTAACTACTAAATAGGTGATTCTCTGACGTCCTGAGTACTTCAGCCATACCATAGTTGCCAGAACTTTACAGTTTACCTGTCTTCCATTGACAACTTGAAGCCAAAATGGTAAGTAGCATTATGAAGACAAATTTTTACACTCCCTTTTCAAGGGAGGCAAAAAAATAGCAGCATATATTCAGAAGAAAACAGTAATTCATCAGTGACTACTACTGAGATGGGAAAGCATACACTATTTTTAAAAAGCAAAGCAAAAAAAAAAAAAAAGAAAAAGAGACCTATAATGGAATGAATTGGATTTCACTGATTTCATTGCAAGCAATATAAGGAGAGAAGAACAAATATGTGTATTGGTACCTACTCACCACACACCACACTTAGAAAAATGTAGTGATAGTTTCTCCAGAGGCTGTCATCTTGACATCAAGGACTGGATGCTTTCTGAAAAATAAAATATAGAGCTCAGTATAGGCACTGTAGTGCTATGGAACTTAATAACTTGCGATATATCAAAGATCAGGCTGGTGATGTACTGGTCCCTAATGTTCTTACACTTCATGAGTCTAGTGTAGATGAGAGGAGAATTTGGGCAACTGGCTTGTACTGGCAGAATTCAGATCCTTTGATTATAGAGCTTGAAGGCTGTATTCCCTTGGCCATAAGGAATTTGTGAAAGGAATTTTATGTTCTGGCAGTACTCACTATTTGAAACTCTTGGACATCATGGTATTTTTATTTAAAAAGTTATTTGTTTGGGCTATCATTAAAGATCACTGACAGAACAAAACTATTCAGGATGATCTTAAAAGCAGTTTACAAATGAAAATCCATTTTCTTCTGTGGGTAGAAAAGCTTATTCAGAAACACAAAAATAACTGAGAAAATATATTTGCTTTCTTGCATAGTTTTCATCATAGCTTCTGCACAGAAGCTATGAAATGAAATTCTTACCAGAAGTGTTGAAGTAGGCGCTTAGCCCCTGTTTGTTTATGCATGGTATTTTTTTTTCTCCAATGAACTGAGACAGAGAATTTGCCTAATCCCTGAGCTTCTAGTCAGCGCCAAAGGGGAGGACTCTTGGGCCTGGATAAAAACCTGTCACCTTCAATGGGGTCTGAGTTAACACCAAGTCCTAGCACTGCACATTGCAGAACTAGAATTCCACTGACCCAGGGACCAAGCTCCTTTTCCCCAAGCCTAGCATGCCACTGCAGTAAAACCACACTTTCAGGCTCCTATAGAATAAAGTAATAAAAAAATTGTAAATTCCAAACTGTGCACATTCAGTTGCATTCATCCTTCCTAAAGCTAGGAAATAAGAACAGCCATAATAAACTCATCAACCTGCTTTGCATGTGCTTTGGGGTTTCAGGACTAGAAAGTCCTGCAAAAACTTGCTGTCATTAGTGCTATGTTTCAAATCCCAGTCAGTGTCTTCAGCCCATACTCTGTTCCACCACACATTCAGATCTTCCTGAATGAGAATTTCCTATCCAGCATGCCAAATAGCTGCATTTAACAGAATTAAATTGGAGCACAGCTTCTGACTGTTATTGTTAATACAATTCAATTAATTTTCAAACAGCAGCCCTCTTTGTTACTCCTGTTCCTAAACTGAAGGAAGAACTGAAGTGGAAAAATGTTGCAGCCTGTATAAAGAAGTGTTGGGGAAGGCAGGGAAGAGATCTTCTGTACTCCATTTATTAATGGAGTACAGCACCTTCACTCAATAAAGCAATGGAAGGGTTTTATGCACAACAGAAACTTCTGACGGTAAGAAAAACATC
>NW_010588656.1:31356-48190 GCF_000705375.1 Tinamus guttatus | reverse complement strand
CAGTTGAGGTTGGAAGGGATCTCTGGGGATCATCTGCTCCAGCCCCTCTGCTCCAGCAGGGTCGCCCAGGACCCCATCTAGTCAGGTTTTGAGGATCTCCAACGATGGAGATTCCACAACCTCTCCAACCTGTTCCAGTGTTTAACCCACTCACAAAGTGAATAAGTGCTTTCTTATGCTCAGACAGGATTTCCTGTGTTACAGTTTGTGCCCTTTACCTCTCACCTCTGTCACTGGGTGCCACTGAGAAGTTTGCGTCTGTTCTCTTTACACATCCTCTTCAGATATTTAAATGCACTGAAGTCAAACTGCTCTTCTCCAGGCTATCCAGCCCCTGCTCTCTCAGCCTTTCCACATATGAGAGAGACTCCACGCCCTTAATCAACTTAACGTCCCTTTGCTGGACTCACTCCAATAGCTCCATTTCTCTCTGATACTGGGGAGCCTGAAACTGGAGTCTAGCTCCAGGGGTGGCGTGAGTAGGGCTAAGTCAAGGGGAAGGATCAGCTCCCTTCGCCAGCTCCAGTGAACCCAGGCCTCTACAGGCCTTTTTGGTCACAAGGGCACATTGCTGGCTCATGGTTAACTTGTTGCCCGCCCACCAGGACTCCCAGGTTCTTCTCTGTGGAGCTGCTTTCAAGCAGGTCAGCCCCTTCCACCTGCCCAGGTGCATGGGGTTACTCACCCCTAGGTGCTCCTACAAGCAAGTAGCAGCATGGGGTTTGCAGAGCACTGGGAAACAGGTTATGAAGCATTTCCTGAAAATTACGACAGTTCAAAATAAACATGTTTGTTTCAAAACCCTTTTCTATTCTCTTTTCATGCACAAGGAATAAATATATCTAGAATGAAAACAAAAAGACTTTCTATCAATTATTTTTCTTGTCCTTGTTTATGCAATACATCTGCAATGCCTCTCCACAGAATGGCAAGGCAGATGAAAAACAAAAAGGATAATTTAAAATGCTAGCAAGCAGAATTACCCACTGTCTGTATACTGCAAAAGACAACTCTTAAAAACCACTGTCAGTAGCTGCTGCAAGAGTATGTGTTAATGTTATACTTTACTTCTGTAGTGCTTCTCCAAAACACTGACATCTGTGCATTGAACTGTTCTCAGATGAGCTTTGCCGTGGATATTGACGCATCTTTTCCCTCTTCATTCCATCCTGTAAAGTCCATACCCTTCATTGTCTGCAGTTAGAACCCAGTCCTAAAAAGATTTATACATAAATATTCACAGTAGGGGTGTTTTATTGATGAATCTAAATGGAAAGGTTTATGTTGACAAGGTCTTGTTTTATAAAGTGTTTCCAAGAGACAAGCTACCCTAGTTTAAGCATGGGAGAGAAAAAGGAGAAGGTACCCAGTCATTATTAATAATAATGATAATAACATAATAATAATAATAATAATGATGATAACAGCAACAGAATCACAGAATGGTTAAGATTGAAAGGGACCTCTAGAGACCATCTAGTCCAACCTCCCTGCATAGAGCATGGCATAACAATAATAATGTCTCTGCCAAAATAGCCTAGAAGAAAAGCCCTAGCAGAACAAAACCACTCAGCCATCCACTGACAAAATAATAATAAAAATGGCTAAAAGTGTAATAATCTTTTTTTGTCTTCTGTTTTTCTCATAAGGCAAATAATCTCATTCTTCTTAACAACAGAGCAATTACAGTAACCTTTCTATACTAGAAATAGAGTATAAACCAAATAATTTTTCTCCCAAAATTTAAAGTCAGAGTAGTTTAAAAAGTTCATCTAGATCAAACCCATCTGAAATAGAAACAAAAATAGGTCTAAAAAGCTATCAGGATTCCCTACAAAAGGGAGAGGCAAGTATTTTTCCTACCCAATGCTGTACTAAAACAAATGTATCTAGGAGCAAGGCTTCAAAAGATATTACTTAGAACTCACAAAGCACCAGCAATTTTTTCTTTTTTTTTTTCAGGTTTGCTGCTTTTAGACAAACTCTTTAATACTACATCAGGAGTCTGCATCTCACAGTAATGTAAGTATCTGTGTTCTGAACTACATGGGCATGAAAATCATACAGAAGAACTGAAGCAAGGCCACGTGCATCACATCAGCCTTTCCGTACGGCTGAGTACACAATCATTTTTCTTGGAATGTTTCCTCCTTTTTTCCGCAAATGTCAGACTTGAAGTGCAGAAGTCCATGAGAACATATCCAGAAAAGAAACAATATGCGGCTGTGCATGTTCAATCATTTTAGCTACACACAGATGAGCAGACCACCATGAACCATTAGCAGATTTCACAGCCTAAGCACTTCTGTTTTCCTATCCTCCATTCCCTGTCCCCCATCTTCCCCACACCTGACTTTTTAACCAGTGTAACATTTGTGAAGGGTGACTATGGAATATAGATCTGAGAATATGATCCAAAATCTCATCACAAGGGTCCTTATGTTTTAAAAGGCTTTGCTTAATAGTCATCTTTCCCTTAGAAGATTCTTGGGTAACATGCTTTCTTATGCACTTTAAAAATCAAATTTCTGAGAGAATTAAATTTTTATGTCATTTTCTATTCATACTTTTTGTATGTAAAAATGACAGAATGATATTTTATATTGTATATTGTCGGAAAAATGAGAAAAAGCATATTCTTGAGTCTAGAGCAGACTCAGGTATACTATTACAGAAAGTCAGATATACATCTCTATAGTACAAATGCCATAAACTGCCTTGTTATGGCAATCATCTGCTTCAAAAAGCATAAGAAGATTTTGTGGTGAAGTATTTTATTACAGAACTTTAGGAAAATATATTCTCTTTGTTTGATGTCCCCTACTTTTTCTGAAAGTTAATTTAACTTCTTCCCTGCTTGCCTTATTATACCATCTTTTATCCAGTGGCAAAGTTGCAACCTCTTCAATAAGCAATATTTGGGGATTTTTTTGCTAAAAAAAGCCAAGACTTTCTATACTCATGTGCTTTTATAAATTGACCCCTATTGCCATAAATAGCTGGAAAGGATGGCTTCGTCACTAATTTTCCATCATTTAAAATTTAACAAGTTATTGAATTCAAGCTAAACAAAGGTCAGACAATGACTCATTGCTTTTGATCTGGGAAATGTGGCTTTTTGATGTATCCTGTAATTGTTAGCAGCTTTTTGACATAAGTGATCACGGGATGAAGAATTGATGGCCAGGTTTCTACTGGTTTACAATTCATTTGTCAACAGCCCACAGAGTTTCAGTGAATACATTATCCACTGCTTTGGTAGTCAGGTCCACAGTTCAACAGAACAAATCTGTATTACTTTATTTCATTGCATCTTTTTTTGTAGTGTATAATCTCTCTGCTTATTTCTATTTCTTTGTTATGAGGTGGGAGGGAGAGGCCATATTTAACCCTGTAGTAATGTTTTGGGTAACTTTATTCTGAATCAGAGCAGATCTTAATCCACAGGAAATCCTCAATGATACAATAGGGGTAAGCACTTGCAAACATCCTTTGAGTATCAAAAGCAGAGTAAAAGCTCTTCTTAGGAACCGCCCTGAGAAGGAGAACAAATCAACAGGCAAAGATTGTTGCCCTGTCTTACCTTAGATCTTAAAACCTGAGAGGTGGATCACAAACTTATAGAAGAGTTTCTGTACTCACTGCCTTTTATTCTGTTATTTATGTGGAAATCAATTTTTTTGATATATTGGAATCATGAATTCTGTCTACTTTCAGCTTCAAAATCACACTTCGGCAAAAGTGGTGTAGGTGTCTTGTAGTTTAGATTCCCAGTAGAAATGAGTCTGTGGAATGATGCCCGGGTGCAACATCATTTTATCTACACTACTCAATAGCCCTGAAATTAGGTAGTGAAGTAAAGAATGGTGACACTGACTTAGAAGTTTACCTTAACATCACTGCTTGTTTCCCAGATAGGAAATACTTTAAAAATAGCAAATCAAAGGCTACTTTTATGCTCACCTATAATCTTTGCAAGATCCCAAATATTAAGTTTTCCGTGGTAAACTACCTACCATAGTAATAATATCACAGCAAATCATCACAGAACTGAACATGCCTCACATATTAAAGAACTGAACCTGGCAGGCTATCACACTGCATATAGTTTGCTCTGGCCATTTTTAAATCTTAGAAACTTCATAATATGAACTGCTGCTGGAAGAACAAATTATAAGTAGGGAGAAAGGGAGTATTTAGACAGGCTGTCCCCTCTCTGTCCATATAAAAGCTCCTTCAACATGGAAATAACTCCTGAAATGAGCTTAAATCCTTAATATGGTGGTCATCATCTTTTAGAAAACTATCAGCTCATAAAGAGAGGAAGGAAGAAATGTGAATAAAAGGGAGCACAAACCTATTCCTATTTAAACATGGAAAAAAATATCCTTGGTTAAAATCATGAGTGTTCACAGATAGCCAGCTTGCTAAACAAATGGAAAAAGCAAATTCATAGCTTCTACCATATGGAGAAAAGTCTCTAGTATCAGTTTTTATGGTTTTTTCAAAGCAGCACTAGATTTCTTCAGCTTCTGCTTTAGCACATTAAAATTTCACATTGCTCCCTATTGCACCCTTTTAACTGCTTCATGCAAACTTTAAACCTTGTTTCCCCCCTCTCTTAGGCTGAGCACATCAACTCAGACTGAAAGACATTCAAGACTTACAGATGTTTAAATGGCTGCAGCATTAGCTGGGCTGCTGTTTAGTGAAAGAAATTTTACAGTACCACAGATTACCTTTTATCATCCCTTTACATCCTTTTTTGCACATTCTCCATTTTAATCCCTCCAAAACTAAAATGGAAAAGTAGAGGCTTGCAGAGATGGGCACACAAACAGCCCTGTCAAAGTCCAGGCCTCAGGAGACCCCTGTTCAATTCTAGTTCTCAGCAGAAGGTCACCTGTGGTTACGACCTCCTGAACCTTCACCTGTGTGGATGAGCACACTCCTCATGAGCTACCTGCCTGCCTTTTTCATTTCCAGCCACCATCTGCCAGCTTCATCTCCAATTCTCATCTGTTGCTAGCCTCATTCTGTACTTTCCCAACTACACTACCTATTCTCATCCCTCCACAAACCTTTATTTTTTTTGTCTCCCCTCTATCTGCCCGTTTTCCCCTCAGACACCTCAGTCCTACTCATTTGAGTCAGCCTGTTCTTCTTCATCCGTGATTAGTGTTGACCCTTGACATGTGCTGGGTACCAAGAGACTTCAGAAAACCAGGAAAAAAAATACCTTCTAGATTTTAAAAGATATTGGAGATATTTTCAGTATTTGTAATTTTCAGTTTCAATTGTGATTGTCATTTTCAGAAAATGAATGCAAAATAAATGCAAAATAAATACACATAAAGGTAGCAAAATCTTACAAGCTTAGGAAAAAAATTTACACACTTTTGTTTTAAGATTTTAAGAAACTAATGGTGACCAGACTTACTTTAAATTTTTAAAGGTTGAGTTGTGAGAAACAGAAGACCTCAGTGAACTTACTGGTAGTAACTTCATCAGAAACATAATTCAATGCAAGAGTAAATTATTTCTTTATAATCTAATCACTAATATAAACACACATTTTTGCAAATATAATCAGAGGCATTCAATCTGACATCTTGTTTCTTGACAGACCAGATCTAATCTTTAGTTTGAGGGATTTCTATATTATTAGCTATTAAATTTTATCTATTTTTTATGTCACAGTTGCAGATTAAAAATGAATATTTCATTCCTTCTGCCACATATTAGCCATTCCTATTTCTTCCCTTCATATCCCTCCTGATTCCCTCTTGATCTCACATGCACTGAAACCCTTAATTTATCAAACCTTAAATTACAACACAATGCGCAAAAGAAAAAAAAATACACACGTAGATAAATGGATCGATTAGCATTACTTCATTTTCTCTAGCATGCTCTCAAAAACTTTGGTGCTGTAGCATACTATTTTGATTCTCTAATTGTGTGACACCAAGTCTAATGAAATTCTGGTAAATGACTGATTCTAAGTAGTGCTAGAAGAACGTTTTAACACCACAAGGGACTAAAGTAATCAAAATAATCCTAATCTTCAAATTCCAACACACTCAGGTCATTTTTTTGAGGATGATGTGCATCATCTGCCACTGCCACCACCACAAGTTGATCAAACTGACATTTTTTTTTTTTTAAACCAACAACAAATCATACACAGCACAAGGACAACCGCATTTGACCTTTTCAAATGGTCAATTACAGCTCAAAATATTTTTTTTTCCATCAAGGGCTTGAGATGTTACTTTTTATCTGAGACTCCAGAAGCTCCAGAGCTCTTTCATTTCAGCCTTCATTTAAAAAATAAATCCAATTTAAGAGATGACATTTGGTAGACTTTCAGACTATTTAACACAGCATAAAAAAACCCCACTTTCTAGAGAATATCCAATTACTTGGAAGTGGAAAGGCCATACAAAAGAAACCCACACTTTTGCGAATATTGCTGGATAGCTATAAATCAAGGGAATTGAAGGGAATGCTTAATATCTTGGGGACACAAACAAACCCATTTAAGCTGCATTTTTCACCTTCGGGATTGTTACAGCAAACATTCACTGACATAGGTGTTTGTAGATATTTTATACCAGAAAACTGATTTCAAGCAGCACATGTGCTGAATCAAACACTAGAAAGACACCACACAGGCCAAATTTCTAATCAGTTCATGAACCAAATTTTACTAAAAAGTAATATGTAAACTGCCAGGACAAGCTGCTGGTTGTCTGTAAGATTCAACCTCAGCAGACATTTCAAGACAGAAGAGGAAATAAGACAAAACAGCTGCTGCAAAAGCAACAGTTGATGAGAGAGAAGCTAATAAAAAAGAATAGTTTAAAGCAGAGAGATGTGAAAACAGACATGGTGAGCTTTGACTTCCTCTAATGAGATTTTTTTCATGGACTTTTATGTTGGTTCCTTCCCTAACTGTTCCAATCAAATACTGAGCCATCTGCATGGGATGACATCTTCATATCACTACTCTTCTCACAAAACTACCACCATCAATAACATTTGACTTCTTTTGATAGTAAAAATGAGAACTATTATTTTAATTATGATTATCATATTTTTCATTGAGATTTTTATCAGAAAGATTGCAACTTATAGAAGAGTATGGGTTTTCTTCCATCTGTCCTGGGCAATACAGCCTGTAGCAATAACAATAATCTGGAAAGGAAAAAAGAGTCTTTAGCATTGTTAGCAGTGTTACAAGTCTAGACTAAAGGCCAGATCCAGATTCTCTAGTGAAGAATTTGGCAAACAATTTGGTAAACCTATTTATAGCAGTAACTGATTTGCTAGAGCATTAAGAAACAAAGAAAAAACCTTGAACATAATAAAAAGCATTTGCAAGTGTCAAATTTGTGATACAACCAACCTACTAATATATCATTTCTGTCACTGTCTTGGCACTTGCCTCAGAGCTGTTCTAGTCAGCATATTTTCTTATACATGTATACTGTACATATGCATTCATGCATTAGGTACAGATATTATCAGTCAGTTTTGTAGGCTTAATAATCCTTGTAAGTTTATATTTCATAAAGCCTGTGAATAGAAATAAAGAGCTACTTACATAGGAAAAATAACAATGAATGATTACAGAAAAGACGGAAAAGATCAACATAACAAAACTATTTGGAGTTCTAAAGACAAAAATCATACTGAAATTAAATATAGTTAGAAAAACAAGTTCTAACTCTAGAATAAATGCATAGAAAGAAATCACTGCGGCATTCTAGCTCCCTCTTCTGGAGTAGCTTCCTTCTGTGTATTAACAGCATTATAAAGCCTTTTCCTTCATCAGATTTTTGGTCAGATTGGGAAATTTCTCTTATTCATTTTTATTTTCCTAAAAGAACATCTGAAAAAATATATAAATGGCAGTTTATCTCCTATATTTTTTTTGCGAGAATGAAAGCTGAAAATTGAAGAAAAGTGAAACAACAAAACCAGATTTTATGCAACTGTTCAAAGCTTCCAGGGAAAAGCAATGTGAATTTTTCTTCTGAACTATCCTAGAAATAAGTTAGAACAGTCCCTGTCTGCTATTTGTACTATTTCTTGCACCACACATCTGTCAGAAAAGCAATACCTGAGATGAAAACTGAAAAATCTGCTAAACTTGTAATGCAGTTCCTAGTTCTTTAGCAGCAAAAATCAAAGGACTATTCTGTAACTTACAATTAAAAAATTAGATTTCTATATATTAAAAGGCTTTCAAAAATAAAAAAGCCAAAAACATAAAGACTTACTTTCTTACACAGCATCCTTCCCCATTAGCCACCTAATTCATAGTCACGTCTTCTGCTGCCTTAGGAATGAGTTAATTATTTTCCCTTGCGAGTGTGTATTTTCCAACACGAATTCAACCTGAATGCAGCTTCTTTGAGTTTATTTTCTCTGGGTGAAATCTTTATCCGTATATCACTGAAAATGCAGCATTTCTTCTTATAACCTTCAGTTACTGTATATTGCAAATTTAAATAATTCTTGGCAGTTTAACTACTGTAGTAGCTAGTAGGTAGTTTAACTACTAATTCTTGTAGTTTAACTACAAATTAGTTAAACTGCCAAGAATTATTTAAAAATTGGTCAGAGGAGTCAAACACTCAGACAATGGAGAACCAAATAACGTGCTCAGAAGACTAAACCCGTTTAGAAAGAATCCTACAATATTTAGGTTTAACTCTTCACTTAAATCGAGGTCTCCTACAGAATAATTACCAGAGAGAGCTAACAAGGGAGCAATGAATCTGGTGCTTAGAAATGACTTCAAAGCACAGTAATTTTAGCTTAGGTGTAAGCATCCAGGATTCAACTTTTATAATGATGAGTTTATTTCCATGTAAAAGAGCCTCTAATAGTTAAACGAGGAAGCCAAAGACAACAGCAGCTAAACTTAATAGACTTTAGAAAACATGTTTCTCAGAAATATACCACAAAGTCTCAAAAGCTCTTTTCTCTCCCAATTTTCCTTACTGGGTTTCATTTCATAACTAAACCAGAAAACAGCAGGTTGGTTTAAAATAAATAATTTAAGCAATTTATGTTAGAGAAAAGACTGGTGTTCTAGCCCAGCAAGGTAAACAGAGAACACTTACTGCTGTGAAGCAGAGAGATTTGAAAATACATATATTGCATTTTATTATTTAATGATTAACCCATCACCAGCCCACATAGCTATATTTGTAAATATTCTGTAGAAAAGATGTGTATGGTTACAAATATACCTGAAAATCTAGTTGTCTTAGGAAATTTGAAAATTATCTTGGTACATCCACCAACCCACACTGGAATTATTATCCATGGTAAAAAATAGGTAGTGATTTTACTCTTCAGCAAGTGAAAGAATGAAGGTCAGAGCAAGAAGTAAATGTTGAGATCCCACCCTCCACCTTCTTCACAACTTCTCATTATGCTTTCTTATGTCTAAACACATAAAAATTTTGTTTCAAAAGAAGTTTAGCAATAGGAGATGGTGGTTCAAAATACATCAATAATAAAGCACCTAAAAATTAGGAGAGAAAAACTGAGAAAAAGGCAGCTGCAACATTTTGTTGTTCAAGGTGTGGATATAACTGCATTAGAGAAATCATTTCACTGCCACACACACACACGGCTTGCCAATATTATTTTAATACTTTCGGTGTGTCTGAAAATAATTGAATTCTAAGCATTTCAGGGAGCTAAAAATATATAACAATATAGGTTTACATTATTAGTGGTAGTAGTTCTTGAAACTATTCCGATAATGATTATATTTGCAGAGAATAGGAGAAAAAGAAGAGGAGAAAAAAGAAGGGAGAGAACAACCGGGGGAAAATAGAAAAAGGATGTAGTTTTGAGATTTCACCCTCTGTTTTTTGAGTTCTTCATATCCTGTTTTCCTGTAGATAAGAACAAAATATTTCAAAAGTCTCCTTAATATATATATACACACTTACATACATATATACATGGGTAGCTTTTACCTAGATATAATTACCACTAATAAGCTACAAATTCAGCATAGCTTAAATGTTATTACATTTCATTATTTGTAAGGGTTCGTGAGAAAGCACTACACTTTCACCAAAGCATTTAAAAGACACATAATTCCCTGTGTGCATGACGCAAGTGAATGAGGATGGCAGAAAAAAGAACAGTGGGCTGTACCTTTGGGTAATCGTCTTCAAATACCACTAAATAGTCTGCTTTTTTCAAACAGACCTGGTTAAATGAAGCCCACTAAGATCATGCTTCACCTGAGAGAATTCCTCTTTGAGTATTTGTACATATATATAGTTTCAATAATTTTTAACACAAAAACAGAAAGATACTTTCTGAAGCGAGAGGACTGAATATGCTGCACTGTGTTTCAGTATGTTGTGTGAATATGGTTCAAAGTACCTGATCACAACAGTATCTAAACAAACAGTGGGTCTGATTTTCAGGAACACTACATGGGAAACAAACTTTACTGAATTTTAACAGCATCTGCACACTGTAACCACATTTCTGAAAACAAAAAAAACACCAAGTAATCATTGAAAATAAAATTTTCACTTTCCTTCTTCCAGACCACAACCCTTACAAGCACATTAGAAATGAACGGCATTGTTTCATTTTCAACAGATTCCTTCCAGTTAAATTCCTTGGTTTAAAAAAAAAAAAAAAGTTGTTTTGAGCCTCTCTATTTCACTATTTCTATCATTTCTATTTCAATATTTCCCATCTAAAACCTTCACCCATTAGAGGAACCGAGGAAGGTTTCCTGAATAAACTATAATTGTTAACTTATGAAGAATCTAAACTTATGTTAACTTACGAAGGTATCTAAAATGAGGTCAAGGGAGAAGTTTCTGGCAGTGAAACTTCTTGACACTATCATAGTAGTTCATAAGTTATTTATTTTAGTTACTTCAAAATGAAGACAGAAATTGCAATTACCTTATTCAACATGAAACCAGGTTCATGACACAGGTCACAGCTTTAATAAGAAAAGAGAAAACCAGAACAATATTTGGGATATTTCTTTTTCCCAAGTGCAGTTTAATTTAGTTAGTAAGAAAACAATATCCAGTACAGCTTATTGATGGTGGATATCTTGCCTTTAGTTACCTAAATATGGATAATTCCTAAACGCAGTGAGGTAAAACATTTTTTCTAAACGTGAAACAAAGTTGAAATAGCCCTTTACGAACAAATGTCCTATTTGCAATCCAGCTGCAAGGTGAAGTCAAGACATCTGCCACAAATAGTGAAAGGAGTGTATTATAATGACATTTGCATAACAACTCTCAGGAACTGACAGCACATTTGTCACCAGCAGAACCATATGTGAACTTACATGATGTTCCTTGAGGCTCAGAAGTCATCAAGGGTATTAATTGTTCAGAAAACATCCTAGAAGATTAGACCCACATATACTATGTCATTATGAAATATAGCCTGATGAATGTGGCAGCTCTCTAGCAAGGGACTGTGACTTCACCAAGTGTTTTGACCGTATTTTGCCACCTGTCTGTAAAATTCATTTCGAAGAGGAGGAGGCAAAATGCTAAACAGATTTAAATAACTAACAGAAATAGGAAACAGCAAGTAAGGAAAAGCAACATTGTTCACACTGAAAATTGGCCTGTGACCAGACTACAACATCCTTCACAAAACCTCATGTGAATACCACATGGCATGGATCCCAGAGCTAGGCAGTTTGCTCAGAGCAACTGAATGCAAAAGGCCTTTCTCTTACTGGTAAATTCTTATCCCAGAAAAGTTTATCTTCTCTCCAGTAATTAAATACATAAAAATAAATAAATAGATAGATAGATAGATAGATAGATAGATAGATAGATAGATAAATAAAAGCTAGCAATAAAAAGCCAAGCATATTCAAGGACTATCCTCTCATATAGAAGGGAATGAACAGAGTCCTTTTGCCAATATCGATCAAAAGAGCAAAGGCTTAAAGATCTTCTCAGTACTGTTGTAGATATGGTTAACAGCAGTACTCCCCAGGAGAGCTCAGAATATCAGTGACAGAAGGCAATGTATGGAACTTCATATATTATTCCTATGCAAATCAGTAAAAACTCAACCAAAGGAAGTCATATTCTTCATCTATCTTTTCATATGACCTGGGCAGCAAACACCACTTCCTCTAGCATTCTAAGTTTCCCTGAGAATTTGCCTAGAAACTGTGGTAACATTTGCTTAAGATAAGCTGGCAGTCCAGATTTAAGTTGTACACAACACACACAGGGGCATTCTAAAGGATATTACACCTGGATAAAGTTTTGAGGACAACACTATCAAGTATAAGGGTACTTTTCATAACGTTAAAAGTATTTCTTTGTGAAACAATTGGAAACAAAAATACAAACTGAAGATATGTAGTTATGAGTTTACCACATCACAGGAAGATTAGTTTTCTCATCTATTTTTGCTTTCCTTTTTTTCCCCCATCAGAGTACCAGAGCCAGGCAATTGTGAAATCCTCCTGGCCACAGAAACAGTTCTAAGGGCCACATCCCTGCCTTACATTTTGACCAAATACAATGTACTCATTAAATAAATAAAAGACTGTGTATCAAAAGCAGTTATTGTATCATAACAGATAGCAAAAGCAAGAAAAAAAAAGAAAAAAGAAAAAAAAGAAAAAAAAGAGAGAAACAAAAAAAGCCCACAGAAGATAACAACCTTGGGTCTGGGGAGAATACTTCACTAACAATTAAAAGCAACCTTTTCATCATCTGTGACTACTCACAAGAGGGCTGAAATTTTCAGTCTGTCCTCATCAAATGAGAATTTCCTCTGTTCTTCCTCTCCTTTACTTATAGTTTTGGCAGTGACATTCCCATCAGTTCTAGTGCAGAGGAGACAAAGGTTATCTGTTTTATAAGCAATATCATCCTTCTCTCTGTGGAGAGAGAGTTTGCCCATAAAATTGTTTTATTCCTGTTAGACATGGTAAATTATTAGAAATAAAATTTCAAGTAGCGTGTACAGGTAAAGCCAATCCGGCCTAAGCAAATTGCTGTCCAGGCCTCACAACCTCTTTGGTTTCCTGATAAAATTATTGCTATGTTGCAAAGCACACATAGATGCCAGCAAGTCAGCACTGGATGCAAACACCAGCTCAAAAGCTCATTAAAATGCTCTTGCAGACCCAAGAGAGAGGTGACTGAGCTCTTTTGGGAAATCAATACAGTTACAGGAAGCCGAGCACAAGCCAAAAGCTCCATGCTGCATGGTGGGCCTGAGCAGAGCCATGGTAATGAAGAAACTTAATTAGCTACAAAAACTGAACACAGATCAGTGAAAAAGTTAGGAGAAATTGATTTGAGCACAACTAGAGACTGGACAGAAGGACAAAGGCTTCCTGGACACAGAATGTGCTGGGATGGGGGATTTCTGAGCAAAGTCGTGTCTGACAGATTCAGAGAAATCAGACTTCTGTGCCTTTTTAATAAAAGCAAAATATAATTAAATATTCCAGACTCATTCCATGGATCACATCCTACAAGTAAACTTGTAAGATTGCTTCCAATTATAGGAAAAAAAAAATAGAAATATAACTTCTTTGCAGTACTGAGGCCTTTAGCAGGCCCCAAGCAAAACTCTAGCTCCCCAGGATAGGTACAGTTTACAGAAATCACACACCCCCAGCAAGGGATACTGTGTGATCCAAGGAATGTGCAGTATGCTGGTGTTTGAAAAGCAGAACTCCAAAGGGCCATTCAAGTTTTGGGAATGTGGAATTTCAAATCATGAGGAAAATCCAAGAATGTGAAACATTTCAATAGAGCTAGGCTTTGATAACACTTCATCTTGGAAACGAGAAGTATTCTGCTGCCAGAACATTTGCATTTCTACATGAAAATTTCCCAAATCCTCCCCTGGCTTCTCTTGCATGCTTTTGTTTTTAATTAACCATCCAAAAAATGGACTTTTTTAGCCGTCCAGCTACTTCACACATAGTTCCAGATTACGTCCTGGAAAGGCAGACATTGAATATGTCTACCATGAAGACATTCAAGTCCTATTTTGTACATAGTCCCCAGCAAAAAAAAGTCACACAGAAAGTATGTTAAGGTAGGAGAGAACTTGTCCTAGGCTTAAAACAAAGGAAGTACCTCTCCCAAACAGCACCCAATTTACAAAAGTCATACCCACATGATACTCTAGATGTTGGCATCTAGAACGAGAAGTTCAAACGTTCCACAGTTTCAGGCAGTCAAATCCATAGAAGGTTAATACACACTGCAGATTGGGCTTCCACCACGGAACTCTAGAAATCCCTAAACCACTAGCCACAAGAAAGGGCAAGAGAATGATCCAAAGGAAGGATCATTCTAAAGGTAATATTATTCTCCCATATCTTTCCATAAGCATCCACTGCTTCTCATCGTTCAAGGCATTACTATGTTAGTGTTATGGTGATAGGAGGACTTTTGGTGTGATATAGCACCACAGTTTCATGCAATCCTACAGTTAATGTTTTCTCCTTGTATGAACAGATTATTCCTACTGTAAAGTACGCATAGAATTGAGTTACTACCTTGGCAAATGAGGATAATGATTAAACACCGATGAGGGAGGGGAAAGGCAGCCAAATCTTATAAGCATGACTGTAACAATACATAAATGTAATAATAGTTGATATCCAAGCTGAGCAATGTCAGCACTGTACAAGGTTAAAAGAGTATGATTTTCTTAAATGTAAACAGTTCTGTCTTGAAATGGGCAGTTCTGTTATTTCTCACCTCAGTGCTAATAACAAACAACTCGCCAGTAAAAGAAATAATGCACCTACACATGCACCTACAGGAAGAATATACGATCCCATGTTCAGGAACCTCTTTAAATTTGGGCTGTTTGCTGAAAAAGGAGAAATACAGGCACACAACTCTCTTAAAGTCTCTGATGCAGCTATATACTTCGGGGAGTGAACAAAGCCACCAAACATTTGTCTCTCTCCCAACCTATATTTTGTGTAAAAGGAAGACAGCAAAAGGATAAACTATAGAGTTGGCCCTGAGCTTTCCTTACTGAACAAAGGAAGCAGAAAATAGTTGCAATAGAAGCAAAAGAAAGAAAGCCTCAAGTCTACTGCAGAGAATCGAGGATAGTAATAAGAAAAAAGTAAATTTTGTGTGGTCCTTGGTTTCAGTCTTGAATAGAATTTCAAGACTAAATCTTTACTAAGTGTGTTAAAGAACTTATGAAAGGGAGATTTTGAGCTATCAAGTTCACTAAATTGAAAAAAAAGCACATTTTCCCTATATATTCATAAAGAAGTCTGAGATAGATTATTAGATAGGTGAAAATAGTTTGTATTGCCATTCCCTCCCACCCCTGGAAGTGAAGAAGGATAAAAGAGCTGTTCATTTCTTAAATTTAATACCGTACAGAAAAACTATGAATTGTCTTGAGTATGAATTCTTTTAATGAATTTAAGGCTCTTAGGTTCTGTTAAATGACAAAAACTGTTAGAAGGATCAAAACATTTTTACATGATACTTTTGTTTATTTCTTTAAAAATCTTCCCCACTTTTAATAAAATAAGCTTTTTGTAAAGAAATTATTTTTAAATTAAAACAAATCATGCATGTTGGATCTTAAGCATTCATTTTAGTAAGCAGAGACCTATTTGCTGTGAGAAAAGATTAGTTTACATATTAGGAAAAGGTAGTTGGTTATGTGTAAAGATTTCATTTAAAAAGTCTTCTGTTTAAAGTGTGATGTTATTCAGAGAGGTATCTGCAAAGAACTAATTTGCTTTGCAAAGTAAAAGTCCTTCTGAAAAGTTTTTTTATCTTTTATTATTCTTTGTATAAATATGTATTTTTCAAAATTCAGAAATGAAATCTGAACAGCATCACCCTTGTTGCTATGACATTCCAGTCTTGCAAAGGAAGCAGAGCCTGACTAAAGACAAATGCAATCTCCTTTTGTTACAAAATAGTCTTAAAAAAAACTGCAGTGCAAGTATCTGAATATGAATGCCCAATTTAAGCATTGATTACAAATGAAATTGCTATTTCAAGATGTGAATGAAACATTCACATTCGAAAGCATAAAACTACCCATCCAGTTAAGCAGTACTGTGAAATGCTAATTGAATAAGTAGATCTAATTCATATTCATCCACATGGCACAGGAAAGGTCTGGCATCACAAGAGCCAAAGGAAGGGAGATGCTTCCTTCTTCAATTGAAACAGCTGGATTGGAAGCAAACCTTTCCCAGAATGGAAGGTGGAAGTTGCTCATTAGACGACTTGGTACAGGAGAAACTCCAACCAAAATCTGAGTTCAATCAAGTTAACTGCCTACTGTAAAAAACTTGCACATTGTAGCCATGCATGTGGCATTTACTCTTGAAGTGATTGTATTTCACAGCAGAAAACAGCAAACAGAAAATAGTTCTGTAACACCTGCACAATGTTGTAAGCATTAATTTGGCAAGTGCTTTGGAGGAAAACATTCTAGAACTGAACATTTATTGCTTATTTAATGGTTATATACATTCACGTAAAGTGGTAGTAGCGATCAAAAGGACAGTGTCCCAAATGGTAACACATAGACGCTTGTTTTCTTTGATTAACATAAACATTTCCACTATGCACAGGTGGATGGTGTTTTAATATTGTTCTTTGTTGGCTACAGTTAGAAGGCTTGATATTATGCCAATTATATTTGGAAAGAACATGATCCAGTTATAAAATTATTTGTCAGTAAATATTGCTTAAATATTGCTAAAATAGAAGAGAAGGAAAGCAAGATTCAATGTATAAATCTATTATTTTTATAATAGTAC
>NW_010588656.1:0-31322 GCF_000705375.1 Tinamus guttatus | reverse complement strand
CACTATTCTTCCTGTGATGTTGACTGGACTAAAGATTATTTTAACAATAACATATAATAATCATATAATGACATATAAAAATACTCATTAGCTTAAAAATATATTTGGAAAGATATATTGATCTAAGACCTTCTTAGAGAGGCAAAGAATAAAAAGCCAATTTACCAGCTCACCTTTCACAGCACCCAATTCAAGCAGTTTCTGAAACGAGTTAAAAGCATTTAATTAATGATTTTACATTTATATAATTATGCTACAGTTGGACTCTATAGACTCATTAAAGAAAGAGAGAGTGGTTTAAATATTCAATACAGGTAGATTTATATAGAGGAAAAAATTAAGACCCCACAAAGAGAAAACATGTTCTATGCTAGAGCTAATAAATAAATAGGGCAATATTTTTACAATTTTCTATGTATTTTTTCAAGAAAGCATTTCTTGTTATATTTAATACTTTTAGTACATCAAAATTATGGTACAGTTATGAGTTATAAAAAAAAACTTACCATTTTTTTTCTCTGCAACGTTTATGATCAAAAACATATTACCATCCTTTTGTTTTGCTCTGAAACCTCAATGAAACCCCTGAAATACTAGTAGACAAGAAAACAGTAGATTATCTGAAGAAACAAAAACAGGACAAACAAAAAAGGTCCTTAGGAAAATCAGACTAGGTTATTAAAAAAATAAAAGTTTCAGCTCTTTTTATGCTACATTTTACAGAGGATATGACAGAAACACATGCCAAGACAGTACTCTGCTTCAAATAAATTATTCTTACATGTTAGGAAAGATACATTGAGCTGTCTTGATGGGTTTTGATCCCTACTGAATCAGGTAAGTTTTACTAGTGAATTCAAAGATTTTCAAATGCTCTTCTAAATAAGCAATATATCTCAATGTTTCCAAAAGTAAGACAGTATTTCTCTGCTGGGATTCTTTCTGTAGCAAGAGCACACTTTCTGTAAGAAAGAGAACTTTGTGATATTCATGGAAGATGCTATTTGGATAATCGTTTTCTGACCTTAGTGTCACACAATAAATGAAGCAACATTGCTCCTTCATCTCTACTTCCTTCTGTACAGAAATATAATAATCATTATGAAACATTTTCTTGCAATGCTGATATGACCAAAGGTCCTGCAAGTCTACTCAAAAAAAAAAAAAAAAAAAAAAAAAAAAGGATTTAGTTGCTATATTTATAGCACTGTAGCATCCTGACGCTGTGATTTATACAACTTCAAGTTTATGAAAGTATTCACAAACAAGTGAATATGCTTACAAGCAGGCCAAATAGGTATGCCAGAGTTTATCAACTCATTAGCATTCACTTTGTCTTACTTGATGGCTCCTTCCTTGCTGAAAGTATGAATGAGATAATAGCAGAATACTAATATTTACAGTAACAGCTCTACCAAGCAATGGGCTTTAGTAGCTTATTTTGACTCTATCTTCAAGAGCATATGGGTCCCTTAAGTATTTAGAAAGATGCTAATTTTGGTGACGGAGGGCAGCAAGTATCCTCTGAGAGAAGGAAGCTTAAAGGGAGACTTAAAGTGTAAGAGTTTATGAAGGAAGAAGACCTTTTTATCTAAGGTACCAGAGTTCTTGCAGTTGTTCTTCACTACTGCTTTTGACATATGACTAATCAAACACTGCGTTCATTCCTGTCCCAGGAAAATATAAATGGCCTGTTTTAATTTTTCCCTTGTCCTTTCAGCCAAAGAGGTATCTGTTTATTAACCAAGGCTTCCAACTCAAACAAGTGCGCATGATTCACAAAAATGCTACTCCCCCACGCTATTCAGTTTACAGCCATTCGCTAATCCTGCTATTCACAATTATTATCATAACAAATGCTGTCTTTTAACACGGTGTTCATTCAATATAATGAGTCACTATCTGAAAGGTGTTTAATTACTTGACTCCTGTCACTTCTTACGAGAGAGTATTCGACTGGTGCTTCACTTTTCACATTACTGTTAACATCTTATGTCTATGAATCCTTCCTTAAATCTTATATTTACTACTCCTGGAAATGGTAATATTTCAAAACACTAACATTTTTGAGGAGTGGATTTCAAAACAAGCTTTCTAGGTCCTTCACATTTTGCATCATCCAGACAGTTGAATGTAAACCTTTCCTATTCAACAAATATTTAAACAAGTTTTCCCTTTTTACCCATGTTTGTCTTTTAAAGGGTGCTAAGAGCATTCAAACCTTCTAGAGAATCAGGCCTGAGAAAGCAAAGCATCTGGCATTTACAAGTTAAAAAAGATTTTTTTTTAAGTTTGGTCTTTCAATCTAATTTGAAGTATGCCTTTTCTCAACACACAGTCTTCCCAAGTCAGCCACAGCATTAACCTGGCCTGATTTGAGGGGACTTACCATGCAGCACACAAGCAAGAGGGCAAGCATCCCTGTGCAATCCTGATGCTCTTAAGAGAATTCACAGTCTGAATCACACCTAAGAAAGCCTTGAAACATCAAGAACCATGCCATGGCAGAGAGGCAGAAAAGACTAAATGTTTCCATAGCCACACAATTTAATCCCCAGAGACAAAGGGAAAAAAGTAGAGAAAGAAAGATAAGAGACAAGGTTATGTGAAGAAGGAAAACAAAATACACCAAGGGGAAAAGTTTTATCGAGGTAGTGTGAAGAATGGCTGTGCTTTGCTTGGAGACTCACAGCTTCACAAGGTCAAATAGGGTTGTAGAAGTTCTTAAAAACTGGCTTTGTTCTATTGGTCTAATGAATCCGGTTCCTGGGGTGTTCCAAGCTGATATGGTAGAAGGCCATTTATTACCTAGTTAAACTTGCTTTTATATATATTTTTATATTATTTATATATCTTATTCTATCCTGGTCAGGAAAAAAAAAAAAAACCTTGGTCCTTACTTGGTCCCCAAACTTGAGTCTTTACTTTTATTTGCACTTTACCCAAACATAATTCTGTTTTCTTCTGAGCAACAATAAATTCTGTCATCTCCTTTAAACAGGCATGCTAATGAAACTGTTCAGTCCTTCAGCCACATGTAAGTTGAAGTTAGAATAAATATGTTTACACATTTCAGCAAAAAAATAAAAATAGGGCAAACCAAGTAAAGATGGCAACTGCTTTGCAGGGAAAAATGAATCAAAGGAAACACATTTACTTTTTATTCAAGTCAGCATTTTTTTGTTTTCATTCTTTAGCAATAAGCATTGCAAAATGTTATAATGTATACAGATTCTAATAACTATAAGGCAGAAGTGGCATCAGAACCAAAATTGACATAGTCTGTTGGTGGCAAGGACAATAGTAAACTGTTTTATCACTAACAACAGCCTGCACTGCATATGGCTGTGACATGCTTTCATGCACTTATGCTTTTTCATATTCAGATACTGTATATCTGTCCTTTGAAGTATATTATTCAATTCATCATCCAACTTCACATTCACAGTTTTAAAGATACTTCAGGCAAAGGCTGTTCTCTCGGTTGATCTATTTGTTGTTGCAGCACCAGTACATTTTCTATGTATAATCCATTACTTTAGGGCCAAGAGAATAATACAAATAAAAAACATTGTACAACATTCTCCAAGACCCTCATAAACCTATCCAGCTGTATCACAAGCTGCTTTTACACATCTCAGAGTGGGCTCTATATTTGTCAAAGTCTTAATACCACTGCACATCTTTAACCTACCCACTCTGATAAGTGAGCAGAACATTTCCTCTAACCTCACCAAGCACCATCCCCAGAACAGCTGAAGAGCTCACATTATTTTACATGCATATATGTTTTGGCTAATAATTTGAGTACGGTCATTTTTCTTTTGATAACCATGTTTAATAACTGCATATAATTGCTATTTTAGTCTACCAGCAATGAATCTGTAGATACATACTTGAAGCCTATATTTCACTATAGAAACAAAGAAAAGTTAATACAAATTCCCAGACCTTCTCAAAATTCTACCTTGCATCAAAAACACTATCTGCTTGTATGCGTGTGTGGACAGAGAGTCTTAGGATCCCGAAAGCTTGCCCTTTGGGTTCTTAAATTTTGCATTTGAATTTACACAGTCACACATCCATCAAGAAAGCAGTGATGAAACAGTTGTATCTGTTGGACAGTTTCCCAAAGAGAGAAGGAAGTACTCAGGACCCTTCTGGTTTTTGAGAGGATAACACATTAAAAAATTAAATCAAAAGCACCATTTAGAATTGCACTTTTTTTTTACACTATTCAGCCATATATATGGTTAAAGGCACTTCAACAAAAATGTCAATTTTCAGAATTGAAGTAAGAGATATTGTACTAATTTATCTTCTGTCCTTCATTAAGTGAATTAGGCATGACAGAAGCTTGGCTAGACTGCCTAGAGGAACTGCAGTTTCTAAGACTAGTGCTAACAAACTACTCATGGATTAAAAAAATTAATTCTAACTTTCTCATTTTAAGCTGCAAACAAACTCCAATGCAGACACATCAAATTCAGCAAAAGGGCAGAAGCACAGGCTGTATGTTGTGCCACTGAAGTTAGTCACTGGAGAATTTACTTGTACAGCATAAGAAAAATAACCTTAGTACTATTTCATCTGCCATAACATTAAGATTTCTGACACATTTTCCCTCCTAAGGAATCTTAGCGTTCCTGGTTGATGCAGGAATGTAACACTGTTGTGCAGTGGTGTGTGTGGTGGCTCATCTTTTGGAAAAACCTCACCTCGATGCTCCAACTCAGATACCGGTCACCACAGCTGACTTTATAATGAAACAATCCCAGAGACCCAAATTAATGAGAACACAGTTTTGTCTGGAAGTCACAGCCTAAATCACCGTAGAGTAGCTCTTTTCAAAGAAATCTCCCAGAGCTGGATTGCATAACCCCAAAGAAGCGATAGATCAGAGATCAAACTCTTCACTTCTGTGCATCTCAGCTTCCCCAGCTTCAGAAAAGGGACTGCAGGCAAGAAAGCAAGTATACTCTCCCTTCTTCATGGAAGATAGGAACTGCAAGTCATAAAATTTAATCTGCAGTGGAATTTGAAATTTCCTAGCAGCATTATGTAAGGCACTGAATTGCTCTCTCCTTTCCTCAAGTAGGTGCATTTCAAAGAAATACAATAAATCTGATACCAATTAAGCATACACATCAACATTCAATTTTTTTTTAATTTCAAATATTTACTTGCCTATTTAAAAAATGAGGTGATGAAATTAGCTGACATCACCGGAAGCTTTCATAGGAAGACAAATATTTTTTGTGAAGTATTTTATTAATACAGTGATAAGATAAAGTACAAGTTTTTTTTTTCCCTTAAAAATCAGCAAGCATTAACTCATAGTCCAATAGCCATAGTTATTAATTTATCTCTGTTCATTCCTCCAGAAAGAAAGGGTATCCTAAGTGACAGTGCATAGCAGGCTTTCTCAACACAAAAATGAGATAGACTTCATTAAGGGTTTTTGCACCCTCTAAAGTATAAAAATTCATGTTCGTTGGCAAATTAAATTTTATCATGTGCTTATTCTACTTTGGAAGAAATATAACATGAAAACAGAATATTTAACAACATTACCGTACTCAGCATTCCCCCCCCACACACACACACACCCATCAACCATCAAAAACTCAGAAAACAAAAAAAAACAAAACTGCATTTTTCTCGGTTGCTGGGTGGGTGAGGGAGGGTTTCTGTTTCCTTCCTAATTCTTCAGTCACCGCTGTCTGGGTATCTGAGGTCTGAGTATCAATCATGCTCATCTAACGGGCCCCATTTCCTGATCCTATGTCATTAGTAACTTTGTTCTTTCTTAAGCAGACGTTCTTACACAAACTGTAGAACTAACCCCAAGTAGCACTAACACATGTCCTGTTGAGCAGGACAACGCATGAAACAGCACTCAAACTCTCTGCCTTGCATCTAACAACCCTACAATCACTTTTTGCAGAGCTACCTTATAAGCCAGTTTTCATCCTCTTGTCAGGATTTTGCAACATTAATATTTTTAATCAAGTATTTTAGTTTTGTCAACCGCATTCGACACAAAATTAAGCATTTCATTGACTGAAAAAGCTTTGGCTCTGTGCACCTTGCCTCTCTGTTCTTCATCTCAGGAAGACCTGCAAGATGGGATATACACAGAAAGGTCAGAATTATCCTCTGAAAATAATTAATTTTCTAAAGCAATTACTGGAGTTTTTATTACTGTAGCATCCATTTTCAAGGACTACTGCTCAGCAGTAGAAATGCAAAACTAATGAATACTTTTTGATAAAAGGAATAATTATATGATACTTTAACATATAACAAAAAATAATATTAGAAATAGTAACAATACAGCAAGAGAATAGGAGTAAGATCATGGAAAATGGTACAGAGTACTTACTCTTTTTACATGTTTTGTCATTTAAGGAAATTGTTCTGCCAGGAGATCTCGTCATTACAGATGTCCAAAGATCCACGCTAGCACAAGAACAAGTGAATTCAGCTTCAGTAGGAGGACAGCAGGATTAATAATTTTTACACTTGATTGGCAATTGCAAAGTAAAACAGGGACAAGGATGAAACAAAACCAGCTCCTAGACCTGACCAAAGCCCTGTGGACAGCAAATAGGGTGGCGAGGGTGGAAGCAGTTCATTTCCCATTTTCTTTCCCATAACCAAGGTTCTCCTTTTCTGTCAAATCCTGGTAATCATCAAGGGCACTGCACATTTATTTGACTCAGGCACTTCAACTAGTACTTCCTCGAGCTTATCTCAAAGTTAGTAGAGTGCGCAGAATAGAACACCTAGGATAAAGCAAACCTCTCAAGCAAGCAAGAAAATATCTTCAAATATTTCAGATAGATCGATTGAAGATTTACTCTGAAAACCTGGCACTTAATAGCAAGCTATGCTGCCTACCCTCTGTGCAAATCTCTCTCTTTATATCACTTCCTTGTCTCAAGTCAAACAAATAAGTAAGGAAATTATTGCAGCAAAAAGTGAATCACCTTACCAAGCCAAAAATATATTTTAAAAACCCCATACTGTACATATTCTGTGTACTGTATTATGCAACACTCATTAGCTCTCTGCATTGTCTTAAAGATCTTCAAACAGCACCTGTAATGTTCAGTGCATTCAAACCAAAATGAAAAGGTAGCTCTTCCTCTGCCTTTACTTCCCCAAGGCAAAGAGAAAAATATATAGCACAGCCAAAAGAGACTTTAGGAGACAGATTCTGGTAAGGAAACTGTCTGAAGCAGAAACACAGTTCAGGTTCTTTCTCTGTAGAACTCATACAATCATAAGCATGCTTAAAGCAATGTTTGAAACATTTTCATCTCTTACACGTCATCACTTATCAAACCATGGAAAGGAACCTTGTAAATTTGAGAACAAGTCCAGGAACAAGCTTTTCACATTACTGTACAGATGACTTCCCCGAGTAGGAGTGTTCATTCATAGTTATTGAATTAGTTATTAAACAAAAACACAGGAAGAGCCAAGTGTCTAAATCATATTTCACCTTAAGCACCGACTTGTAGTCACGCTTCCTATTTTCTCCAAAGGAACTATGGTTCTTCAAAAGAGTGAGATTTCCTTCCACCTTCATTTCACATGACAAAAAGTGGTAGTTAAGGGACTCTCCAAGAACATGGCAAATACAGTTTTGAAGCCTCCTCAGGGCTAGAGGTCATCCTCTTCCTGAAAAAAAAAAAAAGCTTCAGTCTCTTGGCTGATATGTTAGGCACAATAATTCATACACACGAGCTTTTCCTGTTCAGAAGACAGAATTAAATTTATATAGTCCAGGTTTTGAAGTCCCGGGGCTCAAGGAAACACTAGTTTTGATCACCTAATCCTCAGCACTCATCCATTAATTACTTCTATGTGAAGATATAGTAACTGTGCTGACACAAAGGGAACCTTGGAGAAACTGCTTCCATCATGAGGAAGAAAATGTCATCTACTCCTAACTAGTTCAGACAGCACTGAAAGGAAAAGGCCCTGTTAAGCTCTCAGCTAACACAGAGTTTCCAACACATCCCCCTTAAAGTCTCAATCCATGACCTGAGGGGAAGACAAACAGACTGCAAAGTTTGAGTTGTTACAATTAAGGACTGGAATTCTCTGCTGTACAGAATGGGAAGTGCATTTAAGAGAAGGTATTTCTTAAAGAGGGTAAGAGACATCTATGACTCCTAGAAAAATATAAAGATCTCTCTCTACTATATTAAGGCTTCTTAATCTTCTGAAAAGCCATGCAAAGAACTGCAGCAACAAGGTAAAAGCAGAAAGGGTGAGGGCAAGGACAGCATCTGCCAGATGAAAGAAGTGAAGAGGAATGAAGACTCTATTGGGCAGGGTACTGTGAACAAGCCAGGCAGCCCACAGGTAAATTAAGTGAATAAACATGTCCTATAATTAAGCCCATCCTTCCCATTTTTTTTCTTTTTATGGTCAGAATAAGAAACTTGTTTGCTATGAAAAGTACTTCATACACTTCTTGAGTACTTTTGCTCAATTAGATAGCAAGCAGTTTACTAGCTTTGCACACATGTTAAGGTCACATAAAGCTGGTTATATGCAGATTTTTTGACTCATAGAATTTGCACTTGCAAGAAGAGCTATGGCTTCTATTTTGTAATGGGATCTGTACGGTGATCTCTGTCTCCTGGAAGTTCATTTCTGTGAAGATGTTCATTTTTTCTGAATAGGCTTCATGTTCATAAGTTGTTCAAGGGAAAAAGTATCTCTATAAAGTCAAAAGTTTATCTGGAAAATTCACAAGACCCCTGTAAACGGTCCAAGCAAATTATCACTTATTTGCTTCTTTACCAAGCAGCACAGGATGTAAAACTTGACACAAGCAGAGAAGGAGGAAGCAGTCAGAAGATCTGCAGTTTCCCAGTGGTATCGATGGTTTCTGATTCAGCTTTATATTGTTTAACAAGAACATTTACTTCGTAGTAGTTAAATTCAGTATAACATGGATTGTAAAAATCCTCATAGTTAACAATGCATCTACCTGCAGAAATATTCCTGGCCCAAAAGGACTGAGAGAGTCTAACATTGTATTCAACTTGAAGTGAATAAAAAAATACAGAAATGCTACCAAAATGCTAACATTGAAAACTGTGCCATTTTCTGCTGTCTGTGTCCTATCCTCCCACCCCCTGCAATCTGCTTAGAACCAATAGTTCTGTTTATGGCTTATGAGGAAAAAAAGCATGGGCCATACATGGGAGAAATTACTGCTAAAATAATACAGATTTAACAAAAGAAAACTGCAGAGCATTAGCAAGGGGGAGAAGGAGGAGAAGCATAACCCACAGGGGTTAAGAAATCAGAGTAATGCACCCATCGGAAGGTGAAGCAAGTATGAAGCTTCGGAGGCAATGTATAAAAAAATCAAGGAAGGAAAACAACAGAGATAACTGGAGCTGAAAAGGCACATCAAAATTGAACAAGTTGCTGTCACTTGAGCTAGCATCCCATAAGGCTAGGAAATGTATCTCTTTTCCTTTTGCATAAACACCAGCCTCATTCATGTATTAATTTACCTTTTGCTATACTAAAGTCATGTCTTATTTAAAAGCTCTGAATCAGACTTTCTTAATCATCTTGACATCTACACATTTCCAAGAGTAGACTAAGAGAGGAGTCTAAGAAAATAAAGTGAATGCTCAAAAATATTCCCAATCTGAGGACACCAGTACAGGTCAAACTTTCCAAAACTCTATCACCCTACAAAAAAAATTAGTTTCTTCTATAAAGAACGCGTGACATAAGAAATTAAAGAAAGACATAAGAAATTAAAAGGAGACAAATCTCTGAACATTAAAGATTTTTAAACATTAAAAAAAGGATTTGTAATAATCTGTTACATATATACTAGTAGAAGTTTAGATCTTGTTCAAATTTGACATAAATTTGTCTCTTCAAAGAATTGAAAAAATAAATCGGTTCTAAATTGTAATTGCCAGCATCCACTAACATTATTAGAGATACAAATGCAAAATATGTCATATAATGTCATATAATAATACATGTCATGAAATTCATAGATGCCAAATGTAGGTGAAATTGTGCTAGATTGGCCATCACAGCTGGAGCTTCTGGAGAGAGTCCAGCACAGGGCCACAAGGATGATCAGGGGCCTGGAACATCTGCCCTATGAGGAGAGGCTGAGGGAGCTGGGCCTGTTCAGCCTGGAGAAGAGAAGGCTGAGAGGGGATCTAATCAGTGTCTATAAGTACCTCAAGGGAGGGAGTGCAGAGGACGGGGATGGTCTCTTTTCAGTGGTGGCCACTGACAGGACTAGAGGAAATGGCCGGAAACTGAAACACCAAAAATTCCATAGGAACTTAAGGAAAAATTTCTTAACAGTGAGGGTGACAGAGCACTGGAACAGGCTGCCCAGAGAGGTTGTGGAGTCTCCTTCTCTGGAGATCTTCAAAACCCGCTTGGATGCAGTCCTGGGCCACGTGCTCTAGGTGACCCTGCGTGTGCAGGGGGGTTGGACTAGATGATCTCTAGAGGTCCCTTCCAACCCTAAGCATTCTATGATTCTATGATTCTATGACTGATAGGTATTTACACATTTTTCAATAGAGTACAATTCTGTGCACACTTCAGCAATTGCAGGGTATCCACTACCTCATGGTCTCATGGGGAACAGTGTCCGTGATGCTTAACAATGCTTAGGAAAGCTAAGGAGTCAAGTTCAGATCTCTTGGGCCTTAGTAAATTACAAGGCAGCACCTTGGAAACTAGGACCATCCCTTGAAGTTTTGTTTAATAAGAATCTTTGAAAAATCTATGTGCTGTAAGCACAGATGTTAAAAAAAAATGGATATTGTTAATTCATATAAACACCACAGAGAGAAAGGAGAAATTACTAGAAATGATCAGGAGTTAGAAGGTATGTAGCTACCAGTCACTATTCAGCTACTATTCACCAGTAGCTATTCAGCACTTTTAGGGTAGCTCAGCTTGCTTCTAGGCAGTTGTTGCTGAGGAAAAGGAAAAAAAAAAAGGGAGGGGGACAAAAAAAATAGTATGTACTCTCCTCTTTCTCATAGAAACTACAAGAAAAGAGATGCTTTTCTGATATCTGGGACTAGAATAGGGAAAGCACATTAACAGAGCAAGGAACTGCACTGAGCAAAAATGACGCAAAGTGTAAGACCCAGGCAATCCTTCAGAGACCTGCAAGACAAAAAACTAAATCCCCTGGAGGTACTGATGTTCCCTTCTGGAATTGAAAAGGTTAAGGGTGTATGGGAAATGAGCTCTGTGTAAGATAAGAATTATCTGATTTTAACTGATTTCTCTTGGATTCCATTGGCAGAAGCCAATTACGCTTTGGGGACACAAATCTCTCTCTGCTGGAGAAGTCACCATTATTTTGACCATTTTCATAACTATAAATTATAGGCAACATTATAGTCCCTCTAGTAAGACTACTCTTTGCACCAAAATGTCTTTGTATGACCCCAAGAATCTGTCCACCAAACACCTTCTTTGGGGTGGGTAACGAGAAGAGAAGCATGTGACACTAAGGAGCTGGTTTCAGCACTCCATTGCAGACACTACTCAGCAACCCCCAAAGCCAAGAGTTGGATTTCATGCCCAAATACCAGGCACCACAGCTTAGCTGTCTAAGCCAAGGGAGAACTCAGTTTCTAAAGGTAACATCCACAACAGCCAGTCAGCCATCGTGTTCCGGAATGTGGTAGTTTATGAACAAAGAAGTGCATCTGAATTCCTGTCTCTTTCTGGGACTTTTCCTCTGGGTTTCCAGCTTCAATACACACTACCTTTTCCTGAGGTCAGCCATCAACAACAATTGTCCCAGAATCATCCCCTTCCTATTCAGCAAATTGAAAGAAGAAAGTCAAGGGAGTTAAGCAGAAAAAATAAATTTAAAAAAATGCATCCCAGTAATCTGCCTGCATTTGGATACATGGGGAGCTGTTCTGTTTCTGACACGAAAACCTAAAAAACTGCCAGGTCCCTGAGGGGACACAGAGGCCTTAATGGCCCTGAGCTGTCTCACCTGGCTCTGCTCTCACATGCTCTACCAAGTACTTCAGACACATTATTCAAGCTCAGTTAATTTATTGTACAATTCTGGATATGTGCTTAAAAGAGAGTATATTTAACACTGGTCATAAGAGATACAGTGCTCACTCTCCTTTTGCGTGCCCTTTCTGGCCTCCAGTAAGGAGGCTAATTACAATAAAATGGAGCTAGAGCTCCCAAACATGGTCAGGGTCCAGCTGTGCGCCTGCATTTTATAAAGAAAAGAGAGGTAGACTTGAAATCTTACCATGCAAAGACAATAAGCTAACAGGCAACAGAGAATAAGCATAACAATACTTCCATAGTTTTAGAGATGGGAAATAAACACAAAGTCACACCAAAAGTTTTCATCAGAGATCAAATATGACCCCAAATTCTCAGTGTCTGCTCCAGCAGTCTATAAACAGGTTTAAATGGCATATTCAAACAAATGTCAGAGTGAATGACTCTTTGTTCTATAGGAAGAAATCTCTTTTGAGGATTTAATTTTGTTTAAATATCATGCCTTATGTGGCTCACAGAAGACTATGTTCTATTAAGAACACTTCTATTCTTGCTAGAGGTGTTTTAAAATTATCTTCATAATTACAGCTAGTGCAATATTAAGTAAAATGAACAACAGTGACTCTTCAGCCATATGAAAATGCTGAGATGGATTGCAGAAAATACAGAGACATGTTTTAAACATGTGGATCTTGTTAGATATTGGTTATCGCCTTCATGTACAATAACTAATTTTCTTAGGGTTTGTTTTAATATTCCTAGAACATCAGATAATCAGTATATTTTCCAAAAATATTTCATGTTTTTCCTTATCTATCCCATTTATTTGAAACTATAGCCACACTTCTCCAAAACCCATCAGTTGATTATTACAGATCACAAAGAAAGGCTGTTTTAACCCTTTTACTTTATTAAAAACTCCACATTTTTCTAAATCCTTCCATTTTAAGTAGCCTGATTATTTGTTGCAATAATCGTTATGACTCCCATGGAAAGAAAGATCTTTTTCCTTAATAATCTTGAAATATTTCCCCAAAATAGGACAAGAAATCTATTATTGTGGTATAAGGTTTATGCTAATGACATCAACAACATAATATTTTATGCTTTGATTACCTATTTGCAATGCAGCATCAAAAACAAACCCTTCCTACCACACCCTCACCAATGCATCGATAAGATCATTAAATAAATGCGTATGCAACAGCCTCCAGTGCAGGCACCTACTAAGTAACCGACTAGCAAAGAACAGCTTGCTAGTATCCTGCAGCCAAGGGAATAGAATATGCAATGCTCTGCTGCGTTGATGACAGAGCAGAGTACATAATAGACTCAAGCTAGAACCAAAATTATCCTATTTCTACCATTTAGATCAGAGAAGTAGAGGAAATATAAGGGAAAAAAAGCAGAGGGAACATTTGCAATGCATGCATGCTGATACCTCGTCATCCAGTCACCTACGGCATTTTGCAGCTAGTGTGGTCTTTCCTACTACATCAAAACGTAGCCCCTGTGTTAGCAAGGCTGTAGAGGAATGTGCTGTTTGTGGAAGAAACTGCAGAAGAGCAAAAATAGAGTTACATTGCATTTACCACAGCAACTTGTGAGGAATTTTGCCTTCCGTAACCTGCAGGAATTCTCATTCCCCTTCCTGCTACCTATTGCTCCAGTTCCTGCAGTTCTTTCACGGCCAGGGCCACTGTCCATGCAGGGCAGCTAGAAGTGCTGGGTTGTTGCCTTTGCAGCCACTGCCCTCAGGGAGCACAGCCTGCAGGCACAGCCCAACCTGAGAGAGGGTCCTTCCCTCCCCATGGCCATCAACAGCTGCCTCTCCCAGGGATGGGATTTATTCCTTCAGGAAACACGTGCCATTTCTTACTGCCTTTTATTCCCCAAGGTTTTTATTTCACTTTTCATTTAATAGCAATTCATCATCATGTATTTTCTACACATATCCCCAGTAACATATACAAGAAACCAAGACTCTAAGCAAAGTAGCTCAGAGTGAACTGAAGATCCTTGCATTGAACTAAAATTCCTTTCTAGAAATAAGCAAATTTCTTAGCCTGCAAGTCAGAATGTTGTGAGAGGCAGGCAGAATACATCCTAATTAGTAATCAGTGGTCTACATTTTGAAAATTGTAGAGCTCTTACAGTAATCCTAATAAGGAGAAATAGCACTCTTTGTTTTGCACTTTGCAGAATGTGACTATAAATTATCATTTCATTAGGAAGATTGGTCTGTATAGCATCACATCCTCTCAAAGTTAATTCTCAGTCTGTATCTCCCACTACAAGTGCTATATGAGGTATTAAAAAGGCCCTGAGTTTTAAAATTAGATTTTCCATGGCTAAGAATCAATATGAAAATTAGAAAGTCCTTTTGCTTAACCAATCCACATTGTAATGCCAGAAGCTTGCAAGCCAACCAGTCCAAAATTAGATTTTATTTAAATTGGATCTATAAAACTGGATTTTAAGGGAATCAAAAGACAAACCCTTATTGGCCTAAGCTGTATCATTTCCCCTTCAGATGCGTAAAGCTGAAACATTTTTTTCTCAGAAGAGGAAACATTAGCCATTTGGTTACTATATCATGCTTGCAAATTTAGACTGATTGGATAATGTTACATATTTAATTGTTACTGCTTAAGTGATCAGTAGTACATATTAAATCATATTTTAACACTCATATGGTAGACAAACATATAGGTCACAGTATTTATTGTGTCCTAAATCAAGAAGATTAAAATAGGCCAACATAAACTATAATTCAGGAACCTCAAAAGTCTGTTAATAAAATAGACACAAAGAAAGTTTAAAAAAATAAAAATAATTTAAATATAGTCCTCTGACAGATTATAGCATTTTGGGCAAATCCAAGAGGTCAGTGAAAGAAGTAACAGGAAATGTCAGAATGATGAATGTCAGAGTAAAACTAATAAAGACAAAGTGATAATTGGCAAATGGCAGAAAATAAGTCTAGAGAATGTACTGGTACCTAGGTTTTCCTTATTTATTATACATGTGGTGATTTCATCTAAATGATGAAACACAGTAGGACGTGTCCTACGTCCTGACATGGCAGGATTCATAGACTTTGTTTATGCCATTCTTTTAGCATAAGTGCAAGATAGTGCTCTTACTACTGTTTCCTGGATGCAGTTACTTCGTACATACACACAAACTGGTCCTGAATTGATTCTGGCTTAAAATACAGCATGTGCTGTTGTCTTGCTGTGTTGCCTGAACTGAGTCGCTTAAAGTCTCAATTATGAGGTGTATAAGATGGAATTAAATCAGATTCAGTTTATCCTTCACTGACTTGTCATCACAAAAATCTGAAACCGAAAGTCATAATACTATACTGAATTGCTTATTATTATTATCCCATAATTTTTAAATAAGCATTCCCTTTATAAACAAGGGCAGCCGTTTGCCAGAAGCTATGCCAAGTGTTTCTCCAAATCCTCTATTTATTGGAAAAAAAATCTATTGTTTCCATTCAAGATATCTCTAATGAGATATCTCTCTACTGAATCATCTTCTCAGTATTCAGTAAATAGGCACAGATGTATAATATTGCATCTGCAATTACTGTTCTTTACTTTCTAGTGGACATTTAAGTGCTGTAATGAAGCAGCTATACAAAGTGTGCTTAACACTGGTACCACTTATCTATTCAACACACTGAAAAGTTGGCATATGGGTTAAGGGACAGGCATCATATCTGATTCATAATGAAGACCTCTGCCTGCTCCATTGTCCATGTTGATATCAGCATTATGCGCTCAATACCTCATCTTTTCACCAATAAAATACACATGCAGAGATTTAAAAAGCAGATGATCCCAGCTCCCTCTTTCCCCCCCCATCATGCAGTCTTTTATTCTTTTCTCTCCAAAGTAGTTTCACAAAAATTTCAGAGGTTTCAAAAATTCAAAAATTACATATTTCAACACACTGGAGCAAAACCTTTTCATTGATTTCTACATGTCCGAAAAATTAAGCACCTTTTTTCTTTTTTTCTTCACAGGTTGGTATTTACTTCTTCCTATATAAAGCATAAAGAGTCTCATATGGCCTCATGTCAAAAAGCTATTCCAAGCATCATAATGATGTGGAAGGGGAAGTAGAAAGGGACGAGGGAACACTAAGTATGGAATACTATATAAAACAGAGACCTTGGAATACTAGGAAAAGGAAACAAGATTTCCAAAGCAATCCTGAGCTAAAGATATCCAGATGCATGAATGTGAGGACCAGTGTTTTGAAATTTTCTGTGAAATATGGAATTATTTGCTGTAGAGTGGAATAACTTACCTTTATACAGGAAAAATACCCAGGATAAAGCAAGGGCTCAAATATAGTCAACATTTCTTATCTCAACAAATGTTAGTATTCGTTATAGTCAAGAGGATTATAAATTTATAACACTTACTTTGTATGAAATACCATTTTTAAAGTCTCTCATGGAGCAATGTTCAAACATTCTGACCCAGTTACAGTAAAAGTCTATGTATATTTTTACCTGATCTTTTTTGACTCAGCAACCACTACTTTGTCTCATTGCACACATAAGCAAACCTAAAAAAAAAGTTTTAAAAAATGCTACTTCTGGTTTTATTCGTCTGATATTTCTTATGCTTATGGGAAATCAACATCACTCACTAAATGAACCATCAGGTTTTTGTGCCTCATTGAGGTGAAGGAAAAACTCTGAAAATAAAATGATACTGGCATATCCTCTCTACAGTAATGTTTGGGTAGTCTGAAGTATATAAAGCAGAATGATCATTAGGAGACATTATCTTGCTTTTATTCATATTGCATCAGACAAATTCACATACCTCTAATCCAAATCTGGACATTGATCTATTAATGTTATGCTCAAAGAATTACATGACATGATTAAGAATGGCAGAACCTACTTATTTGAAATTGTTATATACCATTCTGCAGAAACACATACAGATTTTTGTTTAACTATCTAACTTTTGTGTAATTTATTCTAGTATTTTCTTGCCCTTAGTTTGCCGTTAGACAGCGGCAGACCCAGCGATCCCAAATACACCATGCAGCTTGGCATCAGTGAGCAGCTGACCATCAAAAGAGCGCAAGGCAATATTTAGCTGCCTGGGCAACAGAAAAGTTGATGCCTTCCCTTGATTCCAGAGTATATGCTGACTTCGCCACCCATAATATCTCCCAAACTAGAAAGATCAAGTGAAACAGGCCGTTGAAGCAATAAACATGCCAATGTGGAACATCAGAGCTATGAAATGTGAGGCTATCAACAGAAGTATCCTGAATAGCAACATGAGTAGAAGAGCTGCTCAAGGAAAGATGAGAATATTATCATAAAACTACTACAGATTGTATACCTTTTCAAAAACCTTACAACAATATATCAAGAGCTATCATTTAAATGACTATAAAATAACCTAGCATTCTCAATTTATATTAGCAATACAGCACATCGGGAAGTTTTAGAGTTACGTGGAGGGAGGGAGTGAAAGCCCTTCACTATTTCACATCAGTATAAGACTGAGCAGGGAGAAGAACTATGGCTTTTATTGCTTAAAGAAACTATGAAAATGCAAAGGCCTCATTATGATCATGTTACAGAAGTCATTAAAATTACCTGAGCCAGTGCTCAGTATGTGGATGATTTGATCATTGCAGGGAAATGAAAAGAAAGTAGGGCTTAATACTAACACAGCTAAAACCCAATGAAAGACAGTAAACCAACAAGAACATTTAGGACCACATTATCCAACATATGGACATACCACTCACTTCATATATGTGGAAGAATAATGATACCTACAGAATTACAAGGAAGTTAGTACATTACTACCTGTGCCACATTTAACAGTAACGACCTAGATCAACTCAAAAACTGATTGTAACTAATTTATCCCTTTTTATGAACCTGAGATTTTTTATTTAAATATGATTATTATTTTTACAAGAAAGTTTTCTGCCAAATGCAACTTACAGATGCTGAGGGAGAAGTGATAGCACACTAGCTTGCCTTGTAAATATGCTGCAAAAAATGTTGGCTTTCATTCACACAAAATGTGCTTATAAGCTATTTTCAATACGTGAAGTCTAAAGATGTCAAAGATCAAAGACTCATTAAAATATATTAAATTATAGCTGCAGAATGAGCTATTAGAATACTTTTTTGCATGCACAGTGTTAGAAAATAAATAGCCTCTCTTTAATGTATCATCACTCTGATTCTCATTTAGCAAGCTCAGCATTTACAATGCCAAAGAATTCTACATCATCAAGTTCTGTTGTAACTCTACTAGGTCTATATTGAGGGTAGAAATACAGTCAGGGTCACCTTTTTTTATTGGAATGAGCTTTTCTTTAACTTTAGTAATGTAAAAATACAAAATACTGAAAATATCAATAATTCTCAGTTCCTCTCTCTCAGAAAAGGTTCTTTTCAGGCTATGCTCATGCAAGCATCACTCATTTGCCCATCTATTAATTCTGCCCTAATTAGCAAAAAAGTGTTCATTTTTTATTTACAATATTTGGTTATTTTTACAGAGCCAAAGTCCTGCTGATCAACATTTATTTACCAGTAACGAAAGATCAAATGACTGCAAAGGCCACAATAGTATTCCTAATACCCATTTAAAAATAAAACAAAATGCCATTTTTGCCTCTAGACAGAAAAGTGTACTGATTTCAAAGTGCATATTTAGTAGAACATGCATCTCCTGATTTTTTTAGTTACACTTACCCTTAAAAATATGTTTTGATCATAGATTCCAGTAAAAAAGTCAAAAACTCACAGGAAAATCAACATCAGCTTCAGCCACAGCTGTTGTAAAGTCAGTGTGAGCAAAGAGATGGAGACAAGGAAGATAAAGCTCAAGAAAGGAGGCTGAGGATCCTCTGAACTCAAGCCGGATGGCTGCTGGAGAAACCAGATAGAGCAGCAAGGCTGTGGCAAAGCACTGGGGCAGCAAAACACGATTAGCTGTGGAAGTAGAACTGCTGTCAGGAGGAAATATGAAATTGAGAATGTTGGAGAGGCAGGAATAGGAACCAACTTGCTGAGCAGTCTGGTACTCAGACAGCTTGGGACATAACAGCAATGTTGAGAAGAAAAATTAAGAAGCTTGCCCCTTGGGGACGAAAATGAGACAGTCCCTTCTTTGCAGAGCTCACTATTCCCAAGCAGTGGGAACAACTATAAGAAATCAACAGGTAGTTACCATCGTTCTTTATGTCTGTGTGTTCAACATATTGCTTTCATATATCCCCTCATCTAAAACGGAGTAGTTTATTTTGTTTTATTTTGTAAACGTAGTAGTTTATTTGAGCTTTTTACCAATGTTAATCTTTAGAACACCCATGTCAGCTAGCCAGGTGAAGTTACTGCTATTTTACAGAAATAGAAAATTTAGACTAGGAGAATCAAAATATCCACTCATTTTATACTTCTAACTCATCTTTTGAACAAAATTTGAGCATATGTTGGCTATCTCTTTGAAGCAAAGACAACTCAACATTCTATTTCAGAAGCAAGCACACTTCAGAGTTCCATACGACGCACTTTGTAGTTTCCTAGGCAAAATGTTTTTACTTCTCATGGTCTTTACATCACACTTGAGTGATAGAGTGTGAAGATTGGGTCACAGAGGTAGCTACAGAAGATGTGGCAAGGCACAAGGGGCCACACTTGGAAAGAATGAGCATGTCAAAACAGACTCAGAAAGTAGGATTGTTTTGATTGCTTTATGGGACAGGATAAGGAAGAAAAGAAAGAACAATAGGCAGCAATCCCATTTCAGTGGTTTTTAACCTTGCTGGCAGCAAAAATGCTCCCGATACAGATTTGCACACAAAGAACAATAACCCGTTAATTCCTCTTGCCTATTTCTCCTTCACGAGTGAAGATTCTGAGCAGAAGAGCAGTCTAATTCCACGTGTCTTCGAAAACATCCTAGCTTTAAAGAGAATTAAAGATATACCACAAAATTCTGCTTTTAAGTAAAAACCAAAACCATAGGAATACACTATCCTGCATAATTTACATTCAGAGTAAATCTAAATTGAAAAAAGAAATTTTAGAAAGATTAAGGCAGTCTTCCAGTGATTTCAACAACCTTTAGATTAATATCTTTAAAAAATGAATAGTGAGAAAAAAAATCTGACAAATTACTTAAAACTTGAGGAACAAGCTTTTCAATTTAGAAGGCAAATCTGTAAGCACCTTGGCTTCGAGTTTAGGCTGAATTATTTTTCAAGATGGGTGCTGATTTTATCTAAGCATCTGCACATTTTGTCACTGTACAGATTAATAGCGTAAATATTGATTACCTTAGTGCAGAGGTCAAGCTACTGAAAACTAAAATTCACATATACCCATCCCATTCAAATTAGCTTTCTCAGTGAGCCCTAACATCAAGATCATGATCTGCAGGAGAAAAAGAAAAACCTTGGAAGTGTCATTTAAAAAAAAAAAAGTTGCCTATTGTACATCTGTTGTCTGAGGTAGAGGCTCAAAGGCGGCTAATTCTATGTATACTGAAAGACAACAGACAATCTCTTAAATTCACTTTAGTTGGCAACAAGCTCTAAAACATTTAAGTTTATCCTCTGAGGCAAAGTGATTATTAAAAGGAAAAGGTGGCCTCTCTTTTTGCAGCTAAGACCTAAGAAGCATTTCTCTAGAATTCCAGATCAAGTGTCAAGCTTACTTTTTGGAAGATTTCTCTTCAGTAATCACCTTCCCATAAAACACTAAACTATCAAAGGAAAATGACTACTACAGTTGATTTTTTTTTTCCAGCCTAAAATAAGTCCACAGAGAAGATGCCAGAAGAATATCATTGTCTCCTCTTCTTATGCAGGTATCACTGAAGGTGACAATAAGAAACACAATCTGAAAAACAGACCACGCTGCTTCATTCACAAGAACAATCAAAAATATTTGCATCCACTGTGACAAAAACAGTAAAGTAACCATACAGTCAGAGAGCAAAATTAAAGAAAACATGAAATAAATCATCACAAGAATATATTTTGAACCCCAACCAACTTTTTTTTTTCTTATAACCAAAAGAAAGACACGAAAGCGCACTCACCCACTTGTCTCCCTTCTCTTACTGCAGCTAGCGATTCATGCAACAGATAACACTCAAACCAAAGCATTTTCTGTTCAGATTATCAGTATTGCATAGGGACTATATTTACACCACTCATATTTTCAGTTATTACTGTGATATGCCAGGTCTTGAATCACAGTAACATTTATGCTTCACTGAATAAAGTTTTAACTACTAAAAAACACCAAAGCATTATCAATATGTATACAAGCTGTATCTGGTGCATAATTATAGGGATTTATTAAGAAGTTCTCTTTGAAAATGGTGCATTTTATTTTTATATTTATTTTTTCAAGAAGAGTTGAAAATTAAAAGTTACTCTCTTCCCTGAGAATACAAAATATTCTCAACTCTTACCTGAATTAGATGAGGTCTGTGGCAAGAGAGGGTTTGACAAGAATTCAAGTGCTGACAGTCATGCTGAAAAATTTGGTAGTCATAGAGGAGACAAAGAGACACAGAAGGTCTTTTCCTCCCCATAACCCAAACTGACTAAATAAAAACGAAGGAAAACAAAATACCCTGAAGAACACAACCGAGAAGACAAACCTGGCAGGAACCATCAATGTTTATCATCTCTTGTGACTGCCTCTTTTGCAGCCATGTATCCTCCTTATACATGTACTCACCACATGAGAAAGTGACAAATGTTATCGAGTGACTTAAAAGGAAAGAATTATCACTAAATTATTATGTAGGTATTATGAATAACTACTTTATACTTGGTACAGCTACGCATATAGTCATTTGTAGCGAGCAAATGCTTTTCAGTACCAGTAGCTATCTCTATATGTGACTACAATACCTTAATACATAGCACTAGCAATGAAGACAAATTTAAGGCAATGTTTGAAAGCACACCTGATATCTGATATAGTCATTATGGTGGCTTAGTTCTTTAATTGTTCGAGTTCAAAGTAAAAATGAAAAGAAGTAGACTTCCTAATTTTCTTTCCTCAGAATGAAAAAAAATGAAAATACTGGTTTGCTCACAGCATGCGAGATGTCTAATTAATTGGCAAATAAGAAATGTTATTCAATCTAAATTTTGCATTATATTCTGATGCTTAACCATGGCTAGGGAAAGTTCTAAACACTGAAATTAATACATTATTACAAATGAACAAGAGTTGATTTACTAAGAAAATGAAAATTAAAATTATATGTCAACATTTGTCACCACTTAAAAGAAATATTGCTAGTATTTGGCAATTTGAACTTAAATAAAATATTATCCAAACAATTAAATTATAAAAGATAGAGAATTTTAATAGCAATATATGTTGGCCATATGCAAGGACATTTATTAGGAACTATAATTAATAAATATTAGTTGACAGTCACCAATTCAGGCCGACTGAAATACTACAAACAGCAGGTGTAATAGAAGACTAATGAAGGGAACATAAACACTTATCCACACCGTTTACACACTGCAAACACATTGCATTCAAATATGCACAGGTTCAGATATGCAAATCTGCAATACACGGTCAGATTTAGACACAACATATTCTCAATGAGATGTCCACATACTATTACACAGTAACCATTTGAAAGATAAGAGTATCAATATAGCTCCATGGAGGAGCAAAAATATCACTAAGTCAGGGGATCTGTCCCTCTAATGACCAGAGCTGCCGCCTGATGTTAGCATTTCACTTCTAAGCAAGCAGGCACTTAATTAAAAGCTATGGAATAGAGCAAGAAAGAAATAATTTAAATAAGGCAGGAAATCAGTATAGTCAGTGAGGCGAAAACTAAGACATTTCTCTATCCTTAACCTTCCAATTTTCTTGGGTTTGTATGTAAAAGAAGCAGTACATGCAAGCCTCAAAAACAACTCAACGGCTTCCAAGTGTGTATTTTGGTTACACTTCCATTGCATTCATGAAAACATCTACTGTGTACACACAGAAGATCACATACACACACTTATCAATACTGCTTCCATACTACACATTTGGGAGTTTTCCATTTCAGTGCTACCAATTACCCAGAGCAATTAATTAATTAATGGCAGCAGACTAAGTATCTTTCCTTATTACAAGTAGATTGGTTCATTTAAAACTCCAGGAAGGCCTTTCCTGGGTAAAACTATCAGAAAGCATGTGCAATGGAAGCCTCAAAGGAAGTGTCCCGATTCAAAATATTGTCTTTTATACAAACCTTTGATTTGGAGTCACTGCATTGTGCTTGACGTTATTTTGCTTGTCTGGCAAGGTGATGACCCAAGAACTGCCTTATGCCGATCCCTGAGCCCCTGCACTTGAAATGTTGTTCAGGAGAGTTGTTGGTCATCAGTTAAGGCATCAGTTAAGTATCCTGCCTGGCAGCTGCTTCTCTCCTAGCTCTAGGAGCCTTTACCAGAGTTTTTTAGTGGATATAAACAGAGAATTCGTTGTTTCTTTGACTCCCAGTTTTGAACAGTTCCTGGATGGATATTTAAAGCCTCTAGAGAACATTACCCTTTCTGCAGGGCCTTGCATATTTAACTGCAGAGCTGCTGAGTGTTACCTTCTTAAAGTTCTCTTCCCAGAAAACAAGGAGCGCACTCAGGATGGCAGAGAAACAGGAGGGGGTAAAGAGAGACCCAGAGATTTTTAAGACAAATTAAATACATGGTAAGAGTAAATAGGAAGTTTCACTTCAACAGTTGATAAATGCTTTAGGTCTCCATTTTAAAGAAAACCAGAGCAGTATAAAAGGGGATAAAATCAAAGGTGTTTAGATTGAAGCTTTTAAACATTTGAGCACTTTAAAGGCCACAGAAAAGTGACTGTTGTCCCTGAAATCAGTGGGAGGACATTTCAAAATATTCCAGTGGGCCCTTAGCTATGTTCTGTTATCTGGCTCTTTGAAACTTCTGAACATTTTTATCAGAGCTGAATTAACCTCGAGGTATATGGCTTCAATGACTTACATTTACCATTTGTAGGTGCCTTTTATTTACAATGATTACTAAGCAACTTAAATAAATGTGGCAATGTGCAGAGATACATCACTCGCTATGAGAACACATGCACCCAAGGGGGAATGCAGAAAGTGTTAAAAAGTGAGTACTGTTATACCAGTATTAAAACTACGAGGTCACATAGCTTATAACAGAGGCAAAAAGGAATTCTCAAAGGCATCACTATGCTACCAACTAGTCATTAAGGTTGACAATAGAAAATAAAAGACCCATTACACTGTTTCTAAAGGTATCCCTGACTTCTCAGCAAAAAAGGCCTCATTTGAAGACATGCTTAAGTGTCACAAGTCCTTCAGCTGAAACAATCATTCATGCTATTTTTCTTACACCATCTTCTTTATATGCCTCTTTCTTTCCTGTTTTGAAAGAAAAGAGTTTATTGACTTAAGGTATAGTCTGTGGCTTTTCTTGCACTTGACCGTTTCTTCACTTTTATTTCCTGCCATCACATCTAATGAATTCCTTTGGACAAAACACGAATACATTCCTTCTGTTAAGTATTCCTAGATTTCCAATAAATCCATAAACATGTCTGTTCACTTCTGCACTGAGTTTCACTCCTTGTTTGCTGCGACACCCTTTTCTCAACTTGAGGCTGCTATAGTTTCCCTCACAGTTCCCTATTGCCTAGGGCCACAGCTCATCACAGTGTGATCAGACTCACCCTTTTATCATTTCCTTATGAAAAAAAGGACTTTCAAACAACGGCAGAAGTCAGGCTGGCAAGGAAGATGAAACGGGAAGGGCTATCTGAGAGCTGGAAGCTAGATCAGACTTGCTTCTGCAAGTCAGTATCAGCAACTCAACAAACCTGCAGAACTATTCAAGAAGTTTTCCTGATATTTACTTGGGAACTACTTGAGTTCTGTGAATTCCAATTTCTAGCTCCTTAACCTACACCTTTCATTTGTTAAAGCACCCCAACACCAGAGTGAGTTGTCAAATCCATTTTTTGGAATAAGCCAATTTTTGTTTCTCAGTTATAATTGTATCCTACTTCCTGTTTTAAAAAGCTATTCCAAAACATGTATAAAAGCACAAACACTTGAATAAGCTCTTGTAAAGAATGTAGATTCATAAATTCTTGTAATCTGGTTTTTTTTCACAGGTAAAATCTGACCTAAAGCAGACACCTACTGTAATCCTCAAGACGTCCGTATGAGGCTTGAATGTCATCCTTTGTTGATGGTTTTCACGCACATTTCATGTTATTTTTTTTTCCTCAATCACATAAGCTTTATTTTGGATTTGGTTATAAAAATAGCCTTTGCCATCTAAATGATCATGACAATTCCCAATAAAGTTCTCCCAAGTATCTTTCACATTGAAGGAATATTTATTCTTCTCATTTTGGATCCTGAACAATGGAGAACTTTAAATCTATCAATATTATTTATTTTGCAATGTGTTTTCTTTAGTCTGCTGTACTAGCCCACCACTGTAAAATGCATAATCTAAAATAAATGAAGCTATTGAACATTAATATAACAGCCTAAAATATAGATATTCTGTTGTACCTGCAGTAATAAATGACACAAGCATGTACCATATAAGAGGTACAAAGGAGTGCCACAGGTAGCCAAGTTTTCCACATGAGGTGGAGACAGTTCTCTTAAGTATTGTCTGGTACTACCATACTCCTTCTATTCTTGGGGATAATTTAGATTCTGTAAAGGGGTAAGGTCAGCTGTTATTTTGTCTGAATCTACTTGCCCTCTGCCAGGAAGAAGAGAAGGCTTTGATTTTGTTTCTTTTTCTTCAGTAGTTTTGAAAACTGATACGGTCTGGAAAAAAAAAAGAGCTACAGAACCACGAGTCCTGCTGTTATCTCCAGAGAGCTGCTCACTTGACAGAGGTCCTCATTCTTAAGGCTTTGCTGTTGTTGCTGTTGAATTCTCCTGCTCATCTTGAATTGATGCGAGTCTGGTCTTAATGCATGTTTTTAAGAGTCGGGTCTCAACTGAAGATCATCTTTTATGCAACATCACCGAACCTTTGAATCTTTCTTGTCTATTCTGAAGATGCCAAAATCTTCCTTGGTGTCACTGGGTAACTCTCCTCAGCAGCTCCTGCAACTACTTCAGTTTCAGCTGAAATACAACAAACGGCAATGTTTTGCCCTTGAACGAGCCTGTGATGAATATCACGTATTGCAGATAAGTACTCCCCAAGTGGAAGTTGCATTCTTTAGATTAAAGCTGAAGAGGATGTTACAGGAGATTACCTGCTTCTTCTAACATTTTTATGACACTGCCAAATCTAGCATTTAGACTCCAATTCAGTGCTTTGATTAAAGGAGAGTCAGTGACTAGAAACTTAGCTATATTTTGTATTCTTTCTGGTCCTTTCAGCTCAAGGATAGGCAGTGTGGCTGTGTGCAAGCACTGACCACAGACACTATGAAGAGGTGCTGCTACCATTTCCCTGTTTGTCTGATAGTGCTGTGGTAACCATCACACTCACTATGAATTGGTTCTGACCACATGCACAGCCACCAGCAAATCTGTTATCCCAGCTACTTTTGCATGAGCAAACACTATTTTATTTATACTCCTTTTCCCTCTCCTTACCTTACTTTTTTCTTTTTTTTAAAATAGAAGCAACATAGTAGGTTTTTTCCCCTTGGTATTTGAAGATGAAAGACTTTCCCAAACTATCAGCACTCTCCTTTCATATATACAATTACCACCTCCACAGTTGGCGTTTTCTTTCCTTTTATTTTTCCCCCATTCAGCCACTCCTTCATACAAAATCATCTCTGCTCCCCACAGACATATTTAACACTCAAATATTTGCCAGAGCTCACTGAAGAGATCAGAATGTGCCTTGATAAAACCCCATTCCCATTACACATTATACAGATAAGATCCTGCTTACAAGAACAGAGCATGAAGCAGCAAAACCTACCAAATAGCCTTCACTACCAAGTCCCTTTTGCTGGTTGGAGCAAAAACCTTAGAGTTATCCAGAAGTAGCATAATTCTCCCAGTTCTTTTCTGTAATTTCAGATTTAAGGAAGTGAAAGTCTCTGGTTAAAGATAAATTTTGGCATGCTTCCTAAGATTCAGTACCATCTCACTGATTTTGAATTGACTTTTCAGAAAAGATATTTTCCAACCGGGTAAGCAAATCAGCTCCACAGGAATATTACTTTGACTGTGGAATATTTCAAACAGGTCAAAAGCAGTTAAAAATCAAAACCGGCAGGAAACAAGAATTATGATACCAGCTAGAAGGGAGTTTACTAATTTAGTCTTTAAAATTGTTTGACATTTCTGCACAGAGACTCTGCTTTTGTTTAACAGCTGCTTATGTACAGAAAACAATAAGAAGGATTATGTGCTCTGCACTGATCAACAGAAGTCAGTCTTCCTCTTGCACACACCAAGCTATGAACTCAAAGCATCAGTGATCTGAACGTTACTTTAAACAGAGATTTCAGAAACTACAGGCTTCAGCATTTCTTAAGAGGATAAACACTGGAAAATATACTGGGAGAAATTATAACCTCCAGGAGAAGATAGAGCAAGGATTCCCCCTAATGGAGAAACTATAGATTTTCCTTAAACTCCTGTTTCAGCTTCAAATACGAGTCAACATGACAATGTGGCAAATTGGGGTTCCTATTAATCAACGATTCTTTACTAGTATTGTTAAGGGATGCTTAGGAGTTAATACATTCAAATGGACATGACCACAGAATAAGTAACATACAGAATGAAAACCAGAATGCAACATCTTTTTCCAGATGAAAAAAAGAAAAATTAAGAAATAAGGTGGTTAAGTGAAAGATTAGCTAAGTGGTGAAGCCTCAGGGCCTACTCTCCTGGCCTCTTATAACTTGTTGGTTTCATAGCAAAGGTCTTAACTACAAAAATGTTCTTGGAAACTGCTATACTTACAGAATAATTCCCATAAGGACATGGTTTAATAGGCATGATGTCGAAGGGTTTACAGTTGGACTCGATCTTGAAGGTCTTTTCCAACCATAATGATTCTATGACTACTGGTATCAAGTTATCTGCATCTTTACTGAAACTACATCAAATTTCATGTGCATTCCAAAAACCATTTCACTCTATTTTAAAGTAGGCAAAACATAGAGCTAACAAAAATTTTAAAGCCAAATGTACGTTGTAATACTCATCTTGGTATAAAGGCTGGATTGGTCTGTTTCATCTGGGGATGCAAGTAAGCTTACAACTTAAATTGCAATAGTGATATATCTGCTGGTTCAAGTGATACTGTGAAAATAATAATCTCCCTATACCACCTCCCACTTCTGAGAATATCTATCATACGTTACAGTGCAGTAAAAACACCTTGAGATGTGGAAATGACAGAATTTAAATGCAAGGCCAGGGAGGCAAGTTTGGGTGTTCCTGTGCCGTGACTAGATTTAACATTTGATTCTGGAACTCAGAATTTTCTGCAGGATGCTCCAACAACGTGTTTTCTCCTTGTACGTGTTAGGTTATTGCACCAGTTTTACTCCACAGTGAAATGACTTAAAATGCTCCTGTGTCTCTCCAGTAAAATGTTCTTTTCACTGAGGACCTGAAGTGTGTCCCTTTCCTGAGGGAGTATGAAATGCAGACCAAATTTGATCTCAGCTGGATCTAGGCATCAGGCAGTCTAGCATTCATGAGCAGTAAGTAAAAAGAGTAGGCTATTGCAGTCTCCTTTCTAAATATTTGAGAAGACATATCGTTGCATCTTTTGTCAAACACTTCTTCCTTCATTTATGCCACTGCTCAAACTTTAAATATATTTTAAAAACAAACAAATGACAAGAACAACAAAAAACAGAATCACAAAATGAGGAAATCTCTTTGGAAGAAGTGACATTCTCTCCTTACATTTCGTGCCTCCTTTGTAAACAAGTATTTTGTCTCTTTAAACAATCTGTGTAACAGTCAGCAGAGGGAGTCATGTATTCAGCGCAACCAAATTAGGTTGCATTCATTTACTTTTAACCTTGATGTTTGAGGTGTAATTGATTGAAAGGTCAAGGCCAGCAAAAACGATATCAAGCAGAATGTTTTCTCCTCCTTTTTTTTCAGGGGGATGGAGAACTAAGATCTTTTGCCATCTAATTGTCAGTAATGTTTTCTTCCAAAAAGAAGAAAAATGTTAATCCACTCTTATCTTTCCTCATCTCAGCATTGGTTTGCAAAGGCCTTGAATGTTTTCAACAAGAGGTAGTAAAGATTTGGCTGCAGAAGACAGGATTTTTTTTTTTTTTTAGGACATGAAACAGCAAGTCTTGCAAATAATGGCTATTTTCCCCCAACTCTTTGCACTGTTGCCTCTATCGATGTACTGTTGCCATTAGTATTGAGAGAGTCATTGTTCATTGTAAGAAAATATAAAAGAACATCATTATAAGTTCAGATTTCTACAGTGGCTTTCTGGAGGGGTTTTCATCCATGCAGTAGGACTGCTTGAAAAGAGAAACATTTTCCAGGAGAATGTATTACATAGACTGAGAATGCCCTGACACTGAAAGAAACGGGGGGGAAAAAAAGCCTACCTACCAGTAGGCTAGACAAAGGGCACAGGTCGAGGCCTTTTCTTTGAAAACCCTGATTAATGTGAGGTCCAGTTACCTACTATAATCATCGTTTTGTTCAGAGTGAAAGGTTTCCTACATTCCTAATTTGTCTTAGGGATAGTAAAAGAGAAAAAACCTGTCTACCTCGATCTAAGGGTGAGACAGTTTCATTTTGCGTTCAGTTCAAAGTGATTGATACAAAGGATGCAGGTTGTCGTACAAATGCTAACTGAGTGATTTCCTGGAAAAGCAGCCCCCGAGGCCCACATCACTCAGCTATTTGTCTTGATAAGAAGGGGCATTTACATTGTTTCTTAAATAAAATGTCACTATGGCAAAATTAACAAGACCTATTAAAACTTAACAGAGAAAAGTTTGTGTTTATATGCACATGTGTACTCTCAAGGAAAAATGAGATATTTGCATAAATTAAATCTCTGTACTTCATTTTTCGCCGTGAAATATAAAACATGCTGAGAATTCCTGCTTTTCTAAGACTGGTAATCAATGGATAAAGAGGTCAGTCCTGATCTTGTTTTTAAAGGAGCTTGTAACATGTCCAGTTGATTGAAATGGGACTTTTACAGGACTTTTTCAGTGGTAGTTCAGCCCCTCTCTCCAATGATGTCTAAGGGAACACAGGACAACTAGGCTTCCAAGACTCAGTTAAGGGCCTGAAATGATGTGGAATAAATACAAGCCAGAAGTCACAATATACCAAAAGTAAATTCCAAAAAGAGGTCCCACTAACTACAATTCTAGACAGAGTAGAGTGGAGGTTGTCCATTGTGCCAGCAGAAAAGGAACAGTTGAACTACTTTTAATACAAGGACTCACAGGCACTAGGAGTATGATCTATCTACAGAAGGAAGTTTTGGAGCCACCCCTCACCAACAAGTTTCCCTGTAATAGACATTTGGTTCCCCATCCTAATTTGTTCCGACAGGCATGACAGTGCGTGCCGTATAACCTTGTTGTTGGTGAGGATTCTGTCCAAAAAAACAGGAGCACTCCTCTTCCTATTTTGTCAGAATAATTTATCAGACGGCTAAATGTGGGGACCCAGAGAAGGGGTAGAGTAATTGGGTTCAATACTTTCATGAATCATAGCAAATATTCATAAAGCATGAACAATGTCTGCCACCTGTTTTAAGCATGGAACAAAGACATTAATTTTCTAAGATGTATTTTTGGTTTAAAATAGCACCATAGAAAGAGACATTGTTGCCTGACATTGGCAATCGACTCCGTCCGCCGAGGCGGCCAGGCACGTCCAACCCGTGCCCGGGCCAGAGAGCACAGACACCAATATGAGGATGCTGCAAATGGCGTTTAATATACGCAGGTTGGACCTTATAAAGGTAGCAAAGGCGGAAGCATGCCTATATAGCCAATAAGCGTTGCTCTTTACCTAATATGGCATATGCCTTAGTTCCCTATTCTTCCCGTACATCGCGAGATCTTCCGAGCGCCGTACCCTACAGGAATATAACATTTTGACTAAACTGGAGGAAGAGACAAAATGGAATAGAGTTATAAACCTGAAGCACAGTCGAGCATATGTTAGAACTGTCCTTGTCTT
>NW_010588655.1:0-20182 GCF_000705375.1 Tinamus guttatus | reverse complement strand
ATCTAGCCTACCTTCCTGCTACTGTTGTAATTACATTGGACAATTGGTTTTGTACATAAAGCACAGATATCAAAATGTTCTTTAAACTCTTCTAAACGCTGGATTTTTTTTATTATTTTTTTTACTTGATCTTTCACAAAGAGTAGTATTCTTACCTCCTGCTACATAGTCCTGCAGAATCCCGATACCACAACAAAGGGAGCAAGGTCTTTGAAGATGATCTATAAGCAGTCATCATCCTTCCTAGGTTTAAAGGTAATTATGAAAAAAAAAAAGGAATATCTAGGTAGTTTAGGGAGTATTTTAGCTCTGTAGATATTTGTCATTCACATCCCAGTCACTTCCTGAGTGTCTTTAATGTCATCTTATACTCTGTTTCTCAAGCAGAGACTTGAACAATGGGTGAAGTGGAATCACACTCTTGCAGATGGGTTTTCCACGTAAAGTTCCAGTTTCCAAGTTCAAACTCTGCTCAGCTCTTGGCTAGTGTTTATAGGGAATGGCAAGTCCTCACTCCTCCCATTTTCAGGAATGCTGGCTAGCAGATGCATTCAGAATCCCAGAAGTGTTGGGAGCTAAGAAACATTTCTGCCAAAAACAGGAGCCCTGGACAAGAGTAGACATTTTATATGTTGCCTGCCCTCTTTGTACTGTTGCAAGACTAGTGTTTGTGTGATGGCTGGCATGAGAACATAGTAGGCAATGTCATACTTTCCCATAAAAGAAACTAATGAAGGACTGAAAGACCCAAGTCAGCAGAAAAATCCAGAGCTTTCTTATCTGCTAAAGCCTTGAACCACAGAACTAGCTTTCTGTTCTCACTCTACCCAGTAGAATTTTGTGTAGGGTCTCACAACCTGTCTTCTGATCTTGAGGACTTCTGTGACTTCTCTAGCAATGCAGCTCTCTCAGGAGTCATGCTCACATCTACCGCATCCACTGCACCATCACAGCATGAAACCCAGCTGCTCTGTAGCGGACCAGCAACACCAGCCACCTTTTGGAGCACACCATGTTGTTCCACCTTACTGTGCCTCTGTATTTGCTTCCAAAAGAAGACGGGATACGTCAGTTGATGATGCAAACCCAGCTTTTGTTCCAGTTTACATCCAGGCCATGGCTTGGGTATAGATTCATGTGTGGGAAATGCCATGCACATCTGTCCACAGTGTAAACACAACCATTATCTGTGTGTCAGCCTTAGTGTTTGAAATCTGCCTGTGGAAAAGAACAGTCTGTGTGAAAAAAATCATTATTGTACTGATCTTTCTTTACCAGCAAGGACTCCTGAAACTTTACCAGAAAATTCTCCTTCTGTTGATATTCCCCTATCCAGTTCAAAGGCCCTGAAAAAAAAAGAGTCTTGAACCAAAGTGCTGACTCCAGGGGATACTGGAGAATCAGGGCAATTGTCAGACCTATGAGGGAAATTCTTGTTTTTTTCATCAGCTGTCAAAGAATGGAAGTGCTTGTTTATAGGGAAAAGCTCCAAGCTAGCAATGGCAAGAGTGCACAGAACGGTTGCATCCATGTTGAGCGGCTCTGAAGCTGTCATCAAGGCACACCTCCATGTTCCCTGATACCTGACGTAATTTGTGAACAGTTAGTAGGGCCAGGTCCCTAATGGTCTCCAGGTGCGATTTAGCCTGGATTAAGCCTTCCATATACGGTTTTCAGTTCTTGCAAGGTCATTTCACTTCTCATGAATACTGGTTTTGCACATGCTCAGCTGTGCTCTTGTTCTTTAATGTGGTAACTGACAGATGGTAGCAAGATATTTCTTTTATAATGAAACCTGTTAAAGGATGCTGCTTAGGGCCTCAGAAAATAGTACATTTGCCAAATAGAAGATGGTCTCTAGGAAAGAAAAAGAAAGAAAAAGGTGATATTATAATGCAGTGTATCTTAAGTCATTTTCCTCAGTCACCTGGTGATTATTATATTTTACTTGTGTCAGAGAAGTGACCTAACTGTTTGCTTCTATTCAGAGCTTTTTTTTCCTATTAACTAATACCTCTTTCACCCTTATATTCTTAAAAAGTCTTGCTTCTGTTAATTGTAATAGTGCCTCTAAAAATGTGCAAATTAAGAGCAGGAGAACAAGCTGTAGAGCTTTTTTTAGACACAGATATGCCCATTTCTCTTAAATCATTGTTAATTCCTGTCAACATTGCTATTGAATCCTTTGTTTGACCACTCACAGCTGGCCTGGATTTTCTCATGGCCCGTGCAAGCTTGTTTTGGCAGCTGAATACATCAGAATTGTCTAATTTGTCATCTTGTGAGAGGCTAGCAGTCTTGGATGACAGAAATGTCCTCTTTTCAACCCTTCAAAAGCCTGCAACCTCCCTCTTTTGCTGAGTAGCTGCCTTTGCCGCTCTTATTTTCTTCAAGATTCCCTATAACCAATTTTTTACTGCTTTATTCTTCACACCAACCTACAACTAAGGAAGACTTGGTGTGACTTCCTTTAGCATCCATTTACACTGTCCTATAAATCATACAAAATGTTCTGCACAGGCTCAAATCTATCCATTAGCTGAGAATCCATCTGTTCGTTGCTTCCAATGGGAATATAGTTTCTTTCTCTGCATCACTGCTTGACAAAACTTCTAATCCCATCTGAAACTACTAGTGTGTTGTGTTTGGGGTCTGTTATATCAAATACTCATCTCTCTCTTCTCTCCTTCTCCTCTCAGGAAATGTTATTTTTAGACTGCTTTTCTATCTCCAACAGAGTCAAAAGTTACATCTTGACCTGTACAAGCTTTGGTGCCATATGTTCCTCAGCTCTTCTGCTCTAGTATCCAGAAATTTGCCATCCAGCTCAGTTATTCTGGTCCATGACCCCCTTACCATTATTTCCCCTATGGAAAAAAAATCATTTGAATTTGAATTCATCTGAAATTTATGTGAACATTTTATATGTATGTGTATATGTCTGTTTGTGTATATGTTTTCTGTCACGGTTTTTTGTTTCCCTGTTCTTGGTTGTCATGGCCAGCAGCAGATGAATGTATGCCTTAGCCTTTGGTTGTATCAGGAGAGGAACTGACAGAACTAGATAACTTAGAGCACCTGTTTCTACTGGTATAATGTGCCTTGCTCATTACAGAATTACAGGATTGTTAGTGTCAAGGTGATTTTCCTGACAGAGAGCTGAGGCACACTGTTATTTTAAGAGTGCATCTCCATGGCTCTCAAACTTCAGGCTCTCCCCGACATGTGAGTCTCTAAATTCATGCTATAAAATTCCTTTTTTAGCCAGTGAGGAAAATGACATAGGCACCTCTACCGGGTAATTTATTTCATCATGAAGTAAATAATCAAAATATGTCACTCTAGAATTGACAATTTCTTTTCTATTAACTGAAAGGCAGCATAGGGTGAGCATCTCTGACATACACAGCTACACACAGATGGCTGCATCTGTCGAGGAGACATGGCTCAGTTGTCCACTACAGTGGCAGCATTCCTGAGGTGATTCAATGCATCTTACTCCCATTTCACTGTGGGCTAAGGTCAGTCGAGTCTCTTGTTTGCTGGGGGCTCAGGATACACACACCCAGATGCACACACAGACTCTTAGCTGACACATGGCAACTTATTCCACTTCACAGCGTGCGGGAACATTTGAACCCACGGAGCATCTGAGCCATCAGGCGCTGCGGATCGGGCAGCTGCTCTGTGGAGGCAGCCTATAAAGAGCACAGAGAACATCACCAGGGTAGAGGAGGGACAGGTTAAATTGAGAGAAAGGAATTTCCTCACTCTTTGCCATTCTCAGAGTGCAAAGTCCAATTCATCTCTAGAGAGACCCATTTGCCACGTTTTAGGTCTTTTTTTTTTTAGTATGCATTATTTGCACCTCCAGAAATCTGCACACATTCAAGTCCAAAGTCTCTCCTTCACTGACAGAAAAGTTTTCCAAGAATTGTGGAACAAGGTAAAATCCCAACTGCGTGTTCTACATTGGCCCCATCATTACATCAAATGGCACCAAATGGTGCAAATCTGCCTGCATTTAAAGCAACTGGGTACTGTGCCCCTTCCAGCTGAGTACAACATCCCTGGTCTCCCATAGCCAGCACTGCAGCAACATTCCCACTCAGCCACACTCCACACCACCATATCTCTAGCCCCATGCTCTCTACCTCCCAGGGTTTGCAAGGAACTGCTGAGCATTTCACAGAGCAGATGCAACAGCATGAGTCACTGCCTCACCAAGGAATGAGTTCCTATCAGTTGCTCCATGGAAACAGCTCATATATATGCTCGGATATTGTGTGATGCACTTTGAGGCTGCTAACATGCCTCTGAAATAGAGATAATTTGTTTACTTGACATGGGCCCAAGAGAAGAGCACTCCGTCACACAACTGCTGGCTACTTCTGATGAAGCACCTAGCATGGGAGAGCTCGGCTGGGCTCAGGCAGCAGAAAGGGAGCTGAGAGGTGGGAACCTTGACTCGCTTCTCCCTAAGGCTGACTCCTCTTAACTCTCAAAACAAGGTGACTGCAAGCAACCCATGCAAGCAATGCCCCCTGATGTATGCTGGTTCCCAAATGTGCCTGTTTGGGACAAGAACCTGCACTGTGGCAAGTACTGGTATAATGGCATAAATGATTATGCTCTAGTAGCTGGAAACATTGCTATTGACTCTTGAATTTACTCTTATCACTGTAACTGAATGTTTTAAGCCACATTCTCTAGAGGCAGTCTATGTTTACAGCTTTAATAGCTAGAAAACTGGAGTTTTCTGACCATTCCTAGACGTTATGGCACATTTTTCAGGCAATTCAAATGAAGAAGCTCTAGCAACAAAGTTAGTACTTACCCCCTAGAAGAAAATTCTCTTTCACCAGCTCTTGGGGAAAAAGTGTTTCCAAAAATGTGTTAATATTCTGCAAACAAATCAATTATTTATAATTGTCTTGTCTTTAGATGTAAATTAAAGTAATGATCTTTTTTACAGAGTTGAAAGGAAGCAGAGAGGTTTAACTCAAGTAAATGAAATCTACATGAGCATCTGTTTTCTTTTTAAACTTTGTAGGAAGTCAATGTATTGACGGTAGCATTGGTCAACCAAGACAGAGAAAAAAATTCCGAGAAACGAAGCCCTGGTCTAAAATCAGAGAAAGAGGCACTATTAATAGGTAAGATTACCAAAAAGAAGTTTGTTGACAACTACCGTTTAGGAACTTTTTGTTTTGCATATGTTTTTGTGTGCATCCTTACTTTAATAAAAGAAAAAAGAAAAAAAAGATTTTTAATTTTCATCTAGACCTAGAATCGTTTTCAGTAAGAGAAATCCTAAATACAAGTGAACTTCTCTTGGCTAAAAAATCTACAGACTGTAACAAAAGAATTTGGGATATGAAGAAAAAATCAGGATCTACATTTAGACTTGTATGAAAACTGTATTTACACTGAACTTTAATAGGTTCGAACTGTATAACTTGGCATCTGATCATCAGTGAAAATACTGAAGGATTGAGGGGTGGCAACTATATTGGCAAACTTTCAAACAAAATGTGTATAGTGGAAGCATTAACAAGCCAGATTTATGCTTTCGACATTAGATGAGGGAATTAGCAGTATGCATACCACAAAGGCTGCCACATCATCTACCTAAAATAAAACCTTTAAAATAAATTCTTCAAGAGTGCCACTTTTTCTTTACATTATAAGAAAGAATTATCTTTGAACATCCTGAACTGGAAAGTTTTAGGCACATAGACTGCAAATGCAATGCCACTGGCAATGTGTGATTTGAATACAAATTGGATTTCTAATCAGACCATCCAAGTGTGATGGTCTTGGCTTCTGCGTCAAGAGCACTCATGTGTGTGCCTGTGGTCACACAGATCATGGGGAAGGCAATGGCTGCTAGGATTTGCCACGGTATAAAGTTAAACACGTGATTTCTGCCTTTGCAGGGTCATAAGTTTGTAAATGCTGTTGGAAAAACGAGGGTGGAAAGAAGATGTACTTTGCAAAGCTGATCTAAAATTAGTTTAATTTTGCTTATCATTTTCAACCATTGCCAGTATACGGGAAAAACTGAAATCCAAGATTATCCTAATTCATTCAGCATCAAGAATGCTGTATGGCCTGCAGTACACAAGATACAGTGACCCATTTTTGTCATTTGTAAGCATTTTTAATCCTGGTGTTTACGCTTTAAATATAAGGAACTTCCCCTAGGGTGGTTCAGTTAAGTAAACCATCCAAAGAGAGTTGAAAATATTTGCTCTGATTCTTACAGTTCAACTCTCCCCAAACAGCAAGTACCACACATGTCATTTTCTATTCCCACTGTTTATTTGAAAAAGGATAAATCGGAGATTGCTTTTAATAGTAATTCCAATACCCCCGATCCTGTTTGTTTTGGTCATCACTATTTTGCTGTCTGTTGATTTTCACTGCAGAAAAAAATCTTCAGACTTTGATCCTGTCTCCTCTCAGACCAGTTTTATTCCCATACCTTTTATATGAACCTGTAAATAACAGTGGAGACAGGCATAACTGTCTGTCTTTTAAGGAAAAATAAATAAGTAAATATGTCAGAAAGGATTCGTGCTTTCTTCAGCAGCAGTTGGAGTAATATGTATTAAACACTTCCCACAACGTGCATCAGTGTAATTACTAGAAGAATTTGAGGGAGTGAGTTTTCTGACACAATTATATGAAACATTTTCAAAACAGAGCATCCACTGAAGGGGAAAAAAGCAATAATTTTACCATTACAATATCCACAATTTTATATTGGTAAATCAAGCATAAAATTGGTAGTTGAAATGCTTCCAGCAAGTCTTTGTTTAGAAATTCCTTTATTCATCAGTATATTATCTTGGTCACTTACTTGCTAACTGCTGTCATTCCTGAAGATGAGCTATTGTGTTTACTGCGTTATTATGACTATATTAAAAATGTGCCATTTTCTTATGTTTATTGGGTTGTGTAAGAAAATTAAGAAACATAATTCATACTGAAAAACCTGCAAGAACAAACAATTCAGAATTATTTTGCTTATTTTAATGATATGTCTGAGGTAATTTCAGTACTGTGCATTTTTTTTTAATACAGGTATCATATCCACATTTCTTCATGTCCACCCTTTTGGAGCCAACATAGAATATCTTTGGTCTTATATGCAGCAGTTGGACTCTAGGGTAAAAAAATTTAATCAAAATCTGTTTTCTCTATAGAAATATTGTATTATTCTTTACTGCAGGTTAAACTCTTCTCGAGTTTTCATTAGGAAGATAATGGGATATGGGGCTTGGGGGTTTGCAGTCTTTATTCATTCACAAATTACAATACCTACACTTGTGTTGAAGTCCTTCGCTTTGCGTTGCTGAGATATTAATTGTGGCAAAGAAGAGTTTTAAAAGGCAAAGATTGGCAGCTGATTTTATGACACGTGACCCTGAAACACAGCTGATAAGAAAGAAAGCAGAACAAGAGGGAGGAGAAGCTATCGCCACTGAATGATGGAGAGTTTTAAGAGAGTATTCCTCTTCTAAAAGTTGTTGGTCATGAGACAAACTGAATATGTGAACACTCATGAACATGAACCACAAAAAATGCCCTTCATCTTCACAGAGAAGCTGGGAGGCCTGATAAGGAAATTGGCTGACCTATTGCTAAAATCAGAGAAGCTGAGGCCAATACACACGTGAGACCAACACACTGCGGTGCTCAAAGTATTTCCTAATCACCATACAGTTCATACAGTCTGTCATCAATAAGTACCATTAGGACAGAATTCTTTAGACTCACTTTCAATATCTACTGTAGGATGAATCAAGTCCCAAAACCCCTCTTTTCTCTCCACTGAATATAAAGAAAATGAGAATCACCACCATGAAAGAGACACCTTTGATCAGGTGAATGCTACTTTAAATGCTAAACAATAGCTCTACAAAGACAACTAGAGTATAAATGTCACTCTGATTAAATATTTCATTGATTGCTATATGATGGCCTACTTTATATAGTCTGGGTCAAATCCCATAGCCCTTTATGCAGGTAGATCTCCTTGTCTGAACAGGAGCTACTTAACAGGTTCTGCTAAACCACAGCTGTGATCCACCATACACATCTGCCAGTATTTCTCCTGCACACAGGGATGACAGTGCTTGCCCAGATCTTCTTGCGATATGAAGTCAGGATGCTGCTGTTTGTGCACCTGTACTCAGAAGCAAGTGGTACTCCAGGTGGCTGGTTAGACCCAGCTCTACTCACCTTGGTAATATTTGGCTCCTGAATACTGCCTCTAGCCTTTCCAATCATAGCCAAGATAACCTCCAGCTGCTTTGATGGACAGATTCATGCCGCTGAAGGAGGCAGAGGAGATCATTAGATGGAAAGCCATTGGAAATAACAGAAATTGATGGAGGAGAGAGGATGAAGGATGAACCTCTTTGTGCTTGCCTCTGTGTATGACAGCTCAGATTTGCAAGTGCTTCACAGCCCACTGCTAAACACAAGGAGAGGGTAGTAAGGAAAGGTGTGAAGCTTGGGAATTTAAATTTTTTTAAAAAATCTACTGGTAATTCTAGAGCTCTTAACATCTGGACCTGCAGCACTTCCTCTTTTGCCTTGTTATTCTCTGTCTCAGCAACGTAATGTATCTTCCTTCATCCCGACACCAGCTCCTGCAGCAACCAATGTAGCAAATCTCTGTCATCCTTCAAGTCCTTCCTTAACCCACAGACTCTTGGCTAAGTTTCAACTGCTTCTCCCTCTCACTGGCTGCTCCTCTTCTGCAAACATTTTAAGTGCTGTCTCCTTGGACTACAGCCCTGCTTCTCATTGCTTCTGTGCACTGAGCTCTGCCTTATCCCCATCAGTGCAGCAGTCCCTCCGTGTGTGTATCTGTGGGCTCTGGCCTTGATTTTCTACTCGTGAGAGCAGCCTGTTGACTTCAGTGATGTTGCCAGGGTCAGATCCTTACCATGTAAATGCAGTCTCCGTGGATGGGGCCTTGTCTCATGCCCTCTGAGGTGTCCAGTGACCTTGCCGTGTAGCTACCACTTTGCCTACCTACTGCGTAATAAATCTGTGCAGCAGAATTGACCTCACGGCTTTGTTTTGGAAGCAAATGCTGTCACAACAAATTGCTGTCTAATAGTGTAATCCTGAGATGTAATCTCAGAGATTAATTTCAATTATTTTCCATGGTTAGCCTGTCATTCCTCACCTAAACAGGAGTAATAAGGTCAGCATACCTGTGTGGGCTGAGGGCTCGTTGTAGAGCTCAGATTCATTGCCTAGAGGTAACCAGTTATCAGTTACTGTCATGAGAGCATATAAAAGATGGACTTGATTATTTTGGAGTTCCAGATTGACTGCCTCCAACACTGATTTTTAGTGCCACCTTTAACAAATTATTTAATTTTTCTGCCTCACTAACCTCTATAGGAAAATAAAAGGTGACAGTTATTTCCTCACCTCCCTTGGGTGGAATAAGGTGTAATTAGCATACTTTATGTTTATACACTGCTTTGAAAATGAGACTCGCCACTATGAAAGTGTCTTACTAATATGAATATACAAAAATGTCATCATTGCCATGAAGCTGATCAAGCCACAGAGATATCTGGGGCAGCAGCAGCAGAGATTTCTTTACAACATTTCGCATGACCATTAGTTTAGAATAAGTAGCTGCAGGATCAGAATGGTTCATTTTCCACAGCCATTCATTTCTTGGCTACCAGAAAGATTATCTTTGTGAAAGTGTTTTCTGCAGTAAGAACAGATTTTTCAATAGGAATGTGACCAGGCGTTAAGGTGTTGAGGCCATTGGAAAATACTCTGAGTCATGCTGAGTCAGGATCATCACTGATGAGTTCTCTAGGGCTACTGAACTGGGACAAACTGTGGCAAGATGACTCCACTTAGTCCCTGAGTAAAGAAATTGAGCTGATTAAAATGAAGGCATTTTTTTTTTCCAAAAGGAAAACTGATAGAGCTAGAGGTAGAAAGATTTAAGAGTTCATAGAAGGAGAAGGAAGAATAAGGCCCAATTTGCTTCTTTGTCCACATAAGTATACCTAAAACCATAGGTCTTAGATGGATTTCACACAAACATTATGTGACAGCAACCCTAAAATAACAATATCTCCCTGCTATTGTCGTTATTTACAGTGGGATTCTGCTTACAAAAACAGAATTATTCCTGCAAGGAATTTACACTTGCTTTGGCATTTCAAAAGACAGGTGTCAGGCTAAGGCTAAAAATATTAATAATGAAAAACTTTGTTTTCGTCTTCTCTGGATTTTTTTTTCTTATTTCTGTTCTCTGTGTTTTCTCTTCCCAGTCTCCAGGGCAGTTTCTCACTTTATTTTTAACTTTTTCTCTTTCCTAGATCTCTGCAAATGAGATAGAAATGCTTTTGATGAGACTGCCACGCATGTTTAAACAAGAATTCACTGGTGTAGGAGCAACACTGGAAAAGCGGTGGAAGTTTTGTGCCTTTGAAGGAATTAAAACTATCTGACTGTGACTAGTAATGAAGCTATGCAGAATAAGAATTCCTAGAGCATGGCAGGGTTACAAAGTATTAAAGTAAGAAATTTGGGTTTTGGCACATAGTAGTATGTTTTCAAAGTTATCCGAGCCTAATTTTAGTTACATTTGTGACGTTCTCTTGTGAGTGGAAATGTAGTTGTGCACCAGTTCCTAAAATAAAATAATTTTTTTAAAAAAAGTTTCAAAATGTGACGGATCTGTTTCCTATGAAAACTGAAGAAAGATGCCACAGTCATAATGATTTCAAAATACTACATGTCCTACATCTGAGAAAAGCTCATTGAGCAAACAGTTAAGGAGAAAGATTGCCCAGTTATGGTCGCTATATTACAGCGATGTAAATGTAATATGTAGTAGAGCTCATTAAATTACGTTACTGAAAGTTCTTTCCATTTAGTAAGAAAATTAAGTAATTTTACCGTGAGGAAAAGCATACCAAAAGAAAACTTGAAGATGTGTCTGAAGTTGTTGTATTTTGTAAATTAAGTTATATGCTGTACCAGGGATTTTTGCCTTATTGAAAGAGGCCTGAAAATGTGATTGGAGTCCTCAAGAATGCTTTATCAAGAATATTATTTTTCTAATGTAACTATTCTCCATTACAAGTTCTTTTAACATGGATTGCATATCAATTTTCATAAACATGTAAATAAGGAGGAAACCAGTGTTACTGTATTGTATTTGGTATGTAACATTCAGGTTTATGCATCAAAATAAATATTCAGTTGCATTACTGTTACAAATTTTATAGCAGATATATTAATTTTTATCAATAAATATGACTTCTACCATATTGTTTGTAAGTTTTTATTCTTCTGTTTTTGATTTTTTATCAATTCAACGAGAGTCTCCTGGTGTTTGTCTTTCTGCTACCTGAGCTGCTAATTGCAAATGTCTTGGCTAAATTGATTGGGAATCAAAAAAACATGCTGCAATTTTAGCTAGAATGAAAAGAATCACAGTTATTGCTGGAGGAAGCAACAGCATGGTGCTTTGTTGAAGGGGATATATTTCATTTGTTTTTTTTTCAGACAAGGAGCCAGGCTGAAAGCAAAGCACCTTTAAATTTCTCATTTACAGTGTTGTGTTGGGTCACCACAATGCATCTAATCAGTTATTCCTTTTAACTCCTGGCTAATGCTTCTGGCCTTTGGCCAGACAAGGAATGGAACAGGGCACTTTCAGTGGTGGCCCTTAAATGAACAAGATGAAAGGTAGGACCACTTTCCTCATTATCATTTGGGATTTACTGTCAAACGCACAGTACTCCAATGCCCTTATAGGAGCTAGAAAAAGTCCAGAAAAAGCGTGTTTTGTATAAACCAAGCTGGAAGAACGTGGAAGGCGTCTCAGCTCCCAGAGCATCCCTTTGAAGACACACATCAGCATGGCACTTGGGTGAAAAACAGCGGCCCTGCGTGGGCAGAGGAGCCGGCCACACGGGCAGGCCCTGGAGAGCAGGGCAGCTACAGTGGGAAATAGGGAAAACCACAGCACATGCAGGGAGGATCCACATACACCTCCGAGTGCTGCTGCTCACAGGCTCCTCCATAAGAAGTAATTAGTGTCAAATGCAATTAGTCATGAAGGAACTCTCTTATATGGCTGTTAGTAATTACTGCTTTAGGATCTGTTTCTCTCTGGCATCTACCTAGAATATAGAAATATTAGATGAAATCTTACCTGTGCACAAAAGGGAGAAAGAAACAGACTTAGCAGAGCCATTATGGAAGAAAATTATGCTTTCAGCCAGTATACACAAAACTGCTATTTTTAAGAACATGCACCTCTATTATGGTTGCTTCAGTAGCTGTATTAAGACAAGTTACTCAGGTGAAGCTAATAATTATATGTCAGTTATGTTAATGAAAATTAACCAGTTCAAATAACAACTCTTTCTTTTTTTGTGACCATACAGAGCTATGAATAATTCAGGCAAAAATGTGGTAAGCCTGACAGTTTTTATTTAAGTACTATAATATAAATCTGTATGGATGGCACTTAGACTGGGGAAAGACATGTGTGAAAACTTTCACCTAGGCTTTTTCTGTGCTATACTTATTCATTACATCTTTTCTCTTCCCTTTGACTTTATGTCTTCCTTCTTGTCCCCCCCTTCTTTAAATTATCCCTTCTCCCATAAGACCACATCCATCCCAGACAGCCACAAAACCTTTTTAAACTTACATAAGACCATGATATTTTTGCTCTGGTTGTGTTTTCTACTCCTTTCTCCTTTGTAGGTCTCCCTGCTTGTCTGTACCATAAGCACTTAAAGAGAGCACTTCTTTTAGTTCTTGTGAAGGACCAAACAAAAGAGAATGTTCTTGACTGGCATTTTGATACCACCTTTAAAGATCTAAACATTAAGACTAAATAGCATACAGGCATCCTGCAGTACTATAAAGTATGTAGGCCATCAATGAATGTTTAGCCATGTATTTAGTTTTGCCAGTCAGAATAGGAATGTCAGCCGAGAACTTGAAACTAGTGGTGACCTTCAACAGAATCAAGCTGGACCCCAGAATTGGCTTGGTGTCAAGTGGTCAGTGGCTTTGGAGAAAATGGATGAAAATGCTGTTCCATCATTTCGTGGCTAAAATGTCCCAGTCTTGACTGATTGAAGTGGGAGACCTGAAAGTGATATGACAGAAAGGGAGCCACTTCTGAAAGACGTATCTGCAGGTATGTTATTGATACATGGAGAAGATGGTGATGCTTTGCAAACCCATTTTAAATTATGGTGATGAGTTCTTTAGCCAGCTGCTCTGACCAGGCAAAATGATGCCATAGTGGCCAAGGAGGATTGGCTCCCTGTGATGTGTATCACAAGAAGACACCTTTCTGAGTGAGCAATGCTTGTGAGTTGACAGTACATCTTCTTAGCATCTCTGGTCATTGCAGCAGAGCAACTGTAAATGGCAGGAAGTGAGAGGAGAGGAGAGGAGAGGAGAGGAGAGGAGAGGAGAGGAGAGGAGAGGTCAGTGTAATAGAATAGGAGAGTACTCTAATTCATTCTATCCTGTTGACCAGATCAGAGGCTCAGTCCCCTGAAGAAAAAGTCAATGTGCTCTCCACCAGGGAGAGGAAGACGCTGAGGTAGCCAAGTGATACTCAGTGAAATGAGGAAATGCAGGATCTAGGGCAGTTCACTCCAATTGAATGATGCTGAAGGAAGACAGAACAGGCTGGCACATGTTTGGCAAAGACTTAAAGGAAGAGCAGGAGCCTCACAGGAGTGGTGGTGCAAAAACAAGGAGGGAAGAGGCCAAGAGACAACACAGCACCAGGCTAACCAAAAGCTCATGAGTTGAGACTATGCAATGGTCTGGCACACAGCTACAAGGTAGGGCAGAGCGATGTAGTGACCTCTCCTCAAAAAGGGACTGATGTAGCAGAAGATCTGGTTTCCTATTGACAAAATATGGCAAGGGTATTTTGCAAGAAGTCAGGAGTTCATCTGGCCCAAACTGGCTCCCCAGTACAAGGAACCTCTAGAGATGGTCCAGCGTAGAGCAACGAAGACGATTAAAGGACTGGAGCATCTATCATATGAGGAAAGACTAAGCGAGCTGGGCCTGTATAGCCTGGAGAAGAGAAGGCTGAGAGGAGATTTCATCAATATGTTCAAGTACCTCAGGGGTGATTGTAGGGAGGATGGGGCCAGGCTCTTCTCTGTGGTGGCTGGTGACAGAGTAATGGATGTAAGTTGAAACACAGGAAGTTCCACCTCCATGTGAGGAAGGACTTCTTTCCTGTGAGGGTGACAGAGCCCTGGAACAGGCTGCCCAGAGAGGTTGTGGAGTCTCCTTCTCTGGAGATCTTCAGAACCCACCAGGATGCCACCCTGTGCCACGTGCTCTAGGTGTCCCTGCTGGAGTAGAGGGGTTGGACTAGATGATCTCTAGAGGTCCCTTCCAACCTCAACCATTCTGTGATTCTGTGAACTCCTGGTCCATCAAAGATGCTTTTTAGTTCCTCCTCAGCTTTGAGTTGGCTTGGAGTGGTAACAGACTTGACTTCCCTCTGCCTGCAAATATGTCACGTGGAACTACCATCTAGACATGGCTGGAGTTTAGAGGTTCTCTGAACTGCACTGTACTTGATTTGCCTTTGAAGGCTTAAGAGATTTAATGTGCAAAACTTCCTGGACAATTATGGATTTCACCCTGCACATTCAAGAGAGGAGGAGGTATAATTTCTCTAATAAATGGCATTTTATGCCCACAGGAGATACCTTGTGTGATGAAAATTACATTATCCTCACAACAAAAAAAGGAAATTTCTGATATCACCTGGTGCTATTGCACATAGTGGAACCTAAATTCATGCATGTCTCAGGGGAAAGTTGCATATTTGCAACTGCCAAACTATCTCAGTCACTTACGGAATAACTATACTGAGATTTAGAGAAAATCTCCTATCAAGCTACAATACATTTAGTTTAAACATGCTATGCAGTAAATGCTACAGAATCTAAAGCCCTAAATCTTTGCTTGAAAACAAACCATCTGATGATTTCAGTCAAAATTTTGACCTTGCAGGCATTGCTTTTTTAAAAAATCAGAACAGCTTTGAAACTCAAGGTTGATTTGACAAAAATTTTCTGCACTGATGTGGGCTGAATTGGGAAGACAGGGAGGGGAGCTTGGCTTAAGAAAGAGGAGAAAGGACTTGTTTTGGGGGGAGATATATTCTTCTTGTGCCTTCAGTCAGGTCAGCTATAAGACTGATACTCATTTTGTATCATATTCTGCCCGTCTCTCTGAAATGGGAACTGAAAAGAGAATGTCAGGATTTAACATAACATGTGAAGTGTGATGACTTTTTTTTTCCCTATAAAACAGTGCAAGTTTTCCCATCCTTTGACTGTCGCTGTCATTACGTATATAAGATCTGTGGCTATTTTACCCTAACTTTTCCCTCAAAAAGAACACTCTAAAAGAAGCAGCAGCAAATTATTTCTAGTTCTGTTCTGTGCAGTACTTCTGTAGTCAGTCTCCTCTGGCAGTAACTGGTGAGATGGTCGGGAAAAAGGAAAATCATCCTACATTTATTGGCATTAAGTGTTCAGAGAGGACAGGATCTGAAGGAAGCTGTTCCTTCTTCCAGACTTTCTCAGAGCACAGCCTGCCTGCCTGCTCAGAGATCCAAAAAGTGACCATTTCCTTACTGAGGTGAATGTTTCTAAGGCAAGTAAATCAATGAAAAAGTAGTCAAATCAAGAAATTATATTGGCAATGGGTAGATCTCCAGCCTGCACAGAAATTGCATATGTGCGAATCCAACTTGGAAGCAGCAACAAATAGATATGAGCAGGGTTCTTGCTGATCAAGCCTTTTGTTGCACATGCGGTAATAAACTCTACGTCCATTCAGACTTCATAGGCTGACTCCAATGTCATACAGGATCCCAGTGAGACATTTGGGCCACAGAAAGAAGAAAGAAATTGGTATTCCTGTATACCCAGAAAAGAGTATCCCCGTAATCCTGCTACAGCCATACCATAACCATTTCTTCAGTCTTCCAACTAGTAAATACTTCTTACTAATATATGCTGTTTTGTAGACATAGAAGCACATCCAGCACATAGAACATTGAAGCTCATCATCCACTGGGACTGCTTGTATCGTAGCCGTGTCATAGTTAATTCTGTAGTAATCCCAAAAGCATATGGTTGATTAAAACACATCTTCCATAAAAGGACCCAGCCTTAATCAAAGTAATGGAAAAGATGTTTTTTGGCTAGGTAGCTCATTGGAAGAAATTAGTGTTGTTAAAATTGTGTCCCTAACTCCTAACTTGATTTTCTCTGGCTTTTGCTTCTACTCAGTTTTGTTTTACTTTGCAAGTCTGAATAATCCTTTAGTAGAATGTATTTTCTCCCTGTGAAGATATTTATGCATTGTAGTCAACTTCTCAGTATTCTTTCTCATAAACTAAACAGATTGATCTTTTAAGTGTCTTGCTGTAAAACATTTCTCTTCCCTTTCTCAGATCACTTTTGTGGCCTTTTTCTAATATCCTTTCCAATTTTTCAACACTTGTTTTAAAAAGTGAGCAGAAAAACTCTAATGTGCATTAGGCCGATCAATCCTCTATACAGATGTGAAACTAGATCCTTGCTCCTATTCACCTCCTTGCTTTCTTTTGCTATTGGATTATTAGCTAATCACAAATGTCAAAACAGTAACCCAAATAAATTGCTATTACGTCATCTCATTCATCCAATTGGTGTAACAGATACCTTTGTAAATGTATTTTGGTATACTACAGTCAAGTTTTTCAATCTTCACTAATAGGTTTGCTTGTGTAAGAGCAAAGGTCCTACCCCATGACGGTGTCTGGGGGCTTAGAGCCCATGCATGGCCTTCAGGGTTTGCCTTTACTATGAGGAAAGTCTGGATAATTCCGTTTGTAGCCTTACATGATTAAAACGGGGTAATCAGATCTGCTGTCAGGATGCTAGCTGATCACATCAAGCATTCAGAGGGCACTTGCACAGGCTTTGTCTAGACTAGGGTTTAAATGTGTGCCATTAGCACATATTAGCAAATATATTTTAAAAGTCTGATGCAGATAAGGCATAATGCGTTTAGTATGAAAAGCTGTCTGAGTGAGACCCTTGGGTATTGGCATTTACACTGGTTTGTCTGTTTTAGAATTTTAGAATAAGTTAGCCAAGGGCTTGTCTGCAAAGACCAGTTAATTTGAAAGAAGGTAGGCTATGAATTTAAAGGGCTACTCCAGGGCTCAAAGAACACCAAGAAGAGGTTCATTCTCAAGCCCCTACTCTGAGGCAGTTCTGTAACATTATATACTTAGCTAGGTAATCTTTTCTGAAAAACAAAACCAAAAAACCTTCCCCCAAAAAAACAATTCCCACATGAGAGGGGCTATATTTAAAAATTAACCCGCCAGTGCATTTCTGTCTTCACTGATGTTTCTTGCTGACTGTTGCTGATCAGTCTGTTCCTGTCTGGGGAGGAGGCTGGAAAACTTGTACACTCTGCAGCTCTGGTTGCTGACATTACAAGTTGACTTGCATTTCACCCGGGGAGACATGATACACTTGTTGTGTGAGAAAAGAGAGTGGAGCAACAGAACAGTGTAAAATACGATTTAAAACAGAGACTGGAGGGAATTTGTCAGAAACTGATGTTCCATCCAAAAAAATAAAAATTCCAGAACATCCCAGAATCCCATAATAAACTAAAAGGGAGGATAGGAAAAACAGAACAAAACAAAACTAGATTAGATTATATGGTGCAAGCCATTGCACTAGCAATGAACAGCAGTATTGAATATAGATATATTCAATATATTCAATATTGATAATATATTCAATAATAATTGATAATATTCAATATATTGATACTAGCAATGATACAGCAGTATTGAATGAATGAGGATATGTGGATTTCCCTGATCAGTTCTGCTCATGGAGTCAGTTCAGGTGGCCATTGCGTATGAGTCCCCTTAAACAGGAGCATTTCCAAATAGTTGGAATTCATGTAAGCACCCAATTTCTGTTCCATACCCCTCCGCTCTTACTGGTTGACAGTTTTGCTGAAATTTGTCACTTGATTAGCTAAATTCTCATCTGGGCAGAATTGACACTTTTGTCTCCAAAAGAACAACCATGCATAAAAATATTGTACAGGCTCATTTTGACTAATACAGAGCTACTTATGTGCAGAATAAGGCAGGAACAGCTTTATGGGAAGATCGGGTAAGCCTGTTTTGCACAGTAAAACATATCGACAAAGAATGGAGCCAGATGGTGGCTCAACAACAGAACTTTTCTAAAATGAATTTGCTACCCTGAGAGACTTTGATTGACAGCTCTGGAAACAGACGTTCTATTTGTCCACAGGGCAGGACAAGGAAGGCGTCTAATACCGTCCCAGCAGAGACATTCAAAAATCACCTGCCGTTTCATTTCAATCTTGTGGAGTTCTTGCCTAGTCTGTGCAAAGTGCAGATGAAAGAGACATCTGCAGAATGCAGGGCTGACCCTGATTTGAGGCCACAGAACTTCTGCTGGTTAAAAGTTGAGATTCAGGGCTGGATTTGAACTATAAACTATTTAAACTATAAAATGAACATAATATTATCCTTGCATGAAGTTCTGCACTGCCTGAGGATGGGAAGGCAACCTTCTCTAATGTACAAATAAAGAAGCATGGCCTGGTGGCCACAGTTTTTTGCCCCGACAGCATAAAATGAATGTAGAAGTTTTGGAAGTATGTATCTTGCAGAGATAAGTACCAGTAAGAAAGAAAAAGAGCTCACATCATGTTCACAGAAAGTGTTTTGAAATGATTTCTAAAAACAGTCTAAAGTCTAAAGCAAAATCCTCTGTGGTATACAACCATGAGATGCTCTTAAAACAGAGGTTAGCATGGGGAAATGCAGCAGCTATGAAAATAATATTATCTGTTATGAGCAGTTCACTGTTCTTCTCTTTGAAGGGATTTCAGTGTGGAGGCTGAAATCCCTATTGTTTCAAAGGTTTACAGTCAAGAGCAGAAATGACATGGCACTTACAGCCTTTCTTTGATTTTTGTGGTCCATGCAATCCAAATGTGCAAAACAAAACACAGAGGGGTGCACCCCAGTGAAATGGAACTGGATGATGGGTTATGCAACACGGAACACTTGCTATTCTGCAGTGCAGGGCTTTTATTTACAGTGATAAAACATGGGCTGATGATCAGAAGTTCACTGGCGTACATTGGTTATGCAACCCCCCAAAAATCTGCACTTGGTTGGGAGTGAGGCTCCTAGTTATTGCTTTTCTTTTTTGAATTATGAGAACATATCTTTCCCATCACACTTACCCTTGAGAGCAACAGTGAAGGGTAAACTGGCTGGATCTGGACAAAGAGCCCTAATCAAAAGTTAACTTGTGACACGACTGTCACATAGCACCATGCAGATACTCCTGCCAGCAGTGAACAAGCTAGCTAGTTTGGCCATAGAAATCATCACAGAGGTGCTTGTATAGCCTTTGTCCAGCCTTATATACTCTACTTGGCGCTCCCAGGTCAAATAATATGATACCAGCTGGGCTGTCTTTCTTCTCGTTCCGTGATTTCATCTTCTGAACAGCTGATTCAAAGTAGTTAAAGAATTGTGCTAAGAGGCAGCAAGTTGTACTGTTGACAAAAGACTGTGGAATGACTGCAGCATGAGTGGGTGGGCAACTATAAAGACAATTTCTAGTCTTCTCTTCTTCCTAAATTTGCAAAAAGCCATGAAACACCCTCAGTTGCCAATTTCCAAAGGAGATGGAATAGTGAGAAGCTTTCCGGAAATAACCAGAACAAGGTTTCAGCTGATGGCTCTGTCCCATTTGGCTCATACCTGTTCTATATTCCCAATGCACATATGAAACAGCATGGATTGTTTTTCAGAGAAAAGCAAAATTGTCCCTGAGTTTAGGTCCCTTGAGCAATTCAAAGCTTTGGGCGGATTGTAACAAGGATCTCTGCGGGCAATCCCAAGATCACTGCTGCTCTTGTAGCAGTTAAGTAATATGAAATAATGCCTTCATTAACTCTCTTTTTGATGCATTGTGAAACAAGGTAGATGAGAATGTCTAGGCTGACAAAAAACAAAACAAAACAAAACACCTGA
>NW_010588654.1:11021-35215 GCF_000705375.1 Tinamus guttatus | reverse complement strand
TTTAATTGGATAAATCTATTCCTGAACAGTCTGGCCACTAGTGGTTAACACCTAAGAGATCTTTAAAAGTGTGTTTTTTTGTTTGTTTGTTTTTTAAAAGTTTTTTTTTAATATTAAACTATGTGAGTATATCACCACTGACATAGTTGAAGAACAGTGCAGTGTAACAAGAATTGCAGAATGGCTGAGCTGGAAGGGACCTTGGGAGATCTAATTCAACTGCCCTGCTCAAGTTGGGTCACTTAGAGCTGGTTGTCCAGGATGGGTCCAGGTGGTTTTTGAATATCTCCTAGGGTTGGACAGTTTACCACATCTCTAAGCAAGCTGCTGCAGTGCGCAGTCACCTTCACATTAAAGAGGTTGTTCCTTATGTTCAGACAGAATTTCCCGAGTTTCACTTTGTGCCTGTTGCTTTTCATCCTGTTACTGGGCTCTACTGAGAAGAGTCTGGCCCAATGGCCTTTACACCCTCCCTTCAGATAGTTATGTACACATTGATAAGATCTCCCCTCGCTTCTCTTTTGTTGCATTTTGCTTCCTTTTTAAAAAAATTGTTGATACCAGTAGAAAACACTGGTATTGAAGTGTAATATTTTTGAACCAGAGGGACCAGTGCCCCTAAGTGACATTCCCAGTGATATCAGGAGCAGTGGTTCCCAGTTTGCACTCAATTAATACAAGGTGATTGGTCCTGGCTACAGCGGAGATGGAGCAGAAGCAGCCTCCCCATCTTTCCCTTTGATTGTAGACACGAGGCCCATGGTGTCCAGAAGTCACTGTGCTGGTGTGTTCCTACCCTTCTCCTTTCACCCTCTACCTGACCTCCCTGTAAACCCCGCATAGATAGGGGCTACAGGGGTATGTGCCAGCTAAGACCTTTTGAGCATGTGAATGATGATCAAGTCAATCATCATTTTCTCTCCTCCCACATAAATAGTGTTCAACACAGAGCACTTAGAGTTTTCCTGCATGGCATCAGGCTGCACTGCAGAATCTCCTCTTAGGCAGAGTTGCATCTCAAGGTTACTCCTTGAGGTTGAGAGATTCCTTATGTCCTGCAGATCCTTGGTAAGTGTTTAATACTAGGCTATAATTTTACAAACCTTTGGGAAACTCTGCTGAGTTTTAACTCTGTGCACATTAAATCTTTTAGACATAAACTGTTGACCAAGTGTGGGATGAGAATTGGGGTCAGCTGTACCCAGACTCCTTTCGGAAGGAGTTTGGAAAGCAAAGCGAAGTCACTATCTGTCATCAATAAAATATATTCCTGCTTCTCTGTTACTAGTGAAGTGCCTCACACACACAACAAATGGTAAAAATAAAGTTTTCCCACCTCTTTGTTCAGGTACAGTGTGGAAAGATCTGTTAGGATCTTATTTCTTTTGTAGCTCAGGATAGCATTTTACCTCTTTCATTTTCCCCTCAAAGCAGCATGCAGCCAAGGTGTAAACACAGAGCTAGTCAGAAAGATTTCTAACTAGTTTGCATAGATCTGTTGAGCTAGAATTCCTTAATATATGTGCCTTAATATCATACATCTTGTTCACAAATATCCCAATCAGTGTACTCTTCCTAAAGACCTTTCTGAACTAGGCTGTAAAGCTGCAATTTAGTTCATTCTTAGATTTGATAGCAGTGGCATGTTCTTGAGGACAGAAGTTTCTACTGCAGTTTCTGTCACCCAGTAGTTCCAGTAATTTCACTTTTTTTTTTTTCCCAATTATTAAATTTTAGGATGGATCTTGGGAATTAGGAGTAGCATATGCAAAAGAAAATACCAAGAGAGTAAGCAAAAAAAAAGATCCCTGATCTTGCACTGTAGATTCCAGCGCCTATGTGAAGTGTCTGAAATCACTGAATTAGTGCAGTATTTGGTCCACTTGGAGGTCTTGTGCGGATAAATTTATTAGACTGGTTGTTTTGACGACTAAATGATTTAGAAGAGAAGTTTTAGTTCCTGTGATCATGGCTAGTACAGAATGTTGTTGCAGCTGGGGTTTCCTTAAAAACAAGCGGTAGGCTGACGACCACCCCCCAGGCTGCTGGTGAGAACATGCTTCCCTTTTAAAATTCTCATTTTCATTGCTCTACTTCACATTCTTTTTCCGGGTAGTGGTGGTTATAAGACTTCATGAGACCCTACTCATCCACCAGTTTGTACAATTAGGTTGCATCCAGGTGGTTCAGTTCTTGCACAATTTAGTGCTGTTTTAAGATTACTTCACAGTCAAGGTGATATTTATTGTGTACCTCCAACTTCTTGTTGCTAATGTCACCAAACACTTACTCGAAGGAAGCCAAATGTGAGCAGAAACTAATTTCATACTCTTCAAAAGAATGTCAACCTAAGCATACATTCTCCTGGTTCAGTATTTTACTTCTACCCAGTAGAAATGGGATCGCAGCTGAGAAGCAAAAAGTGACATAAATTGTTCTGTGGATTACATAATATGAGCAGTGTTCACGTTGATCCTGTATTTTTCAGGTTGACAGATCTGTACATTTACAACTCTGGACAGATTTGGCAATCCTTTGGTTTACCTCAGGAGTGTAAAATGCTTAGCATTCAGTTTCTGCCACAGGTTTTGTAGATTGGGTTTAGGCTACAGAAAAGGGAATAGCACTTAGTTGAAGTTGAGGCAGTAAGACAGGAACTCATCTACCATCTTGGAAAAGTGAAACCTTTTTCTTCTCTCCTTGTGGAACATTATTAAAGGCATGTGAGGCAAGCTCAGTACCCACAGTACTCGGCAAGCCTAAGCCTAACTCCTGGAAGCCCTTGCTTATGTTTTCTGCACTAGTCCTGCATCTGGACCCACTGCATATCTCATTGTTCCCTTTGTTGGGCAAAAGTTGTCTGCTGTGAAAACTCTAGCATATTGAAAAGGAGAAATTAAATATACTCTTTCGTTAGGAATCAGAACAGCTGATTCCTTCAGTTTTGTTTAAAACATTGTATTCAATTTTCTGCACAGAAGGGAGAGGTGTATGCAAACCTTTTATAGAAACATAGCAACATAAGAATAAAACTTCATACAGCACTGTTCCTATCGAGAGACCTGTTAATTGCTATGAGTCTCCTGTCAGAAGGGCTCAGTGTGGGATTATGATTGTGCATAATGTCATTACAATTGCTTATACTGCTTGTATTAATACAGCTTTGAGATGATATGTTGCCTAATATGTAATATAAAATATCTGATTGCAGGTTGTTTTCTGATCAAGCCCTTCAACTCAGTGTATCGAAGTTACTATTTTAAATATTTTTCTTCAGGTTTTCTAGGGTGGGTGATTGGCATGGCAATCAATATTCATTCTGATCATATTCTCAGAAATCTGAGGAAACCAGGGGAAACTGGTTATAAAATACCAAAAGGTGAGTAAAAAATATTACAGAAACATATATTAATAGAACACCTTCTAAAGCTTTGTATATTTTTGGGATGATGCAGTAGCATAGGCTTAGATTAGAAGTGTCTTAATGTAGAAGTAGTCTATATTAAGAAGTAATTTCACAGTTTGGGAAACATTTTTCTCTTAAGCCAAGTATTGTAAAGAGACAGTTGCATGCATCATGTGGTCTGCACAAACCTTTGAATTTCCTGGCCGATTTTGATCCTATTTTAAAAAGTAGTACAAACCTAACACAGCCTTCCACAGCGTTCCACAATGTTCTGGAGAGTCAGCAGGTGGGTAGAGGGAAGAAAATAGAGACATAAATTAGTATCCCACTGTGGGGAAGGGCAAAAGGTGCTCAGATACTTAATCAGTTGTATGCACCACAGCAGTTGTTCCATATCTGCAGAGGGATGGATCTCAAGGAATCAGAACAAGCAAGGAATACTGTGGTGAGGAAATAGGACAGAAATCCAAAGAGGGTTAGACTTGGGTAGTTTTGTTCCTCATGGGACAGTACAGAATATGGAAGGGCTTCTTATGAAAGTTAATGAATGGTGAAGGTTTATTGACATTCTTGGAAGCATTAGGGCATTCCAGGCATTTTACACTCTCAGAGAGTAGGAAATAAGTTACTTCTGAATTCTGCAATTTCTCCAAGTTTGGTTTGTATCTTTAATAGATATAAATACTGTTTGTGCGTAATTGTTTTAGAAATATACAACCAGTGTTATTCACTTATTTCACTGAATGGCAAGATTGAAGCAGTTAAGATAAGCTTTCCTTAGACCTAGCTAGAGATAAGAACAAAAGATGCATCTTAAAAAAACAAACAAACAAACAAACAAAAAGAAACCACAAAAAAACCCCATCTTACACCAGGGAATAAATTTGCCTGAGTAAAAAATGTATGGCCACTTCATAATAATAATATTGTGCTTATCATTAACTTAATTTCTGAAGTACTTCAATAGAATAAAAAAACTAAACACTATATCCTAACTAATGCCAGGTGTACTTTACATTTTAAAAAGTTTGAGTTCATGATCAAAGAGCCAGTTCAGTATTATTGTAAAGTAATTATCTATAAAGGCATGAAATTGCTTCTGGTAGTAATAAATCTGCTTTTCTCTGTCATGATTAAAGAGGAAAATTGGAGCTGGAAAAGATCTGTGTTCTAGAATGAGATCAGAAGTAATCTTTGAAATTAAACTGAAAAATCCTGCTTTCCCTGCCTTTAAAAATTATATTAACTGAAAAATGGATTACTGTGCTACCTGTGAGAGAGATTATTGAAGCTCTCCTTGATTACGGTGCTATTAGAATAAATTTGTCCTGCTTTTTAGGAGGAATGTTCGAATATGTCAGCGGAGCAAACTTTTTTGGAGAGGTCGTGGAATGGTTTGGGTTTGCCCTTGCCTGCTGCACCATTCAAAGTCTTGCGTTTGCATTGTGCAGCCTTTTCATCTTGGGTTCACGGGCAAGACAACACCACCAGTAAGTATTTGTATCTTAAAATTTCTGTTGTCTTTATGTCACACTTTATTTCCATTTTATAAATTATGCCTTAACCTGTAGGGATGTTACAGAACAAGTCTTGCGAAAGGCTTGGCTACTGCAGTCTTGAGTAACACAGAATACTCTCTGAGTAGTATTAAACTGAGCAAGATTCCGCCACAGTAGTATTAGGGATAAGGAGAAGGAGTACACAATGTACAGTGAGGTCAAAATAATGACATTTCATTAAACATGGCCTAAAAAGATTATAGACTCGTTTAGGAAAATTGTCTTTCCTTCAGATATAGTATAGTCCTCTTTTTCTACAATATTGAAAAAAAAAAAGGAAAATCATCCTATGGGCTTCCATTATGGTTTATAATATGGATGTAATATGGATAGTGTATAATCTATCAAGTGTATAGTGTAGTGTAAATGTCAACAATTATATTGCTTAATATACAGTATTTAATAGTCCCTATTCAGTAAATAATCCATCAGACTGATAATGGACTGTAATCACATGCTGACTTTTCTTCTCTTAACAGAAGAATCAAGTTTGAGGGAAAACTTGTTTCTTGGAAGAATGCTCTTTAAGGAATAACAGATTTAAAATGATTTGAATACCTTAATCGTACAATTTAAGTGTTAATCATTTTTGTTATTTTCAACTTCCTGCTTTGCTTCTCACTATGCAACTCAATTGCATGAGAAATAAACCTCAATTCAAGGAGGAAATTGACTGGAAATAGTATGAGGAAACAGAAAAAGTGAATCAGATCAGCCGTGGCTTTGTCTAACAGAATTTTGAAAAGAGCCTCTGGAGATGGAGATTTTCCTTCACCATGTTCCTGGAGTGGTCTTGTTCTCCATTGCCCTGTCCATGAAAGATTTTTTCCTAATACCCAACCTGAGCCTTCCAAGCTGTCACGTGTGACCATTTCCCCTTGTTTTATCTTCTGCCACTAGTGAGCTGAGGCACAGAGCAGTCTAGTTTGGAAGGGAGACCTCAAGGTCGTCCAATCCGTTTGTCAGCCAGGGCTACCTTTAAGGCCAGGCCAGCTTGTTCGTGGCTCATCCAGTTGAATTTTGAGTGTATCTCAGGATGGAGGTCTCAACTCTTCTCTGAGCAGCCTCATCCAGTGCTTTCCCATTCGCAAGAGGAAGAATTCTGTCCTTATGTCCAGCTGGAATTTTCCTTGATGCAGCTTGTAGCCTCTGCCACTTGTAGAGGCACACATTTCTTGTGTGCCTCCAAGAAGAGTCTGCCTCTGTTCTTCTCTCTAATTTACTTGTCGGTACTAAAAGACTGCAATTAGGTTCCACCTTAACCTTCTCTTCTCCAGGCTGAACAAACCCATTTCACTCAGCCTTTCTTCATATTTGTCCAGCTACCTAACCACCTTAGTAGCTGTCTGCTGGACTCTTCTCTAGTTCGTGTACGTTTCTGTTGGACGAGGAGCCCTAAACAGGACACTGTATTCTTGACAGAGCCTCTTAACTGCTGAATAGTAGAGAATAAACACTTTCCTTGACGTGGTGACTCTGTACTTCTAAAAGTAGCTTGGTATGCAGTTCCCCTTCATAACTGCAGTAACTGCAGGCATTCAGTACTGAATTAAAGACAGTCAAATCTATGTAAGTGATGTGTTTTGGTTTTGGCTGTTCAGTTTAGAAAACTTGGAATAAATGCAGAAGAAACTAACTAATGTAATGTTGGTATCGCACAGTTGCAGCCAGTCATTCAGTGCATGCTGCTATGGAGGGATCCACAGGGCTTTCCTTGCACATATTACCATTCAGATAGGGCATGAGCGCTTACTCTACATTGAAAGTGAAAATCTGCAGAACCCCAAAAGCAGCACTTCAGGTTAATGGTCAGCTGTTGTTTCTTCTGTGCTTATCCAGCTGTCAGTATGACTGTCAATAAGAATACCTGCATCTTAGTAGAGCTGAGGTGAAAGTAGTTCCTGTTTTCCATGCTAGAAGAACAGGAAATACTTGAAGGTGGCAGGAAAAGTCTTTGTCAAGTAAGATGATCAGAAAAGAAGTTACAATTGGTAGTGCTATAAATGTGTTCTTTTGAAACAGTCTGGGTTTGAAAAGAGTAAAGGTCTCCCAGTAGCAATAGGACTAGTCTGGTGGCTGACTAGATTATGCATATCCTGACTGGAAATGGGTTTATTCCAATCCAGAACAGGGCTGTTGCTCCAGCATGTAAAGAATCTCTTGCTGCCATATGTAGTTGCTATAAAATTCACTGCACGCTATCCTCCTGGCATTTTTTTTTCCTTCTGCTTCTAAAATAGGATATATTACAGTACACAGCAGGCCATTGCTTCCCTGATTGCTCTCTCAACATTTATTATTTTACGTTTACGTTGTATTTACACTATATTTACATTATTATGATTTCCCATTGCTGGCAGCAGTAGCTTTAATGGAGAACAGATTTCCTCAGCGTGAGTGAACCTACCCAGAGTAGGTTCTAAAGACTTTTTTCTTGGTTTAGAGCCAAAGATAGCATTGTACAATTACTCCTTTTAATTTCCTTGATGACATTTTGAAGGTGCAATACTAGTGGGATTTCTCTCTTTGTCTTTCAGATGGTATCTTGAGAAATTTGAAGACTACCCGAAGTCGAGAAAAATTTTGATTCCATTTGTGTATTGAGCTGTGCTGGAAATATGATATCTCTCTGGTGGTAACAGTATTTTTGAGATGTTTACTTTCTGCAACAGCTAACCCTGTACAAGAATAAGCCAGCTAATAATCTCCAATCATCAGCATGACTATTATTACTGGATCAGTGCTACAATTATTTTTTTTCCTCTTAAAACAAACAAACAAAAAGAAAACCCCAAATCTGTTGGGCACAGTGATAGGAACGGAAGTGTTTTTCTACCTCTGGAGCACAGTGATAAACGCATTAGCTAGTGTATCTGGATTCACATCATGGAAGCTACCATACTGTACAGGACTTCTGTTCCTTTCTTTTCTGCCCCTAGAGCCTTCTGTTTTTTCATCTGCTCCAGACACACTGTTCTGAGGATGGTGCCATGAGGCCAGTGATTGTTATTAACACGTTTTGGATGGTGTCTTGTGTGCTCTTTTGCCTCAAAGGAGGTTGATTTGTTTTGCCTTCCGAATCCCTCCTCTACTCCCTACCATATTTCTGTGAGATCCTAACACAGAGAAGATGAACAAAGTCGCTCTTACGTGACTGACTACTTGTTATTCCTGCTCTTTGCACTCTGATGCAGACATGGACACTTTATAGATTAGAATTAATGCCACACGGACAGCCTTAGAGGTATCTTAACCAAATAATAGGTTGTTTTAATCGCTTTTTTTTTCAAAGTTGATAACTATTTCCAATAAGATTCAAAATGCACTTTGTCACCCAACGCCTTGGGAGAACATTTTATTTGGGTTGTTTAGGTCAGTTTAGCATTGTTAACAATTCTCTGTTAACAATTCTACTGTTATGCAAAATCTTCAAATTTTTATAGAACCCTTATTGTGCTGCTTAAAAAAAAAAAAAGCCTGTATCTTCCTTCTGCTGTTGATACTAATCCAAGTGGTTTTGTATTCCAAAACTCTGCAATCTTTTAGTTTTTATTTCTTGCTTTATTAATAGCAGTTCTTGCTCCTCCCCCTTTTATTTGAAAGACCGAAAAGGGGTTTCAAAAACATGATAGTAGCCCAAGTATATGTATATTTGGACATATCTATGTCCTTTGTATCCTTGTGATGTTAAAAATAATCTTCAGAATTTCTAAAGAATCTGAAGAATTATATGGAAACGTGAAAAAAAATGCTGCTAAGGTACTTCAGAAATCTGTGGGAATCAAGCTTTTGCCTAGAGTTTTCTGATATGTTTACATGATATATTTTGGATTGTTTTCTTCAAAGCAAACTTAATATAATTTTGCCAGATGTTGACTTTCCCAGTATGGTGTTGAATTAGGCTTTGTCCAAAGCTCAAATTTCTGCCTCTGATAGTGATTTACACCACTGTAATAGTCAAAGTAATATATCTGAGGGAAGAACCAGTACCTTTAATGTTTTAGATGATAATTTTAAAATATATGTCATGAATTCAAGAATTGGGCTCTGAAGGAATGTGCTACCCAAGCTTACACTTAATTATTTCTTCTTCCTCTCCTTCCTGCCATGTTTATACAGTATTTACTGCCCTGAAGTCCTGGCCATTGTTAATTGATATTAAAAAAAAAAAAAAAAGTCTAGTAAAAATTCTGTCACTACTCACAGACATGGCCCTGAGGAGAAGTGGAGAGAAGCTGTCAGGCTCCTAGGGGTGATAACTGACCCAGCTGGCGTCACTCTGGCAATGGAGTCCGTGCTGCTGTTTAGCTGGGGATGACAGACTGGGCTCTCAGCCAACATCCTGCTTAGGGAGAATCTAGGAAAACCCACCCACCCCCCTTTAAACCCAGGTGTCAGCTGGTGCATTACTTGACCCTCAACTTATCTAAGCTTTTTGGACTGTTATGTTTACAAATTTCCCTGGGAAGTTTGAGGCTTCCTCTGTTTTCATCATGACACTGTGATTTGACCTTTGCTCATAGCTGTTCTGGTGAATACTCGCTCATCAAGTTCCTTGGGGAAGGGATGGTGAAGTGGATGATCTAATGATGCCTAATTTAGAGGGTTAAATAGTTTATTGTTAATTAATAAGCACACATTACTTTTAATATATATCTTTGTGGATACTTGTTAAAACAAGCACTAAAGGGACAAGCATTGGGTAAAAAATATCTGGCTACTGCAATTTAATCTCTCATCCCCATGTTATTTTTGCTGTTGTGCGCAGCCTTTTATGAAAAGGCAAAAATTCTTTTAGTAATAAAGTATTGAGAGAAACAGTTTAGTATTCAGTTCCTGAATTAGGGAAATCTCCCACTGTCTTCTCCTGGAGAAGTTGGCAGCTCATGGCTTAAACAGGCGTATTCTTCGCTGGGTGAAAAAAAAAAAAAAAAAAAGAAAAAAAGTCTGATCTCAGAGTGAGACAGGAAGTTATTTATTGCCCATTTGAGCATAGAAGTTGCAACAAATAATGTACTAGAACAGTCAGATTACTACCACTAACTGCTATTATTACACTTTTACTGAATTTTCTTGATCACTTTTTTCTGCAATAATACACAGTAATGTGTATTCTTGGTTTAAATGAATAAAAGAAGAAAAGATACTATACAGGCACATACATCTATGCCACAACAATAACATGCACAATTTGTATTTGTTCTTTTTGCAACATAGATTGACAACAACAACTGTAGGCAATATGTACTAGCAGTCAAAAATGCGTATGTAAAGATATTTTCAGCTTTTATTATGACAAACACCTGTATATAAACTTTCATGTTTAGTAATGTTAAAGATGCCTTACCTGCCTAACTTCATCTGTTACAAAGTAAAGTTGAAATCCTTGAGAATAAAAATGCTCTCATTTTCCCTTTATTATTATATGGTACATATTTTGATTCGAATATATGCAATTATGTGTGTGGTTATAGGAAAGTAATTTTGTAAAAGGAAAAATAGATCATTTCTATGATCTCTGATACAATTGTCTGATCTATGATCAGAGTAATTCTGCTGACTTGTTTTTATCTCAGAATGATGTGAAATACGTCCTTAAATTCAAGGAATGTGTAACTACAGTTGTGTATAACTGTATCAACGTTTACAGAAGAATGTGTACTGATCTCTTAATTTTGCTCTTGTTCTATGCTGCAAAATAATTTTCTTGAGTAAAAGGTTAGCTGTTTTTGTCTGTGCAACTTTAACTTCAGCTTTATGTACAACAGGATGGAATATGTGAAATATGCTGAGAGCTTATGAATGTTCTTTCTCTTGTTACAGAAAAGGAAATGCTGAGTTCTATGGGATGTGAATTTCAGAGATTTCAGAAATTCTGGTTAATTTTGTTTAAAAACTGAGAAGAAAATTTTGTTTGGTTTTGGTAATTCTATGTTCTCACTGTATTATACTGCAGAAAGCTTTCATAGGTAAAATATAGAAATTATTGGACAGTTAATTCTTGCATGTGTATATAATTAATTCGGTCAAATCCTGTATGTTTTTTGACAGAATTTCTTTGTCATAGTTTACCATGCAGTTTCACAGAGCTTATCTGTCACAAAACATGATACTGACTTAAATGCGCACAGTATGAAAATGAACTTTGTATGCTGTCCTTTCCAGAAGAAAGTAAGTATGCTTTCTATTGAGCAGTAATAGCTGTAGCTATTCAAGGAAAGACATCTCTTTTCAGAGCACCTATATCTTAGCCAAAGTTCTTTTACTAATAAAAGATGTTTAATCGTGTGTTTTGCTTGAGTACTTCTTTTTTTTTAAGCAATCATATATGTAAGTATAACCTGTGAAGGTTGGCCAAGACTTTTGTACCAGTAATTCCAGTATCCCAAAGGAAGTTTCAAGAACTTTAGCAGCTAGGTTATATTAGAATACCCAGAGGCATATAGGAACTTGATGAGATGCATTCATAAAGGTTATTAAATGTCGCAAGATAAATTTAGTTTGCCTAATGATACATCCTTAATTACACAGAAGATGTACTCTGCAATTACCTGCAGATTAAAGAATAACAGAAGCAAAGTGGGAGCAATACTCTTTCGGATTCCCTCCTGCTGTTAATTCAGGTGAAATTTTCAGTTTACGCAACTACAGAACCTGGCATTTCAACTATTTTAATTGCATTTCTGCAGCACATAATTTGGAGAAATGAAGAAAACATAAAAATGAGTTGTCATATAAAGTTTCAGTCTTCCAGCAGGCAAGAAATCCTGACTACCTTCCACAAACAATTTGTAGACTATTTTGGAAAAACATCCCTACAATTTTTGATTATTGTAGTATGAGAATGTACCAGCCGGTTCTTTACTACTACGTTTTATCAGTAATAGCTTCTCTTGACCAAACTGTCTTTCACACATCCATCAGTCCATTTTATCAGAAAAATAAACCTTCTCTGGATAAATCTGGCCCACTTTCTGCAGCAATGCAGATGCACGTTCACAGAAGCACACACAGAACCCATACAAGCAAGCAATTTTAATTACAATTTGTCTTGCTGGAAGACGAATGAAAGTTGAAATACAAAGTTTTGCATTCTGTTGTAGTAATTACCTCTAAAGGTTCCCTAAAAATTGTTCCTGTGACATCCTAGACCTGGACATCATGTTTAGATCCATGGTTCAAAATGGTAAGGAGGAGAGTGTTATGGGCCATGCAGCAGCAGACCTGATGCAAAGCATTCTTGGTGGTCTGCACACACATTTGTCACTGCCTTCTAGCATATTCTCAGTAAATGCTATGAAGAAGATGCACTTGAATCTTTTAAGCTATTTCTATGAAGAGATAAGACCCAATGCTGTTCTGCAGAGGTCTGTTTGTACTGTGTAAGTCATTGGAAAGGAATAATGTGAGAGGCAGTCCCCCAAAATCTCTTCCAAAAATAATGTTCTCTTCAAATAAAAGTCTCTAATGATAGTGAGATCGCCTTGTATGTGTTTTTTTATCTTGTTACTAGTTCATTCATTTTACAAGTTCACTTGATTTTTTTTTTATGATCAGTTCACTTCTGGATTTAAAAACTTGATTAAACCAAAAGGTTTCATTCAAAATGGCCCTGATCTAAATCCATGATATGTGGTTCCCACAGTTTTCTACTCTTTCCTCCCTCTGCTCACTGATGCCTGGTCTTCTCATTAGATACCATGTGGCTTTTGGTGTTGGAAGTCTTTCCCTCTGATTTCTCTTCTCTGTAAATTAGTCCCTGCAGCTCTCTATGTTGTTGATTCATTATACTATTAAATTCTCATTTAGAAGTATCTGTTTTCCCCTTCAGTCTCTTTGCAGTAATGCTGCAAATTATTCATATATGCTCTTATGAAACACGCCATTGCTTTTTTTTTCAGAACGATTATTTGCACTTGATTAGGCTAAGGTTTTTGCAAATTTATTTTATAATATTACAGAGTAAAACTGCATTGTGCACCTAGGCAAAAGTGTTTTCTCAGTTTAAACAGTTTTCTCAAACTGCAACTGTTATGCAATGTTTTTGGAAGATAGATGTTCTAAACTTCAACTGATTGAAGTTGTAATTACCACCTTTAACAGATTTGCTACCAAAACGCAGTAGAAGTGTAGTAGTAATTTATATTTCCTAATTATTCATAGTAAGTGAATTACCATGACAACAGCTTTTAATTTCAGTTGACAGCAGACAAAACAGGTAACTCCTTTGCAAATGTAATGCAGTCTGCTATTGTGGCTAAAATCTCAGAGATAATTAGCAAGCATACACAGTTCCTCTTCTGTATTTCTGAAAGCTGGCAGATTTCTAAGTAAATCTGTCAGTCTGCATCGGCTTACATGTATTGCAACAGAACTCTTCCTAATTTTTCTGAATGTTCCCATTTCTGATTCCAATCCAAAAAAGATACAAAAAGTAATGTAGAAATGGTATAAAAATACATACATGGTTTTGTATCATGTATGGTACAAAAGATCTGTACCAAGTAACGGTATATCTTCTAGCATTTTGTCTCTATGTTAACACTGGGTTAACTGGTACTGTTTAAAATGTACTGATTATCTAACTTACTGTTACATGTAAAATCAGGTCAAATACTTCTGAATTGTCTTACTGTGGCACTGTATAGTCATGGGCTTACTGGGAGAGCATATAGCATTAGAGCTTCCAGTCTTTACCGAATGCTGCCGAGAGCAGAAATTGCAAGCCACAGTATCAATTGAAAAGACTGTTCCCTCCTCTGGTTCAGGGTTATATTTCTCCTAGCTGCAGGCTACAGAAGCCAGGAACTGAAGTGAGTGTCTGAAACTATGAGCAGCCATGTTACATAAAGCGTTTTACCGCCATCCCAGGAGCTCTCGTAGCTTTGTACATTCTCATCTTCCTGTCAAGGCCAATGCTATTGTTTGAGGCATCCCCGTAGCTCATTCTATGCCACAACCACAAAAGGAAATGCAAAGGAACTAGCATGTGCCAGCAATAACAAAAGGCAATCTGAAGGACTAATAAAGACTGAAGCTCGTACCTCCAAAGGGCTGAAGGTAAGTTGGAAATGAAGGCAATTTTGATATACAGAATCATGGAATGGTTGAGGTTCAGGATCAAGTCCAACACCCCTGCTCAAACCGGGTAACCTACTGAACGTTGTACAGGATTGCATCCATGAGGATTTTGAATATCTCCTCACCAGAGCTGAGCAGAGGGGCAGGATCCCTTGACCTGCTGACAACACTTCTGCTGATGAAGGCCAGGATCCCATTGGCCTTCTTAGCCACAAGGGCACATTGCTGGCTCACAGTCGCTCTATAGTCCACCATGACTCCGAAGTCCTCCTTTGCAGAGCTCCTTTCCAGCAGGTCAGCCCCCAGCCTGTACTGGGTAGTGAGATTATTCCTCCCTAGGGCCAGGAATGTCGTTGAACTTCTTTCAGTTCCTCTCCACCCAGCTTCCCAGCCTGCCCAAGTCCCTCTGAGTAGTACGGAGCCCTCCTGAGAGTCCTCTGAGGTATTCGCTACTCTGCCCAGTTTTTTATCATTGAGGTAGGGGCCCTGTTGATGAAGGAAGCAGAGAAGGCAGGGGTACTGAATGCCGCCTTTGTTTCAGGCCAGCCTCAGCAATCCCAGACCCTGGAGATGAGAGAAAGTCTGGGGAAAGGAAGATTGTCCTGTGGTGGAGGAGGATTGGATTACAGATCATTTAGGCAAAACAGGATATCCACAAGTCCCTGGAACCTGATAGGATAACAAGTTGGCCATGAGGCAGCAGTGTGCCCTTGTGGCAAAGAAGGCCAATGGGATCCTCAGGTGCATGAAGAAGAGCATCCCCAGCAGGTCGAGGGAGGTGATCCTGCCCCTCTACTCAGCCCTGGTGAGGCCGCACCTGGAGTATTGTGTCCAGTTCTGGGCTCCACAGTACAAGAGGGATGTGGAGCTGCTGGAGAGAGTCCAGCGCAGGGCTACAAGGATGATCAGGGGCCTGGAACATCTGCCCTATGAAGAGAGGCTGAGGGAGCCTGTTCAGCCTGAAGGAGTGTCTATAAATACCTTGAGGGAGGGAGTGAGGAGGATGGGAATAGCCTCTTTTCGGTGGCGGCCAGTGATAGGACTAGAGGAAATGGCCACAAACTAAAGCCCCAAAGGTTCTACAGGAAGTTAAGGAAGAATTTCTTGCCAGTAACAGTGGCAAAGCACTGGAACAGGTTGCCCAGAGAGGTTGTGGAGTCTCCTTCTCTGGAGATCTTCAAAACCCAGTTGGACGCAGTCCTGTGCCATGTGCTCTAGGTGACCCTGCGTGTGCAGGTGGGGTTGGACTAGATGATCTCTAAAGGTCCCTTCCAACCTTGATGATTCTACGAAGATGCATCCTAAGAGAGAGAATTTTTTGCTAGGCCACTCTCCATCATCATTGAAAGTATGCCCCCAATTTTCACATCTCCAAACAGCTCTTCCTTTTTTTTGTTAGTACTAGATCCAGCAGTGCCCCTCTCCTTGTTGGCCCCTGTCTCAGAAGTTATCATCAGTACTCTCCTGGAACCTCATGGATTGCATGTGCGTGCTGTGTTGTCTCTCCAGCAGATATAAAGGTGGCTAAAGTACCACATAAGAACCAGGGGCTGTGATGGTGAGGCTACTTCCATCTTTTTATTTAGAAGGCTTCATTCACTTCCTCTTCCTGATTAGGTGACCTGTAGTAAACACCCACAACAGTATTACCCATGTTACCCTGCCATTTAATCCTTACCCATAAGCTCTTGACCCGCTCTTTACTTACCCCTAGGCAGAGTTCAATACATTTCCTTTGCTCTCTCACATAAAGAGCAACTCCCCCACCCCACCTCCTGGCCTGTCTTTCCTAAAAAGCGCACGGCCATCCCTGACAGCATTCCTGTCATTTGCGCTATCCCACTGTGCAATGAGATTGTGGCCCTGTGACTACACACAGATGACTAACTCTTCCTGTTTATCCCCCATGCTGTGTGCATCCGTGTACAGGTGTTTCAGAGAGGTATCTAGGTATTTCCCAGAAGGGGTGCAAGTGGATTTCCTATAGTCCTGTCTCATAGGTGCTTATCTAGCTGCATGCAGTTGCTGGAGGTTTCCCTGCTTGAGCTCTGTTTTGCTGACTGCGTCGTCTCTACAACTCTTCCCTTTCTGCATCTTTTGGCTCCACTGCTGTGGGGCACTGAGCCTCTTGAAGGTGGTCTGTCTGTGTGGGAGCCCCTGACACCGCTGACGCAGCAGCTCCAACAGCTACTGGGGAATGTGCTCTGTGGCATGTCACACCCGAGGAAGTGTACGATACCATGACTGATGACAAAGGTGACTTTTTTGTACCCTTCTGCGTGGACTGCTATGCAGACTGTTTTGTTTGCTGCCTCTGCCCTCCTAATTCAAGAGGGTGCTGAATAGCTGTAGAAAGTCCAGGAGAAGGCAACCAAGGTGCCCAGATCCCAGGTGCATGTGGTCCATGACAAGAAGCAAAGGGAGCTCATTTATTTTGGAGGAGAGGAGGCTGAGGGGCTAAGTTGTAGCTGCCTAAAATATTAGTAGTGCAGCCACAGCACCGACAGGACTAAACTCATCTCAGTAGTGGCCGATGGTGTAAGAAGCAGCAACACCTACGAGGCGCAGTGTGGGGCTTCAGGTTGGACATTACGGAAAACTTGTTGAGTGGGGAGTGGCCCAGCATTAGAACAGATTGCACTGAAGGGGAGAGGAGCGTTATATGTGTAAGCTGCATCTTTACACAGCCATGGCAGATCTATTGGTGGTGATAGCATTGCTGCGAGAATGAGACTGGATTAAGCACCTCCACCAGTCCCTTCTAAACAATGTCTCTGTGAAGAACGTTTAGAATTAATAATGGACTTGGTGAATTTCGTCTATTTCCTGCTCAAGCTTTCTCTATACAGGTATAATTAAAAACCAAGCAAACAAAGATAAAACTATTCAGTATTTTATTCACATAGTAGATTGTTTTATAAGTAATACATAGTCAATTTATTATTTTTTTTATAAACTGATCACAAGACGGATAACAGACACTTGAAATTCATTTTATGTGTTTGGTTACCTCTCACGTTCTTTCCAATTCATGATAAGAAAAATCTAATTTTATAACATATTTTTGCTGCAGGATAATTTAATTTTAGCAAAATATATTTCACTTAGTGATCACAAATAAAAAGAGCTATGATGCAGACTGGCCCATGCATTTGCACTCTGCTCTGGTATAGGGTAAAGGAAAGCCAGTGAGAGTGTGGCCAGCTGGTAAAAGATGTAGGGGAAAAACAGAAAATGTCTAACACAGTTTTATTGTTTTAAAGACTGATTTCCATTGTACCATATTTTTCAAGCAAGAAACCAATCAATTTTCAAGCAATTACCATTTTCCATGGTAATTTTGAACAGCAGCCTTTCAGTGGTCTTTCATTTCACGTAAATCAGTTTTCCTAAAGGTTGCCAAATACGCATTTGGAATTAGTGATGTCTCTAGCTAATTTTTGTCTGTGGGAACAAGTTCTCACCTCCCTTAACCTCTGCACACATTCCTTCGGAGAAACATATGTCCCTTTCCTTCCTTCTGCTCCAACAGCAAGGCCAGTTGTTTGGCAGCAAGGCTGGGCACTCAGCCAGAGCCCTTACTTTCTCTAGAAGGGGTCTTATCTTTCATAATGTATGCTGTAAATATTCTGTTCTAGCAGATCTGATTTAAAACTTTCCTGGGTATGTGATGAGATCTGCCTTGAGACAGTCACACACCAGTTCCCTTTCCTTTAGGTAAGTGCAGGCGTAACTTCTGTGAGACCAAAATATTTCATCTATAATTCTTGCTGGGGTTGATGTAGCCTGAACGAGAGTTTGGAACAGATATAGATCAGGCCCAGCAAGTAATAATGCCATGCACTACAAACATCAGTGACTTCTTCCAAGGGGCTGTGCTGAAAGCACAGGTATAGCTGTCTGTCCTGCAGATGGCATAACCAAGGCTAAAGAGGCTGACAAACCACTTCTACCCTGTCCTCCAGCCCTATGCCAGAGCCAGGGCTAGGAAAAACATGATGTGTCTTTACAAGCCAGCATCAAGCAATAGGACCGTTACAGCCAAGCTAAGTGGCCTTATGCACCATTGGGCTGTCACCTACAGGAGACATATCACACTCAGGGCAGAGAAAGGAGTTCTCTTGTAAGGGGAAAAAGGAGAACAGAAGGAAGAAATGGGGCAAAGGTAAAAGAGGAGGCTTCCCCATGCCCAGGACAGTAATTGCACAGTAATTGTACAACTGTACAGTAATCCTCAGGTTTCCTGTTGGCCACTCCTAACAGATACAACCCAAGGGAAGACTATGAAGTGGTGAACACTTCACAGCAGTAGCATTTCTACAGGAAGGCTCTTCCAATGTCCCAGCTGGAAGTATGGAGGTAGAGACTGGTACTATTAGGCAAGTTAGGGAAGAGAATGATCATGAGAGAATCTCCATCAGAGGCACAGAGGGCACTTGCTCATAAATCCATACAAACAAGGAGATATAGGAGCCTATTTAATGCAGGAATTGGCTGAATCCTTGACAGAGCATTCCATGAGAACACTACTGTCAGAAAGGATGAACTCTCGAGAACATGGCATAGGCCATCAGTAATGGGAGGAATCAACAGAAACATTAAAACTAATTGGCAACATTAGAGAAGCGTTTTTTTAAGCAACAGTGATTTATGTTTGCATCTGGTAAGCACAGTAGAATCGCTTCATGTTCTCCACTACTTCTATGGAGATGTCTGCATGCCCAGCCTGACTAAATTCCTAACCTATGGCAAATGAACTCAGCAAGTAAGAGGTAAAGACCACACACGAGTTACTCATTCAACTCATTCAACACATTTTGTTCTATTGTTTCCTCACAGCATTGCAAGACTAATTGGCAGCACAGATCTTAACAATAGTAGGGAAGTGGTTTGGCCAGGTTTTGAGAATTTTATACATACCTAAAAAAGCTCAAGGCTCACATTACATTAATATGTCTGTCACTTTCTCACCCCATGCTCAAGAGAGGAATTCCGTCTCACTGCTGTCCATCAAAAATAGGAACCGTATCAATCACCACATCAGGAGGAACTATCTGGAGCCAGCTTCGAAGGTATCAGCACGCAACTCTGGAACAGAAGCTGGTTTTCTTCTGAAGATGAAAAGAGGCCGCCAAGGCCCCGCTAAGCAGTCCTGGAGCCGTAAGTACATCTGTCTTGGCTCCATATAAGCCTGATACTTCCAGACAGGAGAAGGAAGTTGATGCAACCCTGATACTACATTCTTCAGCTTTACCTGCATGGCCACAGAGCGCTTGTCAGTCCAGGAGCACAGAAACGTGAACTTACTGTGAAGCTGATGCTCACTGAGATAGGACATCAATACTGTGAACAGACTCACAGTCTGTGCCTGTGCCAGTGCCTCTGGAAGGTCTGGGAGAGATCGAGCACTGAGGGGCCTGCTGGTCCCTAATCTGGACTTTAGCTCCTTCAAAGAGTAAATAGCAAAAGGTGTGCATAAGGGTGGGTGAGTCAGTGGCCTGCCAGTCTCTGTTACCCCCTGCTGAGTGCCCCTTCCATCCCACCTACTTTATTCCTCTCTCCCTAGTGCAGGCCTTTCTCTACATGAGTTTAAATGTCTAGACATGCTCTGTCTTACTGACTCACACTTTTCCTGTCTTATCCTTCTGCCTCATTCTAAATTACCTGCTGTACCTGCTTGTTCTTTCTTATCAGTCCTGCAGTGAGAATACCTATGGAAGATCTGGTGAGGAGTCGGTGGCTGGCAAAGCACGTGGTGGCAGGCCCAGCATGTGAAACTACACACTGGCCAAATTCCCATCAGGGCCAGGCATGCACATTCCAGTCTGTCAGCAAGCCCTAGCTGCTTCCTGTACAGTAGCTTCTCAAGGTTAGCACAGTTGAGAAATAGATCTAGTAGATTTGATGAATAGGATATGAGTTGAGCACTATCTGGGCAACCAACTTTTATGTCCAACCCATGCCACCAGCAGCCTCCCACCATCAGTGACCCCTCCACGCAGTTCCTGAGGCATCTTGTGCAGCTTGGAGTGTAAATCCTTTATTAAATCTATCCTGTTTAACGCCTTCATAATCCCTGCTTAGCCTGGAGTGTCTCTCTCTGACAGTATCTGACTCTCTCTTGAACACCTTGTGGTCACAAGTCCCTATCTAATCTATCCTACAGATGCATCACATCAATGTTACCTACGAGAACATGTATGACATATGACCCCAGAAAAGAGTCCGTATGGATCTGTTCCTGCCCTAGTGTTTTCAGTGCATTTTTAGCTGAGCAGACAGATGATACATCCTGCCAAAAATCCTGCTCTCCTTTCATTTCCTGTTCCTTTCTGCTCACATATGCATGGGCCAGTGTGAGTATGCATGGGGTCAGCACTTTTATACAGGTGCTGTACCATTGCTGTTTTGGAAATCCTTCCAAGATGTCCAAATGCAGCCCAAACATGGTTTAAAAGAATAGCTTTGAAGGTGGACGTGGCAGGATGTCAATATCCTTGGTGATGGAGAGGGAAGTGCATTGCAATGCAGTGTGACACAGGGCAGTCTCTATGTAAAGAGTAAGTGCATATAGGTATGTGCACATGCTACCTGCAGATGAGCAGGTGAGCAGGATGAACAAATAAAAAGGTTGGGCAGTTTATCGGGGGAGATAAATCAGCTCCCAGAAATCAGTGCAAGATTAAATATGGCTTTGATCTAGCTTGGGAGCTAATAAAACTGAGTTGCATCTTCACCCCAATAGTCTCTGCTGACACGAGATAGCTTTTGTTAATTCCAGGCATAGTCATCCTGATAGGCGTAAATGAGCCTCCCGGGCAGCCGGTGCTGTATCTAGTACCAAGTTAATGGGATAAATGAGGGCCCCGGACCACTTCCTCACTAAGGAAATTGTACACCCATCTCCCTAGCTTTTCCAGTTTGCCTCACCACTTGCTTAATCCTGTTCTTCTACTGTCTTGCTCTTCTCAGCAAAAAGTTTACAGATCTGAAGGAAAGCAATCTTCTTCTAATATTGTTCCTGGGATGAATGACTACTTACAGAGTCTTCTCCTAGCTGAAGGTCTAGCTAGATTTACTTTTTCCTAGCTTTTAGAGCACATGCAACTATATTTTGAACAGGGATCCCTTGCAATTGCTAGGATCCATACAGCAATTTCAGGTTGTCCTCAGCTGTCTTCCACACAGTAACCTGCATAATGATCCTGTGATTACAAACAAGACTAACAGTGGAAGCCTGACCAGTTGCAGAAATCATAAAATTGTCATGAAATTTCACGAAAGCCTCTTTAAGGTATCCCTCAACTTGTCATTCAGTGGCGAGCCAATGTTCTTACAAAATGAACTCCCTATAGGGCATTATCCAGGACATGAAGACTCATTTCATACAGCTTTTCAGATCCTGCTTAGGAAAATATTTCACAGAGATTTATAGATATTTAATATAAGCTTCACTTGTTTATGATCCCTCTATCCCAGATATGGTCTACAAACAAAATTTAAAATATCTTTAAAATCATCTTAAATTGCAATCTGTGCTTGCTATCACAATTTAATTTCAATGTCTAAGTATGCTTTTGAATAAAGCAAGCCTTTAAGACTTAATTGTATTCAATTAGGTGTCAGTGCAGGCAATGTATTCTCTCTTGAGAAATGACAAGCCTTAAAAACTGAATGTTTTAGAAACAAACACTTCCAACAAACACTTCCAGACAAGAAAGGGAAGCAAAATAGTGCACAAGAACAATTTTTGCATAGACCATTCTTAAACATAACAATTAAATATTTAGCCCTGTAAAAACTGTAAAAATGCAGTTATATATTTTTTTAATTAAAAAAGTGGTGTTTTGAAAGTAATCCCTATTACAGCACCAAGTATATATATGTATATGTATGTATATGTATATACCGAGGTCACACATTTATCTTGCTTTTGTTGTAGCACTAAAAATCTATGTAGCATGCAGTGATGAAACACCTCTGGCAGTTTCACCGGGTGTATTAACCACTAGCTGTGAGGCAAGCGCATACCTGGCTGTCCATGCAGCCTGGCTCCCAAAGCTGCCACCCTGACTGCAGGCACGTTTGGGTGACTTGTGAACTGCCTCCCACACTTGCTCCACTTAGCACTCAGCTATTTTATGTGGGTAGCGAGGAAAGGGTTTTAATGCGAATAAACCACGCCTGGCTAGAAGCAGCAGCTGTTCAGCAGCTGATTTATCATCTATTAAGCTTCTCCAGCAAAGGGCTGGCAATCTTTACAAGACTAGTGGAAGGCAGGAGGAGAGCGATGGCTCGTGGCTGAGAGCTGCTTCAGCCTTATCAGCCTTCATGAGCCTTGATGAACGTGCCTCAGCACCGCGAGTTTGGCCAAAGCTCAGTGTTCATCAGAAGAGCCTGTTGAGACAAGAAAGAGGAAAGACTGAAACAACTGGAAGATTAAAGGGAGAGAAGGTGACATGATTTTAGCCTCTTTGGGGGTATTTGTGCTATGCCTTCATTAATGGGAGACAGGAGCCATTATGAACAAGCAAAAATTGATGTCTGGAAGCCTGTGTTTCCAGAGGACAGATTAGAGGCAACAAATCCTGCTTTGTATGAACCAGAAACTCCAGTTCTGTCTTTCTACTTGTGTCTCCATTACCATCCACTCAATTTGGGGTATGAAAGCTGTGTCTTTTCTCTTTTGCCTAGAAATGTATTTGCTGGAAAAAAAAAAGTAATGACAAGAGTGCAGCTAAGGAAACTTTCTCTCCTTATCTCCTCCTGTTGAAGAGCACATTCTCAGGGCTATATGTTACAGATGACCCTTCTTAGCTGCACAGTCTTTCTTTCACCCTCCCATTTAGCTAGAGACTGTGGTTAGTGCTGTTCTTGGCTATTAGTGCCTTCAGCAGATAGGTGTCAGATCACACCTACTGCTAATCCTTCCCCTTATGTCTTTTCCATCCACAATATCGGCAGCAAAGGATATGAAAAGGAGAGTGAAGCTGGGGAGTGTGGAGGAGGTGTTGGGCTGGAGGCTTGCAAGGAGATACTGGGTGACCAGAATCAGGGTCAAATGGGAGAAAATGTTGGAGTCATACTCCAACAAAAGCGTGAAAGCGTGAGCCTTTGGAAAATCTGTTTGTAGTTTCTTGCATTTATGTCACCCTTATGGAATCATAGTCATGGCAATCCCCAGGTTCAGAGAGCAGAATTAAACACGTGCATGGGATATTGCATTTTCATCTAATTATTTTCGAGGAGGTAAATTTAGCCCCATTAAAGGTATGAGATACTGAGATATGAGATACCTGCCTTTATTTGTGTTAATGAGTTTAGTGTGTTTGTTAAAAAAATACATTAACAGCAAGCACTAGGCAACATTTTTTTGTATATATATCCTTCCTAGATATCGAGCTTTACTACCGTTATTTACCAAATCATACGAAGTATTCACAGTATTGGCATTGCCATCATCAGGACTGTCAAAATCATCAACTACAGAGTTACCGAAGCCTCCAGCATTGTCACTGTTGCCAAACCAAAGATGAATTTGGCTGAAGCTGAAACTGAAATATAATCATCCAAAAGGGAGACGTGGCTGTATTTCCTGTGAAAATGTATGCTGCTCCATGCTGAAAACTATTCTGAATGCACTTTTTTTTCCCCCTGGATTAACAAGTTAAATTGTCTCACTGTTCAACATCGAGGTAAGAGTGTAGGTCAAATGTGTGGTCAGGCAAGGAAAGGGAGTGGGTTAGGAAGAATGGGACCTTTTCTGTCATGACAGCAAGCCACTAGATCCCTCACGATTACTATTCAACTGCCCATGAGGGATGTTGTAACTGGGATTGCCAGGTAGTATTTGTCACTGTGCATGATCAACCCTTCTCTCTGCTGTTCTGCAGTCAGATCACAGCAGTATCCAACTGACTGGACCACTGGAGATCCTGAAGGCAGTGTGGGGAGAACACTTCTGATCCATACGTATGCTGAAGATGTTTGAAGAAGAGGCCAAATCACAGGATTAGAAAGAAAGCAGGGAATGCATTTGCAAAACCCATGGTTGAAGCCCACCCTTCCTTGCTTTTCGTTTATTTTATTGCTCAAAACCCTCCCTGCCCTTTCTAACGGCCGCGCGGCCAATGGCCGCGCAGCTGGCG